>BLKR01000386.1:47500-552235 GCA_011170035.1 Teleogryllus occipitalis
CCTTAAATGTTGTATATTGGGATTGCATGCCATTGCTTCACAGAATATTCACTCCGGTAGGCTTTTTTTACTTAGGGCAGATGTAATTTGTTTTAAGAAACCTTTTTCATTTGGTTTGTGTATAGGTTATCAACTCTTTTGCGGAAGAAAAGGTCAAAAAGGCTCAATTTGCATCAGAAGATAGTAATTCTTCTGAATCAGTTAAGAAAGGGACCAATTCAGAAGATGAAAATGGGGAAGAATGTGAGAGGGATGAGGAGCACAATGCCGACAGTGATGAAGAAGAGGAGGAGGAGGAGGAGGAGGAAGAGGAAAATGAGGCAGTAGAGACAATGGATGATATTCTTTGTGAAATTGGAGACGAAGAAGCTGAAGATAGTGAGTCTTAGATTTCTATTTGTAATTTTTGTGTTGTGTTTCAGTTCATAAATTATGCAATAATGAATAAAAGGATAAAAAAATCCTTGGATGAAAAATTAATTGTAATGTCTTTCTTTTCTTGACGTAAATGAGAGAACTTAACACAATGAACAAATTAACATAAAGAATAGTATTTCTTTAATTCTGAGAGGAGGAATTTTAATTTTGAATTTTACAAATAGTATAAGATAAATGTGATTAAAGTGAAAGTTCTCATGTAGTCACAAGATGTGACTGTGAAAGGAACAATTTATTTTATTTTATCACTGCTGGTATGTAAGTTTTAAAGTGCATACTTTAACGGATTGAGAATTTGAAAAAGCAGTTTTGTTCAAAAGTGGTTGGTCAAAAGTTTTCTAATGTTCAAAATAGTCAAAAGCATCTACTCATACCTTAACACAGTTTCCTCTAATTTTTATTTTCTCACACTTGCATACGCAAAATTGTGTATTTTGAGCCAATTTTCACAGAAAACTATTGAATTTTTGAGAAACTTCATACTACAAATATAATAATATATGTTAAAACAATATCTATAATGTAAGAAATAATAATATCGTGAGATTTTAAAACCAAAATTAAATGTGTAAGTTTGAAAAAAGAAATCAAATACCACAAAATACAGTTTAGAATACTGTAAAATAAGTAAAGAATATCGCAAAATGCTGTACATGCCATTTTATGCCGTGCATTTAGCACTAACCCTACAAAAAGATTGAAGAAAAAATTTGGAGCCCTAATTTGAGAAAATTTTGGAAATGTCCCTGGGGCTTTATGTAAAGTATCCCCAAAAATTAAAGAATGTTATTCAAAATCACAGAGCTTTGAGTCAAGCCAGTTCGACCTGGAATATTCATTTCGAAAAAAATCCTCAGAATAGTGTAGATTCTATAGTTTCTCACAGGTTGACAGATGGAGCTTTGAAAAAAATCTTTGAGTATCAGGAGAACCCAAAATGTGTATATTCAAATCTCGAAATCAATTTTTGGCATTACGTAACTTTCTCAATACTATGTACATTATACAAGAAAGTAAAAGACGCATTCTTTCATGTTAAAGTCTTATGCCTGAGAACAATACTCTTATTTGCTCCCCGATATAAGCTTTTAATACTAAATGAAAACTTGTATTTTTCTTAACATTGTGTGATAAGCTACCGGTTCTACAATAGAATGTACTTTGTCACATTATTTGTAACAGATACGTAATGTAATTCTAATTAAACATAATGTGCATCATTTGTGAAAAATTAAATCCTTACATCAATTTAATCTAATATCATATTATTAAGTGCTTTTTTCTCTATTAATTCAAAAACTTCAAACAAAAATTATGGTGTAATTTTTGAGAAAATCTTGTTTTTAAAATTGCTATTATTTCATGTCAAAGTACACAAATATTTTGAAAAAGTTGTACATGACATTCATTAAAGATCTTTGGAAAAAGAATTTCATTAATTTTTTTTTTAATCAAAACAAAATTCACTTAATCTGCAATATTGTGGATATAGGAAGACACTGAAAAATTTTAAACCTTTACAATTTTTTAAAAATTTAAAGAATTCAACAAAAATTGGGCTTATTGCATGTCATTTTTATAAGCTTATCTTGCTCTAACTGAAAAAACGTAAATAAAAAGTTTGGAGCTTCTTTTAAGAAAATTTTGAAATGTTGGGGCTTTGTAAAGTACCCCCAAAAACCAAAATATCAGTTTCAAAGTCTAGGGCTGTGACAGCCTGATTATTTGGGAAATGTCAGTGTTGGTGAATATCCTGCACACTGTTTAGCCTGTATTTTTCACTGATGGATGGAGAGACAGATATTTTGCCATAACCAATTTTTCAGTATCGAGGATCCATTAAATGTGAATTCTGACTACACACAGTGTTAGAGGAAGTTATTTACTATGTACAAGTACAAGAATTATTCACTTGTTTGGTATCAGGGGCCTAGAATACTTGAGAGGTTTATACGTTCAGAAATAATTAGCAAAATGGCGAATTTGAACACAAAAAAATAAACAAAATGCTGAATAGATGTACTATTTTTATATTAGCCGGTTCAGCTTTTAACATCTAAATGATCGCATTTTCAATTACAAACATAGATGACAAGTTGCAAGTTTATTTTAAAGTAAATTAATATTCAAAATTATATATAGGCAACTTCTATGTTTATTAATAATAAAATATAATTAATTATTTTAAATCAATACAGGAATAAAGCATATTAATCTATTATATAGAGTATAATAGAATATCTTCCTCTTTACAACAATTGTCTTTTATAAGAGTAGTTCTTGGTGGTTTTGTTTATGTTTATTTAACATAAAAAAAAAAGAAAGTTAAAAGCTGAATATGACGTACTGTGTGGAGTAGTGTATTCACTTCTGTCTAATAAAAGCTATTATCAAAGGCAAATCAGCTGCAGATTTCAGCTGTTATCCCTGATCAAACTCTTCATAAAGGAATCAACTTAACTCCACGGGAACATGGAAAACTATTATTTGAGTAACTATTTACCCCATTGAGCTCTAAAACACATGCACAGATAGTGAAGCTACATTAATGTCCAGAAGCAAACAAGGGGCCATCTCAGCATTTGCTCAAAAGTCCAGAATAACTGGATGAAAAACTAATCAAGTTTGGGGTCATTGACACAGAAGCAGAGGAACAATACTTATTTTAAGAATATTTAGTCTTTTAGAATTATACAGTACAAATGGTAACTTATACATTAAATTATTATCTTCCTTTATTAAAATCATTATTACCTTCCTTTTTGATGCTCAGAATAGTCTCTAATTGTACAAAAACAGTTTTCTGCAGAAACGATTTGTCTCTTGTATGTTTATGAAACTTGTGTATCGATTTGAATATTTCAATGTCATTTAGCAATATGTTATAAAATAATGTTCTTGTAACGTTTGAGAATTTTTTGTTGTAAGCTGATGATACTGAAATCTGATGAATATGATTACTACATCAAATGTTATAGTTATAGATATCTGTATTCGCTGAAAATATGTTCCCACTCAGAAAAGTTATTTTTGACAAAAACCACTGATTCGTAAATCAAGAAAAAAAAAGATTTTGTAAACGAAATGGTAGAATTCCTTGCTTAATAAAGAGAGGCTTACAAGAATCATGTTGGTAGGATTTGCTTCTCATTCTACTCATACAATTCTTTTCTTTAATATAAAAGACTTGGTGTTGTAGGAAGTGTTTCCCCAAAATATTATGCCACATCTCAGGAAGGAATAACATTGCAGAATATACATTACTAGCAGTGACTGAATTTCAAAGAATTCTGAACTTGCAGCATGATGAATTTTGTGTTCAATTTATTTAAAAGGTGGTTCCATTTGAGGTGTGACTGAATTGAGAGACCCAGATATTTTGTTACCTTGACATAAGTCAATTGCACATGGTTTATTTAAACGGAGTAAACAGTTGTTTATTTGAAAAGGAAAACCGCATTGGAACGGTTTTCCCTTTAGACATCTCATAAAGTATGGCTGTGGGGGCAGTCCGTGGCATTAGAGGTCAGACTGCACGCGACAAAAATTTTGGAAGAAGTGTCTGATGTTGAATTTTGTGGCTTTAGACCCTTCATGAGATCAACTGCAACTCTCGAAAAATATTAGTTGAAGAGACTAGTCGCTATTGCCAGATCGTTTATGTCTCCATCATTATCTTTTAAACAATATTAAACAATAAGGTTTGTAGTTGATGTCATGTTTTTTACTATACTCCACATTGGTTTTGATTTATTGGAGTTCAAAATATCCTTGGCATGTTTCACAATTTTAGCTTGCCTTGGGACTAGAGCCTAGAAGTTCAAGCATTTATTTTACCTAAAATAGGCATGCAGAAGGCATTTATTTTTACTAAAATAGGCATGCAAAAAGGCATTTATTCTGGGTAAAGTAGGGGTAAAACACAGGACACATTAAGAAAATCACCATTTAAAAGTAATTAGTTTAATAGCATAATTAAAATGATTGAGATTTGTTTTCTAACTCTAAAATTTACATTAGCAATCTCGTGGAAGGACACTATCTTTTCTTTGTAATCTTCATTGCACGTGACCATCCGGTATGACAACTACGAATTTATTTTATTCGCGATCTGCCTCTATGAATTGCTTTTTGTGTACACCCTTTTGAATCTTGAAATGGTATCATTGAAAACAGAATTTTAGATTTCATTCTTTGCACCTATGTAATCTTCAGAAATGAAGAGAGAAGAAGGAACTGAGAAGGTTACATCATTTACAGCTCTGTCCTCAAAAGGATACAAAGCCATACACAAACAGAGAATGAGATTTCTCGTGAGCAAACAAGTCTGTAAGCATCATTGAAAAATATCAAAATTTTCACTGGTATCATCATCTTTTTTTCCTTTTAGATTTCTAACACAACCAGACACTGGAGTCTCCATGTCCACAGAGTGACAATACACAACCATGATCATGTTGTCTAGTCTTGCAGGTATATTTCCAGTTTGGTAGAGATTGGTGTCAGGAGAGGGAAAATAATGACAAAAAAGGCAGAAAATGCACAAATAAGGCAAAATGAAGAAAAGAAAGAAAGAAAAAACTTTTTTTAAGAGGGAAGGCCATATTAAAGTAAAATAAAACTGTTTAAAATATAGAATATTTGTCATTTGTATCAGTGGTATTGTAAATATGCCCCATGATTCCTACAGTGAGTAGTATTTGAATAATTTTATTTTACGAATAGTTAACATATCTATACATACGTGTATTATTTAATTTGTTGGTGTTCACATTTCTTGTAATTATAAAAATTTGAACATCATGGTCACTGACTTATATAGAGAGTAGCCAATCCTATCTTAATTTTTCTTAAAGATTGGTGCAGCCATCCAAACAGTTTATTATCCATTATCATCAAATTTTTGTAGTATTACAACGCTGCCTTTGAATTTCAGTATTATAAAACTTTTACAAAAGCTAATCTGAATAGATTATGAAAGGAATATTGCAATGAACCATAACTTGTAACCAAGGCTCTTGTGCAATAACAATATCAAATGTCTTAATAAGATTTCATTAATATTGCTTTTCAAATGAGTGTCTGAATATAAAATCAAAAAATGGCTTCTCCTTAAAAATATTTGTTTTTTAAATATTACTTATATTATCATTTTTGTATTTTGAATTAACAATTGGGTCTCAAAAAGCCTGAAAAAATTTAATGTATGAGAAGTTGGAACAATTATTGATTTAATGACTACTGACAATAAAGTATAAACTTATTGGTCAGTGAAAAAGAAAATATGAGAAAAGAAAAGTACATTAGCTTCTTATTTGTAGACCAACATAAGTGATAAAATGTTTTTGTATGATAATTTACTATATGAATACACAACTAAAGCAGGAAATTATAAAGACTTTTGGAGGATTTTTTTTCTCTACACGATTGTAATTTGTTGATATGAGGGACTCGTCTAAATAGGCTTTTAATGTTCTTTTGTAAGGTTTCTGCAAACCTTAAATGTACTTTTTCCACTTAATTGAATCGAGATGTAGTATACATGTGCATACTTGAGTAAAAAACATGCTCAATCTTTTTTGTTTTGTTTTGTTTAATTTCAATTAAAACCCTGGGTATTATAAAATTATGAATATGTGAGAAAGATGTAATTTCACATATAAGTTCCTAAAGTTGAGTATTGCTTTAACAAGAGCTGTTCTTGTTACTTCCAATTCAAGTCAAGTGTGCAAAATTTTCGCAAGAATACACTAGTATTAAAATGTTATGTAACTTTTACAAATAATGTGTTTGATTTGTGATTGCTGGAAGATATTTTTTTCAGAAAATATGCAAGCTTCTTAATAGTTCTTCCTCCTGAGAGAAACTTTAAAAATTAAATAATGCTGCAATGGATTTCCATTGTTTCCTGAAAGAGAAATTTGTCTTTTTGCACGTTATGATTTCCATTGAGATATCGGGATTATGGATTAAAGCACTTAAAATGTAACCAGAAAAAGTAACATTTTACAGTGAATAAAATAAAATTTCTCAATATTGTTGTATTTTTACACTTCTGCACATCAATAATGTAACAATCTAGTATGCCTTTAATATCCTTTCCCATTCTGATGTTTACCCTTGTATTTTTATGTAAAATGCATTAAAAATTAACTTGTAGTGTCTAGCCTCATAAATGGTCTTTCTTATAAACCCAGAGTATTCCTTAATTTGAGTAAAACATGGAAGAGCGAATCTTATGTTAAGAGTCTTGCCATTCATTAAAACATTATTATTGTTGTTGTTGTTATTATTATTATTATTATTGTTATTATTATTACAATAATTATTCCTTAACTTCTGCAAGTTTTGATATTTTACGTTCTCCTTTTAACAAATCACTTTGTATTTGCAATATGGTCATAGGAGATATGTTTTGAATAGTGTTTGGAGTTATATTTAAATCTTTTTGTCGTAGTGGAATTATTATGTTTCTAAAAATTGAGAAAAAGTATTGAGCAAAACACAAGAGAAACCTTATTGTACAATATTTCAAACCATTAACTCAGTTTTAAAGTGGTGATTTATATATGAAAGGCTTGTGCAGTAACAAGATCAGCCACAGCAAACCACCCACTATTCATTAATGTTTATATCTCAGTTTTGGTGAAAGTGTGGCTCGTCTTGTTACTGTACATCTCATGTTAATGTTATGAAGGGCTTGGGGCAGTAATGAGATGAGAGACACTTTGACCAAAATCAAGGTTAATTAACATTTAAGAATATCAGGAGGCTTCCTGGGGCAGGTATGGCTTGTCTTGTTTGTGCCCCCAAGCCCTTCAGATATGAATTCTTTGATTAAGAAAAAAATTTCAACTTTCAGACGTGGAATCGTGTGATGCTGTATTTTTAAACTGTTGTCCGGCATCACCTCCATCACTTATTGAAGAAGACAATGATTGCAGTCAGCCCCCTCAGGCAAACCCAGAATTGTCAACAAGTGTTACCACCACAGTAGCAGTAAATGAAGAATCTGAACTTTCTAGTGCTGTTTTAGAAGAAAATTTAACAATACCAGGTTGTAGCAAGTGGGATGAAAGTGAGAAGCAAGAAAAAAAATGCAGACAAAATGAAATTAATTTTAAGAATTTTAAACAAGAACCAGATAATCATGAAGGAAGGTCTTTTATACGAGTTAGGTCTCTTCAAAGTTTGCAAGCCATACAAACCAAAAGTGTACCTGAAGAAATTTTATTGGATTAATAATTGTAATTGACTGATTAATGTGAATGTGTACTTTGTATATGAAATTGTGTAATGTTTATCAGATGTATTTTACAGTCAGTGAATATTATTCTCTGAATATAAGCATATTTAATTGGCATTCTTTAATTCCTTTTAATTTTCATTTTTCTTTGCTTCAAGACAGGTCTTCAATGTACACTTGATTCAGAGATGAAAAGATCAGCAAGGTAAAATTTCTTAAAATGGAAGGATCAATGGTTAAAACACTTTCTCTCGCTATTAGCAAAACTGCATCAATATTCTTTTTTATGTTCTTCATCAAAATGTCTGAAAATAACGGATTGTCTTACAGTACTTGTTAGTCACACAAAAATTCATTAATTAAATAAAGTTACTAAACTAATTTTTACCATGCCTAAATGGGTAAAAATGCTGTTCAATACTCAACTCCATGTAGAGAAAATTCAAAATTATTGTGGAGCCATTTGTGAAATTCACTTTATTTTCAATGCTTGCCCGTGAATTTGATCTAGAGGGGGAGATCCATTGTCTACATCCTGGGCAACATCACTTGCAATATGGTTTGTATTGTCAGCAGATATCATTGTGTGGTGGCTAGTTGTTAACATATCTTTGCCAATTAATAATAATACGTTCACAAATAAAGTGGAAGCTCCTTGGGGCTGGCAATAGAACTTGCAATGTGTGGAAAAACAATTGCTCAACTGCCTGCGACCGACTGGCTACCTGATGCCTACAGCAGTGGACGGTTGAGCTTGTTCTCTGCATGTTCCCCGCAAGATAATACAGTTCCCTCGCATTCTCCTGGCAGGTTTCATGTGTGTTCCCCACAAGAGCTCTTAGAAAACGACATGCTCCTCTGCATTTCTCCTACATGTTTCTTACGTTCCCTATTTGCTCCCCTCATGTTCCCGCACATGTTAATTGTAAATAAAACCCCAAATTCAAACATTTAATTTAAGTGTTTTTTGTTGTTTTTTATGAAATACTTTCATGAATACTTTAGTGTTGTGTAGTGCAGTGGCACCACTACCGGAAGAAACGGTAAGTTCTGAATGGCTAGAGTACTCAGAAGAGAAGAAATTCCCCCATAAGTAATAGAAGGCCTAAACGATTTTTCACAAAAATTGTAATCGCCAAAAACAACTTTTTTAAGTAATTGTTTTAAAAGTGAAAATAACTTCACCCTGGAACCCTCCAAAAATGGAGTAAACACTCCAAAACACAACTCGTTTTGTACACTGTGGCATTAAAAACTGGTGCTGCTACAGAATGGCACAGACTTTCTTGAAGTAGTTAGTTTTCTAACTTTTTGGCTGGGTCTAGCGTTTCGGTCATGCCCCATTCTCTTTTTAGCTGCCATGTATCACTGCCCAAACATTACAAATCCTACCACTCCCATGCATATACATATTTGAAATATTAATCTTCACAAAGAAGACGCTTATGGAAAACAAGGATTCTGTTACTCTAAATACTGATGTTCATAACTATAATACTAGACAAAACAAGAATCTGCATGTCCCACACTGTGAAACTTCACTCTTTCAAAAAAGTACCCTTTTTGAAGGCATCACACTATATAACAAACTCCCTAGTGAATTTAAAAGCTTAAACTCAATACACACATTCAAAAATAAACTGAAAGCTTTCCTGTTAAACCATACATTCTACAGTACAAAGGAATACCTACACCATAAACACATATCAACATCAATATAAACTAATAAAAAATTTTTTTTTTGTTGCATATTCTGCTGCATGACTTGAAGCCCCCCCCCCCCCCCCCCCCAGCTGATTGATGGATATAAAAGGATAGATCCAGCCCAAGCATCCATCTCATGAAGATTCTCCTTCTTCTCCTTTTTATTTATTTTTGCTCTCAACTTTAGCTTTACCCTACTATTTATAAAATTAATTTGTATTTAGCATGAAAACAGAATTCAATTTTATACCTGTATTGTATTTAATATTTGAAATATTTGCATTGTACATTGTATGATCATATAATGTCCTGACTTGTCATACATGGCTTATGCTGTATTTATGTGACAAATATATTATTATTATTATTATTATTATTATTATTATTATTATTATTATTAAACATCACTTTTTCACATTTGCCCAATTTTTCAGTTTCTTAATGGCAGAAACGAAAAATTACTTTAAAAACACAATAGAAGAGTAAAACCTTGTCCTATATGGAACTTATCATTGAAAAATTTCGAGCCATTTATATGAAAATGGCGTTTTAAGTGTTGCTGTAAATGCTAAATTTGAAGTGGTGGTTGTTTGTCCCCGAAAACATTGAGTTTTTGGAAAAAATTATTGGAAGTTATTTGAAGCGCTTCTATTCACGAATGAAATAATGTATACAAATTGTTGGAAATGCACGTTTTAAAGGCATGACATAAAAAAATTACATTTGTTTAATTTTGAAAAATCGAAACAATACAGCAAAATTAATGTTATGTCATTTTGAACAGTGCAATTAGCACTATCTGTATGAAAAGTACAGTACGATCTTTAGTAGTAGTAGTGTTTTCTAAAACATTTCGATCTTTAATCTTGTAGTAGGAAGACACCAGAAATAATTCAAACTTTTAATTTTTCGAAAATTCCGAGTTAACCCTGAAAATCGGACCTATGCCACCTTTATAAGAGTATTTTACGCTATTCTTACAAGAAATTGAAAGAAAAAAATTTGGAGCCGTTTTTGAGAAAGTTTTGAAAATGTGCCTTGAGATTCATGTAAAAGTATCCCCAAATTTTGAAGAATTTTTTTTCAAAACGTCAAAGTTTCAACTAGAGCCAGACGGACTGGGGTTTCTTCAATTTGGAAAAACTGCTACACATGGTGTAGGCGCTAGTCTTCATGGACGGACGTTGTGAAAGATACAAACACTTTTTCGGTGTCGGGGAATCCCAAAACCTGTATTCCCGTTGAAATCTCGAAATCGATATTCCGCAGCATTACATAACTTTCTCAATACTACGTACAGTGATCACTTAAAATGCAACTCACAGCAGGGAGAGTGAATTGCACTGACATGTTTGAGCGGGTCGGATAGCGGCAGATGGTTTCAAGAAGGTATACACGAGAAGTACTTAATCCCTTCTCCCCTAATGCCACCCAGAGAAGGAGAGCACTACGCGTCGTGGCCACGATTTCAAAGAGAAGACACACGCGTACTTGTTTGGTGTTGAAAGAACATTGTATTGACAATAACAGCGATTTTTTCCTCATTTAAAAGTGAAATAAGCTTGCCGTGAAAATATATTATTATTGAAATAATGTTACCTACTTTAAAAATAAAAAGTCTCGAAAGAATGGATGCGAAGTCAGTGAATTTTAATCACTGAGGAAATTGTCAGTGTAAGATAGTCACTGGTTGACGATACATCTCAGCATTGCTCTTCATCCCATTTATCTCCACCTGAAGAAAACAATGTTTTGGAAATTTCCCGCAAACGAAAATAAGAAAGGTAGTTTAGCAATCAGTAAAGAAGAAAAGGAAAGTATTTATTATGAAAAAGTGGTGCCAAAAATAAGCGAACCTCACAAAAAATGTTCAAAATTCCCTCCATTTGCAAACAAACAAGCATTAACTCGCTTGAGAACATTTGCTAAAATCTGATGTAAAGTTTCTTCGTCAATCATGCGAATCACTTCCTTGATGTTTCTTAGCAGCTCTTTGAGATCAGCAGTTTTTTTTTTTTTTTTTTTTTTTTTTTTTTTTTTTTTTTTTTTTTTTTTTTTTTTTTTTTTTGCATAAAATTTACTCTTGAGGCATCCCCAAAGATCTATTGGGGACAAATCAGGCGAACGATGGGGCGCATCGTAAGTTAACTTCAAAACAGTGAATGAAGACGCAGCCTGTTTTGCTTGTGCAGGTATGACGCGGACCAAGGAAGAGCGCCGGTGTAAGAAAGGAGGTGGTGAGTGAACAGACTGTTGCAGAAATGCAGTCAAATGAGCTGTTCCAGAAGCAGTATTGCAATTCTTTCACTTTTCTCTTAGGGCCTCGAACAGCAGGGTTGTGTTTTAAACTGATCACCCGGTATATACGTACGTATACGAGAAAGTAAAAATTTTGTTCCGTACGGGGATACACCATTTCCGAGTAATGCTCGGTAATAAAATGTGTTGAACGGTAAATTGATTGATTGATTTTTTCGTGTTTCCGGGCGCGTCAACTACTGTGGTCATTAGTTCCGTTAGTGTAGTCCATGTTTTTTTCGGGAGATGGCGGTGATCTTCCTCCCCTGGATGGCGAGATCCGGCGCCGACCTACCGTCGGCTTACCGTCGGCTAGTGGGGTTTCCCCCTAACCAAGACTCTCCCACCAGCGGGGCACCGCCCCAGCCGGGACAAGCTCTAAGCTCCCGACCGGTCTCTCGGAATATGTGGTAGTGTAGTGTATGTTAGTGTAAGGGGAGAGGATAGGAAAAGGAAGAGGAAGGTCAGATCGCGCGTGGTCCGTGGCCCGTTTGGTAAGGTACTGCTCCGGCATTCGCCTGGTGTTGATCGGAGAAACCACGGAAAGCTACCGATCAGAGCAGCCGGCCGATAGAATTCTTCTCCAGACAGGGACTGAATTCGACCTAGCTGAAAAGCTAGTGTCGAAAATCCTGCCGCCATCAGGACTCGAACCTAGGACCTCCCGGTCAGAGGCGCTGCAGTGACATCAGTTGATGCACTGAGCTACCGCTCCCGGTTTGAACGGTAAAATATACGCTCCTGCGGTTTGTCTGTGACATGTTTTCCCAAATATGCCATAATCTGAGAGTTTCTGTTTTTCGTGTTGAATCTGTTTAATGTACCACTGCGGAGTTGTGTGGTAATTTTCTAACCAGCAGGAACCCACAGGATTTTTGTGTCGATGGTTTTAAATAAAAGATAAAAACCTTAGCGTTTTGTTTATGAAGGAAATTTGGGGAAGAGAGTCTCCAAAATATTGTGTAAATAATACAATGTGATTTGGGAAATGATATAATTATGTTAAAAAACAAAATCAATTGAATTTATTGCTTATATCTTAAAAATATAATTTTGTCCTCTTTTAGTTTTAATAACTTACAACAATGGCGGCTGATGCGTTAATAAACTCGGGGGTTGCAGCTCGAATGAGGGAAACGTAATTTCCAAAATTTAGAACACTAGTGTGTAAGCAATTCATGAAAATTATAAAACTAAGTTTAATGAAAGTCTAAAGTGCAACAGTTCTTGCGTGGCGTTAGGTATGTTCAACTCCCGCGCACAGGTTCTGCTCCGATTTTCAGTGGGCACTTGAATTTTTGTATTAAATCTGCATTCACACATTTGTCGGTAGAATTTACACAAAACAAAAACGAACTAGGTTTCGAAAATGCGGTGATCGCACCTCGCAACAAGCACTATTGTTTGGACACGTTTTACACTAGTTCATTTCGTGATCTTGGTTATTGCTGCAACCTGTGATGACAAATCATTGAACATTAGGTGCAAAAACTAAATATTTTCAAGCAAATATCACCAAATTCGACAATTATGTCTGCGCTTTGTACAACTAAATAATGTCCCAACAATGAAACGGAATTCACAGAACTACAACTGACGTCTCGCGGGACGGAAAGCCATTGTCGCATTTTAATCTGATGTTCCTGAAGTCTAGCAATTTTTGTTTTATATTAGTTTTAAATCGTATTTTTAAGAGAGAAAACCTAATGGGGCTAACGTCAATAATTAAGGTTTGCGGATTCCTTGAGAGAAAATATACCAATACATTGAGAATGCAGATACATTCCTCGTCACATAGGCACAATATATGGTTTATCAAATATGTTTTAAATCATTTCTAAAAGATTAATGTGTAAACGTATAACAAATTCTCAAATGTGAGAAACGAACAAAGAAATATGAAATAATATACAAAATCTAACTTACGTAGCATCCAACCGTCGCAACACTTCTCAAATTACGTTCAAAGGAAAATTTGAAGCGGGCGACTACGTTTGACACCAAATTACACAAAAAATACATGACCTTCTTTGAAAATCTGTTTTTGATGAATATATCATTAAGAAAAAGTGTTATCTTCACAACTGTAGTTGTGGGAAGACGCCGAAAAAAATTTAAAATTTTTGCAGTTTTCGAAAAACCAGGGATTTTAACGAACATGAGATCTGCCCCAATCTCTTGAGCGTCCTACACGCTATCAGAGGTCAATATGTAATTAAAAAAATTGTTACCGTTTTTTAGAAAAAAAATGTTTCAGCAAAATTAAAAATTGGCTATATTTCACGCAAAAAACAAACAAACAACAACTCAAATTTTAGAAAAATTGTACATGACCTTATATCAAAATCTGTCTTAGGGAACAGAGTTCATTAAGATAAAAAACTCTAAACTTAAATATTTTAATTGTGAGAAGACGTTGAAAAAAATTTGAACTTTTACAATTTTCAGCGAATATGAGACGTTTCTGTGTAGCGTCTATTACGTTATTCGACAACAAAATTTAATAAAAAAGTTTGGCCATTTACAAAAGAAATGAATATATTTATTCAGAAAGAAAAAAATAACCCAGAAATAAACTAGTGATGCTACAGAATGGCACAGACTTTCTCGTTGTAATATTTTCTAATTTCCTTCCTGTGGACTGGCTTTACGGTCCTGCCCCATCCTCTTGCTAGTTGCCCTTTCTCGTCACTAAAAGTATTTTTTTCTCCACTTTTCGGCTTCCTAATAGTAGAACCGAACGTCGACCTTGGGAGTGGAAAGAATGCCTAAACATATACATAAAAATAACATTCTGGGCGTACGAAAACGTGGCAGGCCCAGAAAAAGTTGGATCCAGGATATTGTGGATGACCTGAAAACAATGAAAGTCACTGGATGGTGGGAGAAGGCCGAAAGAAGAGAGGAATGGAGGCAGATCGTGAAGGCAGCCTTTGGCCCACATCGGGCTGTAGTGCTTTGGAAGAAGAAGAAGAAAAACGTCGACCTAAATAGAAATTTTCATTGAAAAATTTCAAGCCGTTTTTAAGAAAATGGCGATAAATCATTACTTTAAAATTCGAAATTTGTAGCTCGTTTTCACGGGAATTTATTGAGTTTTCGAAAAACATAATTTGAAGCACTTCAACTCACAAGTGCAATAGTGTATGCAAATTGCTGGAAAAGTACATATTAACTGCGTGAGAGATATTTAAAAAATTTACATTTGTGTAATTTTTGAAAAAAACAAACAAACAAAAGAATACACCAAAATGAACATTACGTCGTATTAAAGCTTGCAATTAACACTATCCATTTGAAAAGTTTGAAGAAAAAATATGGAGCATTTTTGAGAAAATCTCGTTTGAGCGTTTTTGAAAATGCGTAATTTTGAGCTCATTTTAACAGAAAACTGTTGTTTTAGAGACACTTTATATGACATTATTTAAAGCACATGTACTCATAAATATAATAATGTGAAGGAATCGCCTCTAATGTAAAAAATAACGACATGAAAGACAAGTAAAAAAAAAAAAAAAACAATTTTGTAGCAACGCGACAAAAGGTAACGTTAATCATTGAAAATGAGAAGACCGGTAATATCGGAGGCATGAAGCCCGACAGATGCTTCATCAGTAGAATGCAATCGTCAGTGAACTTTCAAAACTAGCGCGCATTGCAGTTCGGGTTTACTCGGTTTCGTCGTCGACCCAAGAGCGCCATTCACGTGCGCTTTTCCCGCGCATTTGCGTCTGAGCTGTTCACTCTGCCAGGCTCTGCAACAAGTAATTGCTGGCCTTGTGGCTTTTATCCTGCTCTATTCATTGAAGAATAGGATTTTTCTTGAAAAAGAATAATTTATCTTACATTTAATTCTATAAGACGTTAATAATATGGCCGTGAGTACTATTGCTTTTATTTTATACCTATTGTTAAAGACCTGTTTAAAAGCAATAGCTAGGAAGTTAAATGCAATTTAACTTTTCTGCTTTTAGGATTCAAGTCCTGTTCCATCACCTGCGACTAGTCGCGGGGATTTAGCGACATCACCACTTCGCGAATTGGAAGAACCCTTTGAGGATGAAGGAGATATTTTGGGTAGTGAACCTTCTGGGGCTCCTGTGGATGAGGAAGAACAGGATGGAGAAGAATTATTTGGGGATAACATGGAGGCGTATGTTATTCAAATAGAATGCTTTGGATCAAATTATTTTGCAACACAGAGTACATTACCTTTCAAAGATACAATACTTTTCCTTCCATAGTTTTTTAATTAGAGTGGGGCATTTAAATTTTTGTTTTTTTGCAGAAGATTCTTTTCTTCTAATTTCCTTAGTTGTTTTTTCGAACTATAGTTTTAAGAAACTTCATATTTTAGGTTGTCAATGTTTGCACTTATTGTTTTAGGTAGATAATTGGTAAGGGTTGACATTTGTATTTAAAAAGAACTCGGATTCAATTACCTTGTGTACCAATACCTCAATTGTACTTTTTCTATTGTTGCTGTCAATCTGTATCCTCTGTTTTTTGCTGCTATTGATTCAACACACAATTCAGGAATGGTTCATAATAATTTCCTAGACTAAAGACTACAAACTGGATTCTTTGATGAGACATCGAAAAAAATATAAATTTTCTGACACGTAAATTGATATGAAGAAAAATTGTACAAATATAGGGTAGGCCTTTTCTCAGGACTGAAATTTTTGGTACTCAAAGGTTCTGAGGGTTTGATGCGTGATGTAGCTGCACTAATCAATGTTCAAAGACAATAAGAATGTGTCTTGTATCTTCTAAATGTTGTGGAACTCCTTATCTCGTAATTGTTTTCTTATTGGAAGGGAAATTTGTTTTTCAAATGAGAAACGGATGTTGTGTGAAGGGTTGAATTCTAGAAAGTAGATTATAATAATAATAATAATATATTTGTCACATAAATGCAGCATAAGCCATGTACGACAAGTTGTTCTTATGTTGTTGTATGTTCTTAATCATACAGTATACAATTCAGGTGCAAGGTATTTCTAAAAAATTACAATGCAGAAATAAAAATTCAATTCAATTTTCGTACTAAATACAATGCAGTACTAACTAATTTTATTCAATTCAATTGGTTCATGTTTGTTTTATATTATTAGTACTGCAAGTAGGTCATGTTTTGAAGGTAATTTGTTTTTACAATTCAATTTTTTGAATTTAAAATAGGCGAATACGAGTATGTACTGGTATTATTTTAAAAGTATTACTTAGTTCAAGTAAAATTGATTGTTTTATTTAAACTACCAATAAAAGTATTTGGGTTAAAGTTTACGATTGTTCACTATTGTTTACGAGTCTAAAATTTGAAGTTGGGAGGGTGAGCATTGTGACTACAAGTTGGCACAAGACCAACATATTTATGATCTGGGCTGTCCGGATGATGCCGCATCGAAGGCTGGGGTGCCGACGTTTCGACCGACATATCGCGGTCCTCTGCAGGACTGTACTGCCAAACAGCCCTGAACTGGACCGCGATATGTCGGTTGAAACGTCGACACCCCAGCCTTCGATGCGGTGTCACCCGGACAGCCCAGATCATGACTCTGGCCGCGGAAGCCTACGATATCATCCAACATATTTATGTTCATAAAATACTCAGGGACACATCATATTCTTTGTATAATTTCTGGAATGATGAATGAGTATTAATGGTTGAAATGAATCACCAATTATAACTAAGTCGTCCAATTTTAGGAAGCTATAGTATTATATATAGTGTAGTAATTATAGTACAGCTATTTGTCCAATTATAGTTAGTTCGAATAGTTGCTTCACAAATCGTTAGAGTAATCTATCAAATGCACCAATCTTTGATTGTGTTTTGTTCTTATAGAGATTACCGCCCCATGCCAGCTTTGGATCGATATGAAATGGCTGAATTTGATGAAGATGATTACGACTTATCACAAACTGATCGTATGGCTGCTGAAATGGCCATGCAACGTCGTGACCGAGAAGAGGGTGTTCTGGGTCGTCGAGCAGACATGGAACTTATTTATGGTAAGATAAAAGGAAAGATTTGAGCAGGACCTGTACTCTCCCATATAAACTACAGGTGATGCTCACAATAATGCACTCTATTCTTGCACCTTCTTGCTGGAACTTGAAACACACTGCTGCCAACATTATTGAGGGCTTGGGCTCCCAAGACACAACTAAACATGTCTAATGGAAAAGACCACACCGCTGTCCATGCTTTGTTCAATCATGATTCTTTCATTTGTATATGAAGGTAAAGGTGATTGTTATTATAAATGCTTTTATTGTGAAAAAAAGATTATTACTAAAATTGTTTTTCAACATAATCTCTCTCAGCCTGTATGCACTTGGTCCATCTCTTGAGAAGCTTCATAATTCTGTCCTGGAAGAAGCTTTGTGGGGTTGTGTGCAGCCTCTATAATCTTGTTATTGACAAAAATTACTGGGATTTATGGAGATTATCCTTTTTCATAACATCAAGGTGAAAATGACTGATCCAAGATAGGATCGCAACAGAGGTAGATCAAAACAGGATTTTATATGCATTGGATATTTTTCTTTGGAGAATGAGGTCAAGATTCTCAAGCAAAATCATCCCTTTTGGAAGTTTTGTTTAATCTCATCGATGATTGGAAATGCCAACTAGTTGAACTTGCTCGCTTTCATTAATTATGAAATAACAATCATCAGAAATCAGTTCCTCACTGTCTTGTTTTTTATTGTGCATCTTCAAAGCAGATGGTCTTCATGGACACCCTTTATTGCAAACAGGCCATTTTTAAAGCGACTAATCCACTCTTAAATATTGAGTTCACTAAGTTCACTCTTACCTCATTGTTGCTGCATTCAGCAAATAATCTCTGCTGGCCTAGACTTCAGTGCAGATAATGCATGATTCCCTTTGTTTCTTCCTTGGTGCATACACACATGGGGCACTCGTAATCAATTGCTTGGAAATCTCTTCAAAGAGAGCTAAGCCTTCAACTATAACAGGTGCCGCCCAAGAAAACTGCAAAAGAAAACACCAAAAAGACCCAGAATGATGTGTCTCAATATTTCACCACACAATGTACTCTCGAAAGCATCACTAGGCAAAGGAATCACTAGATTTTGTGCACAAACTTGCCCCTAGGCCCAATGAGCTCCTGTAAGAGTGTGACGTGTGAATCATACTAACTGGCCCCATTGTAGTCATTGTTTCAATTTTGTATGCTTTTTGATTCCTCAAGTAATGTAGTGTTATGGCATTTTGGCCACAGAGACATTCACAGACAATTCACCATTTATTCATCTATTACTGTATCTTCTACAGTAACGGAGTATTCTTGCAAAACTATAACCATAAATTATTACATCAATATTCCCTCCTTTAAATTCTTTTCTGAAAGTTTGACTGTTGAATCTTCTCCATTTTCCACCACTGTCTGTAAATTATAGGAAAGCTTTCCTGTTTTTCAAAATAATTTTACCAAAGCTCCATTTCACCAAATTAAGATCAGTAAGATCTTTCTTGAAATCTTATTTCTCATGATGAAATTATTTTTCATTTTGGCAGGAATATGGAGATTTGCATAACAAGTTCGAATGTGTTCTGATGTTTTTATTGAACATTAATTTCTATGGACTTCTTCCTACTGAATTCAATTATTATTTTTTAATATTATTAATATTTTTTTTAACTTTTGCATTGAAATCTCCTTTTTCATATGTACAAGCTTGAAATAATATCATTCTTGATAGAACATATCTTTCTGTTAGATCAGTAGAAGCTGGATAAAAAGGAGCAATCCATCGGTGCATTTGTGAATAATTTGTCTGTTTTAAAGGCTTTTGTGTACTTTTGATGTAAAATGAGGATCATTACCTGTCACTCAGTGTAAAACTTAAAACTGTACTTTTTAATATAGGGTAACGTACGTAAATTCTGTAGGGCCTAAAGACCTAATTTGTACTATAAATCTAAATGACCTGTATTGGCTGTTATTGCTTTGATTAACAAGAGCCAGCATTGGGAAAATTAATCTGTTTATCTTCTGTTCCTTATGGTCATAAGATACAGGAAGAAGTATTGTGGAATTCTGTTGACACCAATTCACTGTAACTGCTAAAGAATTTCTTACACCACTTTCCTTAAAAATGTATTGTCCATTGTCTTACAGCATTCTTGATTAGAATCAATGTATCACTAGTCCAATTAGAACTTCAGTAATGTTATCTGTGGCTAGAGAGGTTCTTATTGAACATTTCAAGACCATTGATTTCAAAACTAGACAGGAAAAAAAATTGCTTAACATTCCAAGTTTTGAAATGTAGACAAGATACTAATTGTTTTTCGTTTTCCAGAGGCTAGTGATGATGATGAAGCTCCTCGTCGCAAAAGACGCCAAGCTGAGAAGGCTGCTATGGGAGTTATGGCAGATGAGGAAGTAAGTTTGTTGTTTTCCTGTCCTGCTTCTTGTACTTCTCCTTTTCATGTTCTGTTTTTCCTACTTTGTTAATGCTAGTGTATTGGAAGCTTAGGGAAAATGCAGGGAAAACAGATTCAGGTGTCCAGCAGGCACCCTGAAATAAATTGAAATCACATTGAAATAAATTGAATCACAAGAAAAGTAACATTAATTTTAACAATGATACATAATGCATTAATTACCATTTGGACTATATAAATGAGTATAAACAACCTGTAACAACTATTGTAACACAGCTTCCGGGTCAATGACCCCCCATCTCGATCAGGTTTTTCGTCCAGTTTCCCTGATCCATTGAGCAAATGCTGAGATGGCCCCTTGTTTTGCTTCTGGACATAAATGTAACTTCATTTTCTGTGCACGTCTTCTAGAATTCAGTGGGAAATAAAATTATTCAAATTATCGTTTCCATGTTGTCGCGGCAGGAAGTAATAAGAGCCAAAATTTATTGCTTATTTATCCTTGAAAATAGATTTTATTACATGGGAGTTTTTTTGTTGTTTTTTTCTCCCTTTCAAAATTCAAAATTTATTGCTTATTTACCCTTGAAAATAGATTTTTTTACATGGGAGTTTTTTTGTTTTTTTTTTTTTTCTCCCTTTCAAAATTCAAAACTTAAGTAGTATATGATTTAGTGTAGGGATCACAGAATTTTGAAAATGTGCACACAATTCACTTTTCCCCATAGCCCGTCATACGCAGTTTTTAACTGTTTTTGACGTAAATAAATAAATAAATTGTTTAAAATTTGTAAATGAAGATGCATTCGAAAAAAGTAAAATCTCATTCATCACTAAAAATTAGGCATTTTCTTCCTGTACAATGCTGTATTTTATGGACTTTAAGACACATGTTTTCTTTGAAAAATTGCCTCCAAAATTCAGGCGCATCTTAAAAAGAATCAATTAAATAATAAGTAATTAATGAATATTAATTAAATAATAATTAATTAAATAATAATTAATTAAATAATAATTAATTAAATAATAATTAAATTAATATAAAATGTCCAGTGTCCGATTTAAAATTCCCGTCAGTCTTTAAAATGGCCATATTTTCGATGCCGAGGGAAACCTATGTCTATCTAGTAACATTGGATTCAAATGGTAGCATTAGTGCACCGATGCAATGAACATGAGTTGCAGGGTTGCTAACACTGTTTCCCTCCTGCTCTGCCATCACAAACCCAGATCACTATCTATGATGCATCAATGCAGTCTATGGTGCCAGTGAATCTGAAAGTGATTTGTGTAATCGGTAACAGAACAAGGTTTTTGTTCACTAATTTCATAATGGAAAAAAATGAAAGGCATTCTTTTGTAGGCTATAAATTGAAAGTAATAGCATGTGCAAAATAACACAGAAACTGAGCCCTCCACTAACAGAAAAAAACATTCCTATTTGGTGAGCTAGTGAAAAAACTGAAAAAAATGACTAAATGTGCAAGTAGAGGACTGAATGCCAAGTGGCCAAAACTAGAAGATGACTTATTCAAAATAGCATTGGAATTAATACAGAAATAATTGAAATACATGCTTGTAAGCTAATAATAAAAATGTAATTTATTTAAAAAGAAATAGCTTAAAAATTAAGGTACATCTTCTAATCCGCAGTGTCTTATAGTCCATAAAATACGGTAATATAGCAAAATATAGCAATTGCTGGTGAATGTCTGGTGCCCTCTTGCAATTTGTGGCAATTCCTGAGAATGATCATAACAATTGCGCATTGCCGTTCATCGTCTGTTTCTGTCAATTTGTAACCAAGTAATAATACCATGAAGTGTGTGCTGTTGTAGCCCAACTAGATTTAAATATGTAAATACCTTATCAAAGAATACATTCATTGTATTTTTGTTTTATTAAAAATATAATCACATCAGGCATCTTATGAATTCATAATACTTTGAAGAGTACTTCACTTCTAAAATAATTTTTTAAATTTTTTAACTAGTTTCACTGCTCCTTTTTGGACCCTGGGAGATTGCCTGACCTGCCCACATTATAGCATAACACCACACCATGGTAACAGCACTTATTACACTTCAGTTGACTACTGAAAACAGGGTTGCCTTGAAGGGGCGGCAGCTGTGGGAACTTGCATTAGGCCTCGATGTAATTTGAGCCCCAAAAGTTTTGTTTCATTTAAAACAGAAAAAACATGTATTTATTTCTAATGCAAGTTTTTGGGACTGATGCTGTTCATTCTATACACAAGTGGGGGAATAGTTACAGGATGGAATAGCTAGGCAGATGATACAAAACTCTTTGCAAATCCATTGAACGATAACCAAGCGTTATAGAAAGATCTTACTAAAATAGAAAACTGGTCTGATACATGGTTACTTCCCTTGAACACCGAGAAATGCAAAGTACTTCATATCGGCAAAAAAATAAACAACCAAGACTTCCCTATATGCTTTCAAATCACAGTTTGGAGTCGACAACACAACAAAACGACCTGGGTGTACTAATTTTTCAAGATTTGAAAAAATGGGGAAGTCAGGTCACTAAGTATGCCAAACAAGCAAATAGCATTCTATTAATGATGAGGAAGGTTTTCTCCAAGCTGCACAATACAACACTTAAAAGAATCTATACAACCTACGGCAGACCTGTGCTTGAGTACGCAATCGTGGTCTGGTCCCCATATGAGAAAGATAAATGACTAGTAGTACGAAGGAAAATCACCAAGATCCCAAGAGTGATGCAGAAAAGACTACCAACAGATGCCAAGAAATGTCGCTACTCATTTTGGAACAGAGAAGGTATAGAACTGACATAATTGAGACATAAAATTATGAATGGCCACTATATTCTCTAGGTGAAATGATTTTTTTGTTCAAAACTATGAGTACATTATAATGTATTTAGATACATACTATCAGATTATATTATGCAATATTAGATACATAATGAACAATATTACAAGATCAAATAGAAATCTGACCAAAATTTACGACTTTGGAAATCAAAGGCATATTACCACGGAAGCGTAGTGAATTTTAAATGTTGCAATGACTCTTCCGATTTCAGAGTCCCCGCAATCCACTGCTGGTAGCCTTTGACGATGGGAGCCTTGGATGAAGGGAGAAAAATGGTATTTCTACTGTAAGAAAAAAATGTGAAGTTTACATTTTCCCAAATTCAATAAAATGTTTGTTTTCGGCAGTTCGTAATGATTTCCCACTAGTAATTATTTTTTTATTTTATTTATTTATTTATGAAATAGAAAGAGTGTTCTTGAAACGAATTTTCCATTAAAAAGATACAGAGAATTCTATGTGTTTGAACTATTAAAGGGTGGGAAAATTTTCATTATTTTAGAATGAAAAAGTGTGAAATTGTGGAGGAGGTTGAGTAAAATAAACAAATTGTCGTGAGGGTACCTCTCTTTGGCCTGCGTCACATGAGCGTTGCATTGACGCGCATCACTTAACGCTGATGATGTCACTGTGTCGATGCCTGTGCACACATCACATAACAAGTGTCACTGTATTTCAATCTTCTACTCTTCATGTAACATTTTGTAACTCTGTAATATTGCACCATTTCAATAGTCTTTCTGTTATTTCTGTGTTTAAAGCAGGAAGGCGGGAAAGTGCAGTGACTGCCTGTTGTGCGCAACGCGAAGTGCTTTCCAGATGATGCTGTGGCAAGCTGACTGTTGTAAATTGCGGGGAAATTGAAATTATATTATCGTAAATGCGGAGTATTTATAACGTTATGAGTATATGAAAACTGATGGGACCGACAAGAAATGTTGTAAATGTCGGAAAAACTTAAATTGTGGGAACGTAAAAGCAGGGTTTTACTGTATGTATATAATAGCTTATTGCTGCCCCCATTAAGTCAATAAATAAAAAAATTAACTCCTATAAGTTACTTCTATTGCATGGAGAAATGAATATTAGGTTTATACATTAGAGGAGGAGGGAGGCAAAAATTTTGTTTGAAATAATTAGCCCCTGTGAGTCAACTGCCCCAGACCTCTTGGTTTGTTTGGGTGCTCCTAGTGTTTGCAATGGGAGCTGGCAAGAAGGTACACCGGTCTTTCTTTTTCAGTGGAAATTGTGATGGTGTTATGAAAAATTAACCCTTTTCAAATTAAGTGCCTGAACATTGGTTAAAATGTTTATTTTCAGATTAAAACATTGAATTTGGCTTGAAATTATTTTTTCCTGAATTTGTATTTCCAGAAATACTGTTAGGTCAAACTTCACCCTTTTGGTGTGTCCTTATTCTCTCACTGGAAGTCAAAACACCAACCTGATAAGAAATCTGATATGCAATTTTGTCATGCTGTTAGGCAATTCGTTAGTAATTTAAAATAATATGCAAACTTTTTGCAAATCTCTTTTAAGAAGCCTATAGAAGCAGAAACTGATAAAGAGAAAACCTGACCCTTAGCATATGTTTGTGCAGCTGCTTTCAGTCTCTTCTCCTCTTCCTCCTAGTGATCTTCCTTCTCTTCCTTCTGATCCTCCTCTTCTTCTTCCTCCCCTTCCTCCTCCTCCTTGTCCTTGTCCTCCAGATTTTTTGCATTGCTTCACTTTGGTTTTGCATAAAGAAATAGCTGGGGATAGAGAGCAATATGTGAACATTCTTTGTTGTAAATATCCAAAACTGTTTGGTTATGTTCAGTTAATTGTTTCAGATGATAGAATCAATTGAAAATTTGGATGATACAAAGGGACACTCTGTAAAAGATTGGGTGACCATGCTTGGACCTCGCACAGAAATTGCAAACCGCTTCAAAAGTTTTTTGCGCAATTATATTGATTCTAAAGGACAATATGTGTATAAAGAACGCATTCGTAAAATGTGTGAATCCAATCAAGCAAGTTTCATTGTGGAGTTCCCAACTTTAGCCAACAAGCAGCAGGTGAGTTATAATAAAAACAATAGAGTTAACACCTCCCAAAAAAAGTGTTAATAATAAACTTATAGATAAATTAGAATCAGGAGAAACGAATGTAAAGAGAAGCAACACTATCTTTATATTCATTAGTAGGAACTGGATTTTATTTTAAATATTTTTATTAGAAAAAGCAAAATTTGTACATACATATATGTATTTTTTCAAAACTATGTAAGGAAAAATTGAAAATGTGTAAAATAAAATTGATGATGGTGTTTAAATTTTTCCCCAAAACAATCATTTGGGAATTTTAGAACACAAAAAGTTGCCAGTCAGTCTTTAAAATGGATTTTGAGAGACTGAACAGAAATTTTACCTATACAGAAGTAATTGAACAGTAGATTTCACTATACAATGAGTTTGATACAAAATATAAAATACATATTTAGATATATAGCGATGTTGATGAGGAACCTGTGAGAATGTGAACAGTCTTATTGCACCTGTTTCAATGTCATGAGTGGAGGGCGGATTTTGATGACCTAAAACTTCTGCAAAAATGATCAATAAAATGCTCTTGAAATGTTTTAAAAATGCCCTAAAAGAAAAGTAAACTGACTTAAAAAATGTGGTCAAAACCTGTTCAGATGAACAACTCAAGCTGTTGGATATATTGCTGATGTAATCAAGGCTTTTTTCATTCGTTCAAGTGGACTTAGCTTGCAGACTTTTGGTTTTGACTGTTAGTTATCCTGAAATCAACTGAACTGACAATGGTGCTGATAGGCATCAAATAAACCTTAAGATTACATATGCACAATGGTTGACATTACAATTTTTAAGCGAAGAAATCAAATAGGCTACTCTGGAATTTTATGGTGAACATTAGTTGCATCTTGTAAATATTATTTGTAGTAAGTACCAATAAAATTATATTAAAATTGAGGAAATCAGCAAAAGTGCTTTACAAATGATGGGAAAAGGTAAAAAATTACTTATCTATCGACTTATTAGTCAAAATCGATGAAAAATGCAAAACAAAAATGACGGGTCATTTCCTTTTGTCATAACAAAATTAATTTCTACACTAAGTGGCATTGTTCAAAAGTGAAAAGAAGATGAATGACATTTTATTAAAATTCGCCATAGTCATTGAGAGATTAATTATAGATGTTAATGGAATTTCGATCAGAAGTGTCTGAGAAATCTTAATGTAGTATTTTGAAATTGTTGGCAAAACTTAAGTGTCTTCATTGTATGCAATTTTATTTATAAAGGTTTTGGCATTTTTCCTTCCTGATGCTCCAATGGAAATGCTGCGTATTTTTGATGAAGTTGCCAAAGAAATAGTTCTCAACATTTTTCCAAGTTATCAACGAGTTACTGATGAAATACATGTAAGAATTTCTGATCTTCCTTTAGTTGAGGATATTCGTACTTTCAGGTATGTGAAATAGTTAAATGTTTATTAATATTAAAATAATTTGTAATATTGGATAAGAGTTGAGCCTGTTTTACACGGTCATTTTTTCATCATCATTTCCTGTCAGTACAGTCAAGTTACTGATCAGACTGGATGTAATTTGTACGAAAAAACGATGCATGCTTAATTTTTCCGTACAGATTTCATCCATTAGACTACGGCACCACTTGTGTCACTTTATGGAATTCTTCTTTGATTGCGTACATTCTCATTGCATTGCATTGCAGAGAGTATATCCACAATGCGACATGATCCTAGGGCGACAACAGCACTGTGTTGGCCAATATTCCAAAGGCGTTCTCTGCCTCTCTCCTGGCTCTAGATAAGCAGTAATTGAAGTTCATTTTGTCTGCTGACAGGTTTCTTGCAGGAAAGGGTTTCATTAAGCGCTGAGACAGTGCAAATGCATCATCAGCGACAAAGTGGTATGGCACATTTATTCCGGTACACAATGAGCCACAAAAATGACTGTAAAACAGGCTTTAAACTTAAGATCATTTATTCAGATGTCACTTCTCTCTGCATGATGCCCAATTTTCAGGTACCTCCTCTTCAACCACTGCACTTCCACCCAGTAGCATAATGAAATGAGTGTGGGCCTGCCCGCACACGTCCAGTGTTCTGTCTTAATTACATAGGCTAAAGTCTTGTCATGATATTGAATATGTACAGAAAAGCATCAATTTGCCTTAAAAATTTGACGTTACAAATTCAATATCATTTTTCTCATGGGTACACATTGTCATTCGCCATGTTCTTCTGAAAGTGAGCCAATTCTTTCATGTTCCTTGTGATAAGGATCAATGTTAATTAGGAGAATAAATCACTCCTGTTTCATATTTTTTTTGCACTAAACAGAGCTGGAGATGATATTAGCAAACAACTGAAAGTCATGCTGTGTTAAAATCCTCTAATAATATTATAAACTATCTTATTAAAATGTTCCTAGAATCCAATTCATTAACCAAAGGAGAATGATCAAATTATTTGAATTGGTAGTTCTATACCTGTGAAGATATTTTTTTGCTTAAGTTCTGAGAAGTCAGAGGCGATTCATTGTTAGTAAAATTTGATTTTAAATAATTAGTTTCTTTTTGATTTTGGTCTATCTAAGGGTATGTTCTGTAAAAATTGAATTAGTTTATTCACCTTTGTCAGTTGTTTATTGTTGGTATGAAAAACATTTAAATATTTCAGTGAAAGTGTAATAAAGTCAAATTTCCGTATGAAAAATCCAAAAAAATATTCCAAAAGATTGCTGATTACCATGAAAGGTGATTAAAAGCTTCAGATGTGGGGGTAGCAAATATCAAACAATTTTCTGCCTTGTAGGGCTTGACTGCAGTGATGGATGACAGTAGCAGTGCCTATCAAGCTTGAACAATTCACACCAAAAGAAAGGGAGAGGTAGTTGGTTCTTCTTTCTTCTTCCTTCTCTCTTTCATCTTTCTTTCCTCTTTCATCTTTCTTTCCTCTTTCTTCTTCCTTCTCTCTTTCATCTTCCTTCTCTCTTTCATCTTCCTTCTTTCTTTCATCTTCCTTCTTTCTTTCTTCTTCCTTCTTTCTTTCTTCTTTCTTTTTTCCTTTCTTCCTTCTTTTTTCCTTTCTTCCTTCTTTTTTCCTTTCTTCCTTCTTTTTTCCTTTTTTCCTTTCTTCCTTCTTTTTTCCAGTCTTCCTTCTTTTTTCCAGTCTTCCTTCTTATTTTCTTTTCTTCTTTCTTATTTTCTTTCTTTCTTCCTTCTTCCTTTTTCTTCTTCTGGAAATATTGATGTTTTAAAAACCTTATATACGTTTTTACAAGAAAAACGTATATTCTGGTAAATACATTATGTCCAATAAACTGTGTATTTGATAGCAATATAGTAACCAGTATAATTCTATTGCTCAGTTTACATTTTTATTGACAAGTGTGGCTCATCAAATTCACATTTGTAACTTCTTGTAGGGAGCAACAAGAACTTGCTTGTATCCATTTGCTATGTTAAGGATAGATAATTGCTTTTGGTGCAATGAAAAGGGAAGGAGGTAGACGGAGGAAGTGAAGAGTTCAGAGATTTTTAGAAAAATATCTTTGAGCCGCCTAAATTTATTGCTGGAAGTTTGAAACACAGAACTAAGTAAAGAAGGCCCGAAATGGGAATCCACTAAGTTTCCTCCTTTCTGCTTCCTTTTTGCATGGCGAAATCTTTTAAGCATACGGTTGGGTATTAGAACTATTGTCAGGAAAGACTGCAATTCTTTTACATGTACTTCAGCAAGAGGAAAGGTAGAATCTTGAGAGAATTTTTATTTTTTCATTAAGCTAAAAAATTTTACCAAGTAGTGTATGTCTCTTGTAATGCATTCAAATAAAATAAATTAAACAAGTATTGCTTTTCATGAATATTTCATCTCCTTTTTTTTTAGACAATTGCATCTGAATCAGCTAGTCCGCACCACTGGTGTTGTAACTGCCACCACTGGCGTTTTGCCACAATTATCCATTGTTAAGTATGATTGTAATAGATGTGGTTATGTACTGGGACCGTTTCCTCAGCTTCAGGATAAAGAGGTGAAACCTGGATCATGTCCAGAATGTCAGAGTTCAGGCCCTTTCATGGTAAGTTGAAAAACATTATTTTCATCTAAACTTGTAATTTCAGTATAAGTCAATAAATACTTATATGTAATAATAAATGCTTCTATATAAGTAAATAAATAAAAGAAAAATCTGGATCTTCAATATTGTAACTGTAGGATGGTGCTGGAAAAAATTTGAATTTTTAAAAAGAAATTATTAGGTTCTTCTACCTGGTAGAAGAAATTGTTTATATAAGCCAGAGAATTTTACTAATGACCTACTAAGTCTAATGTGTACATTACCCTTTTCTTCACTTATTTCTTGTCCTAATCACTCCTAGTCTTTTTACTGTCCTTTTGTCTAGGAACTTTAGTGACTCACAGCATTGTTTTCAGATCAACATGGAGCAGACAGTGTATCGTAATTATCAGAAAATTACATTACAAGAATCTCCAGGACGTATTCCTGCTGGACGTATTCCTCGTTCCAAGGATTGTGTAATGTTGGCTGATTTGTGTGATCGATGCAAGCCTGGGGATGAAATTGATATAACTGGAATTTATAGCAATAACTATGATGGGTCTTTAAATACAGAACAGGGATTTCCAGTGTTTTCCACAGTCATTCTTGCAAATCATGTTGTGGTGAAAGATTGCAAGGAAATAGTGCAGTCCTTAACTGATGAAGATATTGCTAGTATAACCAAGCTCTCAAAAGATCATCGTATTGGTGAAAGAATTGTTGCTAGTATAGCACCATCCATTTATGGGCATGAGTATATAAAGCGAGGTTTAGCTTTATCCCTCTTTGGAGGTGAACCAAAGAATCCAGGTAAGGAGTGTGTTTTTATTCTTTGTTTTTCTAATAATATGTAGTAGAACTTATTACCAAAAAATTATTTTATCTCCAAACAAAATTATAATTATTTTAGTTATGTTTTTGCAGTTAGATTATTCCAACCATTTTAAATGCAGTGATCACTTAAACCCACTGATGCAGTGAGTCTTGGATCACCATTAACCTTCCCATTGCCTTTAAAAACAAAGTTCAACATTTAACTGTCCAATTTTTTGAAATTCAGAGATATTTTACATAACATTATTTCAAAATTCATTTTGAAGAACAGATTTCATTAAGTTACGTTATAGATTCACTGTTATATTTTGACAGAACTGTTGTATGTATTGTTAGCTATTCTGCTTCCATATAAGAAAATAAATAAAAGAAAAATTTGGATCTTCAATATTGTAATTGTATGATGGTGCTGAGAAAAATTTGAACTTTTAAAAAGAAATTATTATGTTCGTCTACCTGGTAGAAGAAATTGTTTATATAAGCCACAGTTTTCAATTTCCTAATGACTTTAAAAGCTTGACTATGAATAATACTTTAACTGAAAAATTGATGTAAAACTGGTTAATTTATCTAAATCAGAATACAATTAAAACCATTATTAGGTAAATCCCTGTTTACTTGGTACTATTGGGGGCAGCCTAACAGGCCACATTGAATCTTCAAAATGGGGGCATTTACGGCTGTCTGCCAATATCGTCAACTTCTGAACTCAAGGGTTTCAAGCCGACTCGTGTTATTCAAAGGGATGGATATTTGGAATGAATTGTGCTATGGGATTGATATAGAATTACTTTTTCCCCTTTTTTACTTTTTTCTTCATTTTCTTAGCTTTGGAGCTCATAGATTCTAATATATACTGCATTATTCTTTGTAAGTGATCAATTCGCAAAAAAAAATTAATGTATTTAACACATAACATATAATAATTATTTTGTAGTAAAAAATTAATTCTGAAAAATCCCTGATCTATAATAGTGAGAAAACCTACCACCACTAGGGTAATTCAAGTTGCAGTGAAATCAGATTTGATAGTTTACTCTTACAGGTAATAATTAAATTGTTAATAAAATAATTAAATGTATTGTAAATGAAACTGATTTATCAAGATAAGAAAAACTTCAAAAACCTTTTTAAAAAAATATTAATAATACTGATGTTGATAATGAAGATCATGTTCAAGATGTCAATAACAAATGTACTCGATCTCTGAGTGAAAATGTGAGTGAAGGTTATGCCTTAATATTCTTGTCTTTTTTGCCCTGTCTCAACTTCATGCATTGCATTTTAAAAAATAAAATTAAGATACATATTCCTACAGTGAATGAACAAATGCTATTATTTGTTGATATGACAGTTAAATATTTCTCACTTCTAGCATGTCATTTCACCATGTGTACATTCAAGTAAATATGCAAATTTGTGGGAAATACTACAAAAGTTTTCAGTGCTCACTACCACTCCTGTCGAATGAAAGTAAACAAGTTTAATCATTTTATAATAATTTTGTGAGTAAATTTTTAGTGATTTGTCATTTCCTTTAAAACGCAATTAACTGTTAGGCGTTTTAAATTCATCTGCTTGCTAATCATAGCCTTATGTAATAATTATATTTGGTGGAAATTTTCAAGAGTTTAACCTGTTAGTTACGTCTATTACAGTGCCCCACAATATGTTATTTGTATAGGAATTATAATATAGATCATTGTATTGATTCCTTTCTTTGTATATACAAGATGCAGTTCCATTTATACAGGATTGTCTGTCCTCTTCTTCATTCTCTTTCGTTTTGTATGAATATTTCGGTATTTGCTTTCTATTATGATATTCAATTTCATTTTATAAACGTATTACAATTTGCAGTTACGTTTATTATATATTGTGAGTAATGGGTTTGCGCACAGACATAATCTCAGGTCAGGTGTAAAATTATATATTCTGTATACCTTATGCATACATGAATTAACAACCCAAATAAAAATACAGACATACACACATGCATCTCAATACCTCTGTAGCTATAGGCGTGATTGACAATTTCAATTTTTTTCCACAAGTTACATTTATTTACTTATAATAATTACAGTTGTTAGTTACTATTATTATTATTCCGAATTTTTCACTCTGAACTATGTGCAGGAACATTCACCTGACCATTGTTGGTCTAGGCTCACTCAATCTTGCAGAGACAAAACACGAATGAATGTTACTCTATGGACATTTCAATCATTTCCCAATCAATAGTACATCCCAGGAATTCTCTTACTATTCTGCAGCTGTCCAGTATTACTGTTTTCTGCATTTGCACTATGCATGAAAATGGTTATTCCACTTCTAATAATTCATTATTATTATTTTAATTATTATTAATAGTTATAACAATTGATTTCTCGTGAAATGGGATCCTTTAATAAAGCTTTTCAATATTCAGTGAAATCTTTGGTCTTGTATCTTCGTTTTTGAGCCAACCCAGTATTGCGGTCTGTGATGATGTCTAATTACGTGTGTTCCAATTATGGCATCAATATCTTTTCCTCATAATTTAAATAATTATTTGTTTAATTGTATCATTGATGTTATTGTTGCAACCTTAAAAATAATTTTTACTACTACTACTAATTTAAATTAAGCTTTAATTATATTGATCAATTATTATAAAAATATTGCTGTTAAATTATTATAATTTTTGTAGTTTATTAGAAATACTAATGTTATTACTGGTAAAATGTAAAGCTTGGAATTCATGATCTTAAAAGTTGAGGCTGAATTCCAGTTGCTGAAGAGTGTTTATAATTGCAGGTCAAAAACATAAAATACGTGGTGATATAAATGTTTTAATTTGTGGAGATCCTGGCACTGCAAAGTCACAGTTTTTGAAGTTTGTAGAGAAAATTGCTCCTCGTGCCATCTTTACCACTGGACAAGGTGCATCTGCTGTAGGTTTAACTGCATATGTGCGTCGTAGTCCTACTACTCGAGAATGGGTTTTGGAAGCTGGTGCTCTTGTATTGGCTGACAGAGGAGTTTGTTTAATCGATGAATTTGATAAGGTAATATTGTTGCTAATTTTTGTTTCTGTTTATTGGAATACAAATTATCAATAAGAAGAAAGATATTTTAGTTATGAGATCCTAATTCTTAATCAAGATTTGTTTCTGATAGATGAACGATCAAGATCGTACTTCCATTCATGAGGCCATGGAGCAGCAATCTATATCCATCTCAAAGGCAGGCATTGTCACTTCTCTTCAAGCACGTTGTTCTGTCATTGCTGCTGCCAACCCAATTGGAGGCCGTTATGATGCTAGCATGACATTTTCTGAGAATGTATGTATATCTTAGTATTCATCAACATTGGCTAATGTAAGCAATATCCCAGAAAAAACGTGAACACCAGTAATAGTCTCAATCAATTCACTTAATGGGGAGGATGCAATGGCAATTTTAATGAATTTTTTTGCAGTAAATCGACACTGAAAAATTAATGTAACCATGTGAAAGTGTGTTATTCAATGGACACATTTTCCAATGTAAAATATATTCTGAAATTTATGGAGATTTTTAAAATTTGAATTTTTGTTCTCTTTTCATAAGATTATAGTGTGGCAAATTATAGCAAGATTTTACTGTGTGACCTGCACTGTTCATGATTTTTTACTTATTTTGGGTTTATAGGGAGCTGTAGAGACTGCATATTTCAATAATGTTTGAACTTTTGAAGGAAAAAATATAGAGTAAAACTTCACTCATACATTTTTTCTCTTCTGTCCCCTGAAAAATGTATAAGTGAAAAAAATGCATAACTGAAATTAAATGTTATGAACAAAATAAAAACAATATTTTTACATTAGTGCGCTCGACTCTTGGACCTGCTACCAACAATACTTTTGATTTATTAGTCCAAGAACAGTAAAAACTGTATGTGCCCTATGGGGGAAAAGTACCATCTGCATACGTTTTCTTAAGCTCCGGAATCTCTTTCCAACATTTTAACTATAAATAATTGAAAGATGAATAAAAGTTTCTTAAGACACAAAGTTAGCAACTTTTGAAAACTTAAGTTTTCACTCCCAAGTTATAGAAAATTTATTTGCATCAGTAAACAAACTGCAGCAACTTCTTTTTCTTCTTCCTCTTCTTCTTCTTCTTTTTCTTCTTCTTTTTCTTCTTTTTCTTCTTCTTCTTCTTCTTCTCCTTCTTCTTCTCCTTCTTCTTCTTCTCCTTCTTCTTCTCCTTCTCCTCCTTCTTCTTCTTCTCCTCCTTCTTCTTCTTCTTCTTCTTCTTTTTCTTCTTCTTTTTCTTCTTCTTCTTCTTCTTCTTCTTCTTCTTCTTCTTCTTCTTCTTCTTCTACTTCTACTTCTTCTTCTTCTTATTATTATTATTCTTATTCTTATTCTTCTTTTTCCATTCAGTTTTATAGATTTCTTTCCTTGTTAATGACAGGATTAAACCTGACTTTGCACACCGTTAATTTGTCTGCCAATTATTGAAGAAGTTGTAACTCAAAATTACATTATTGAGGCTTATAATTATCTCATTAAATTTTGTGTATATTAATAATTATAATTATGTAGCAAAATACCATTCGTTGTACAGGTCAATCTGTCTGAACCTATCCTTTCAAGATTTGATATTCTGTGTGTGGTGAGAGATGAAGCTGACCCTATGCAAGACCAAAAATTGGCTGAATTTGTTGTTCAATCGCATCGAAAACATCACCCATCTCGTGTTACTGCGGGTGATTTTGATGGAGTATCATATTCTGATCCATCTCTTGGTGATGTAGAACCTATTCCACAAGATCTTTTGAAGAAGTACTTAGTGTACGCTCGTGAAAACGTTCATCCCAAACTACAGAGTATGGATCAGGATAAAGTTGCAAAATTATACAGTCAGCTGAGACAAGAATCTTTGGTATGTATTTGAAACAAATTCTCTTGATTGCATTTGATAATATTTGTACATATATGGATGTTATGGAAGTTGATTTCAAGTGGTGATTATTGAATAGAAAATAGACGTCCTTGCTTTTTAATTGCTATTAGTGGTCATTGAAGAAACTAGAATAGAACAGTAAAACTTGCTCAATGTGGAAAGTGTATAATGTGGAAATCTGTCTAATGTGATCATAAATCATGGTCATGACAAACAAATTCAACAGAATTACATTGCGTTATGTGGAATCTTGTTTATTATGGAAAAATATACTGGTCCTTTGAGATTCCACAATGAGTAAGTTATTGTATAACTAAACCAATCTTGGTCCCAAATTTGAAATTTTATAATTTGAATTTAATTATTACACTACTGAAGAAAAATTAAAATTCATAGAATGGACTGAAACCTACTATGAAATTTACTTTTTAGGCTACAGGCAGTTTGCCTATTACTGTTCGTCACATTGAAAGTATGATACGCATGGCTGAAGCCCATGCTCGCATGCATTTAAGAGATTATGTTCAAGAAGATGATGTAAATATGGCAATCCGAATGATGTTGGAAAGTTTTGTGGAAACACAAAAATACAGTGTGATGAAAACTATGAGATCAGTAAGTTGCTTCCAATTTTTGTATGTTGAATGTATGTACATTTGAACCATTTTCCTTTAGTTTTCTTCCAAAATCAAGAAGTGACTATAATTAAGATTTTGATTTGTTTCATTACAATTCTTAAAGTTGCTTTTTTTCCTCCCTTTCCCATCCCCTTCCTCATGCAAAATGTACAGTCAATGACATGAATGTATTATAAATGTAGTTTTTTGAACTTAAATCTAGTCATAAGAAAAAGAGTCAGATGTTTCTTTTGGATGATAACAATCATCATCAAATTTTAGACTTTGCAAGTAGTTGGCAAAATATAATCTATTGATGCTTTCTGTTTACCAATGATGAAGTCTAAATGAATGTCAAAGGCAAGCAGCAAAGTATTTTTCCTTTGTCAGAGGTGGCTTGTGAATATTAGGTGAACAGGTGAAAGCAATATTATCATCTCGCAGATCTGCCAGTAAAGGGTTTTGCATTACTCATGTAATCTACTTGCATCCTATCTTGGAGGTGGACCAATTATATAATGAAAATTGTGAGTTGTACTTGATGTTGGTCTTGTTTCATGGTAATGCATTGCTTACAATAGAAGTGTACATAATGAGATGCTGTACACAATCACAACCGAACGTTGAAATTTGATCTGAGAATCGTGTACAAATTAGTCAAATCTTCACCTCTTAAAGTTGGTCTGAATGGGCTCTTATGGTAAACAGAAACAAATAGTAGATTTTCTTTCAAATTGTCTTCCTGAACTGCTCTAAGAACAGATCATTAATTGACTTCATCAATATCAGTAAAATATAGTGAAATGTTTAATTACAGTCCATTTTTAACACTTTTTCTTTGCCTTACAGACATTTCAGAAGTATCTCACTTATAAGAAGGATAACAGTGAGCTGCTGTACTTCCTCTTGCGCCAGATGACACTAGATCAGTTGTCGTACCTGCGATGCTTGAGGGGCCCTTCTCCTGGAGTCGTTGAAATTAGTGAGAATGATTTTGTACACAAGGTAATGCCATTTTTTCATATGTTTAATGGTATCTGCTCTACATGTGAGCTCTAGAATAACGAACCTTATTTTGCATCTTTGAATTTTGCTTTTATTCTCATTTTTTGTTTCTGTTGTATTTGTTTTCTTTGCTGTACACAAGTTATATATTGTATATCATTTCTATTCAATTTCAGCACACTGAAAATTAATTTTTATTGTTTATTTTACAGGCCAGAATGATTGATATTCACAATGTGAAGCCCTTTTACGAAAGTCGTGTCTTCAAGGCCAATCACTTTATGTACGATCCAAAGAGGAAAGTCATTTTGCAATCTGTCCCGGAAGTTACTGCTTAAACTGAATTAGTCTTTGTGTTCTTGCAATGTCTGTTGCAAAATGATGTGAAAAGCCTCTTGGTTTTTCCATTTAATGTGCCTTACATCAAGATAATATTTGAACATATATGCCAGGGCTCGTCACGTATTCGCTTCGTAGAGCCAAGGCTGATTGCTTCTAGCTCTCGGCAGATGGCTGGGTCCCAGCGGGAGTGCTGTGGGGAAATTCAAGTGTCAAACACCAGGGTATGAGAAATTAATCAGTCGATACACCCTGCCACTTCTCGCTCTACCCTGACATCATTTCATCCACAGACATCCGTGCAAGTCTATATGTGCAAATACCAAAGTGGTCATTATTATTGTCTGCGAATAGTTATTGCTTCCACTGACATTAGATAATTATTAAACAAATACATTTGACTCCGGTTACAGTGAACTTCTGGGGACTAACATGTTTGGTTCACTATATCTGATGATGTCAAAATTAAATGGAATTTCTCCAAAATGATTGATTTTATTAATAAAGAGATTTAGCTAAATTCATTTACAGCCCAAACTGAAAATTCAATATCTTTATTTGTTCTTTAATCAGTTATTTTCAATTGGTTGCTTTGTTCATTTTTCATTAGTAATTTGTCTAGATCCTTCTCCAGAGATTGTGCTCTCACCATACTTGATTCTGCATTGTCCCCTGCCTCCAAGTATCATAATGCAGTCTCGACACCTTTCAATGCCTCTTGCACTGTTGGTACACGTCCAGCTCTCCGAAGGCCTTTTCAATCTCATAATAACATAAAAGATCCAATAAATTTCAAGGACTTACCTCCTAGGTTCACTATACCAGAGGTTCAGGTTCACTATAACCGATTCTTGTGTTGTTTATTTTTTTAATGTAAGTGAAATGGGACCAGAGACTTTAGTTCACTGTAACCAAGGGTATCTGAGTTCACTATTACCGATGTCAATGTAATTCTGTCAAGGAATTGATTTTAGTCAATACTCTTGAGAAAGGTTCTGAAAGTGACAATTACTGAAAGTTGAATTGTCGGAAATCATGCAAAGTTATAATACACACAAACTACAAAAGGTACATAGTCTTACTATAAAGAGATCTTGCATATTAATTCTTTCTACATTTTTTAATATTTTTTTCTGCAAAATGCGTTCAATATTTGGCATATGATTGTGCGCAACTTAACCTCAGGCCATTTGTCAAGTTGTCTCTTGGAGAGCTTCTCAGTCATGATTTGCAAATTTTATACTACAAAAAAATTGCTCTCAAACATACATAGTCCCAAACATACTGAAAATTTGGACAGTGTGTTTGTGGAGTTTAGGGAAATGTTTCTAGGAAAAGTTTTTGTAAAAATGAAATAGATCTTCCTTGTGCTGAAATTTGTCTTTCAAATCTTTATCACTTTGAAGATATAATGTTTTCAATTGTAAATCATGATTTATGCTGTCAAGATTGACAATGATTCAGCAAAAACTTTGATATCTGATTCCTGATCAGAAATTTCATGAAATCTATTTTCAAAATTTACTTTCCTTATCAGTGTACTTGTACTCGGCTGTGTGATTCACATTGTAATGACTCTTTAGATTATTGTTATTAACAGGATTAAAAATTTTATGACAAAGCAAACTATATCATCTCCAGTTTTAGAAAAATAGTTCTTTCCATTTATTTTAAAAAATCACTGGACTATTATTACAAGAGCTGCATGATTCCTCTTCCACGACAACACAGGTTTTGCAATGATGTCTTGTGTGAAATTAAGGTCACTTATCACTTCTACCCATAACCCTCCTCACACACACACACACACACACACTCAGGCTTTGCTCCTGCCATCTGTTCTAGCCACTGCCGATGGCTCTTTGTTTTCAAATAGTCTTCTGATGATGTAATAGAGATGTTTGGTTGGTTTCTAAGACATGTATCAGATAGCCTGAAGAAATCTCCACAATTTAGGGTTGCTAAAACCTAGGGCCAAAGATTTTGAAGGAAATCATATCTCTGATCACTAAAATAACACTTCCAACTCATCAAATATTTTTGTAAAGGAGTTGAATGTGTTTGAATAATTTAATCATGATTAAAAATTCTGTGAGATTGAAGAAATTTGGCAAATTTGTTTGGCTGAATTTTGAAGAAAAGCTTTTTGGAATTAATATTTCTGGAACAATCTTAATCTTGAAGGCCTTGATAGAAGAGGCTGTTATATTGCTTTAAGAAGTTCAGATATGTGAACACAATCCTACAATAAATTCTGAATTTCATGGTTTCAACAAAGTTTTGTGAAAGCATTGTAATGGTGGCAGTAGTAAATACATAACTGTATATAGCATTTGAGGTTAAAAATCTGAATTAATTGCCATCTCATTTATTTAAAATAAAAATTAGAGCCATGTCGTTCTTCCTCTGCACTCTTCACGTTATCTCTGCCTAGATTACCAATGAAAGCATAGTTCAATCGGTAGTAGATTAAGTACCTTCTTTGATGTTGTTTTTCTCTGTTAACCCTGTGACTTACTACTGTGTACTTGATAGGACTCAATCTTGGAGTGGAATTGTAATTGGATGAAATGAACTTCACGTGTTATGTTTGTTTGCTAGTTTATGCCACCCACAGTGAGAATCTCATCAGTTAATTCAGTGAAACCTTCATGCTTCATGTAGGAAGTACATTTATGTATTTTTGTAGAATTTTTTTTAATTTTTATTTTTTTTATTTTTACTATGACTTAGAAATTAAAGTAATATGTGTGAATGGGAAGATGTGTTTGTTGAATGTTGATTGTTAAAAGGATTGTACATGTTTTTAAAAATATACTTGTGTTTCTATCTTATTTTTATTTTTAAATAATTGTTAAAATATATTAAGTAGATAAAACAATATTTCACAATCTTTAAAATGTATCAGTATTACTAGCATAACCAAACTACTTCACTTTATCGTGATAAAGATAAATATTGGTGTTAAAAATTTGAGTGGATATTTGCTACTTCATTAAAACAACTTTTTTATCACACTATTGATTTTTCAGTACATCTGTGAGAATGTGTGTTTTTTTACATCATTTGAAAAGATGCATATAAATATCACTTTAAACATGAACAGTAACGTAAAATATTTAAATAAGTTATTTTTCTTGCTTTCAAGTACTTTTGTTCAAGACAAATCATTTTTATATAAATTGCATGAAATGATTGTTTTTGCTCATCAAAGTTAAGGAGTTTTTTGCCGAGATCAATAGGTAGAGGCAAATTAACAATTGAATAGAAATCAAATATGATAATTTTCCCAGTAAGAAAATTATTTATATAATCAATTATATAATATCTTTGTTCGTTGCCACAAGTACACAAACATCTTCGTTGAACTTGTTTTATTGTTTTGAAGCAATAATATAAGCTCACTTGGCTTGCAAACCCAACCCCATCCACTACCATAATCTCGAGCATATACCTTCCTACCTTTCTTCTCTCTGACTTACCTGCCATATTTATTTCTCTGTATTTGAAACTATGGTTTTAATGCATACTTTTGAATTTGGAAGGCCTTCCAGACAGGTCCTAATATTCTTCCTGCAAATATTAATAAAATAGCGTGTCATTAAAACGGTGCTATGTAAAGTTAGTAATGGAGAAAACAGCTTAAAACTGAAGCTGGGAAAGAACAAATATTGGGCTCCAGTCTGGCACAACTATGAAGCCGCCTGCAACTGAATCTGCCAGTTAAAAAGGGCTGCGTGAAAATTGCAGTTGTTGGAAAGCTGGACTGTTTTTTTTTTTTTTTCTTCAAAATTATGTCTTAATTATTGGAACACCTGCAAGTTATGCTTGTTGGAAAGTTCTGCCTAATATGATGACACCAACACGTGATAACCATGAGGATAACAATGTTGAACCAGAGCTTGTTGCAAAGTTCTGCCTAATATGAAGACACCAACATGTGATAACCATGAGGATAACAATGTTGAACTAGAGCTACCCGATTATTTGCTTGAGACCCCATCATACTAGGATGCAGAAGAAGAATCTGAAGATCTTTCTGAAGCTGCTGAATAATTGGGTTTGGGGTCATCTGAAATTAGGAGAATCAGACTCAAAGCGGCCAAGAATAAGTTAATAAAATGATACAAACGTAAGTAAAAATATGAGTTTATTAGTTATTTATTTTTATTATCAGTTGATTGTTTTATTACCACCTAAATTCACAACTAAAGAAGTTGGGTGTCAGTTAAATAAAAAATCTCCAATTTGCAACCAGCTTTCTAAGGACAGCTTCTGAAGGATCTATTGAATACTGGTGCTTCTAAAATACTTAGTGCAAAAACATAGGTTGCTCCCAATAATATGATGTTTTGCACATTGCATTGTTTTGAATGACTTGGGGGGGGGGTCAAGTTCCCTGAGGAACAAATCTGAGAATTCCGATAACTATTGTGATGACAGGTGCGGATTCATGTGCAGTAAAAATCATGAAAATACGCATGCACATATGCTTGAACAAATAGGAAAACATGCACTTAAAACAAAAAAATATGCATAGAAAAAAGTACATGTTTTATTCTACACAAAATAATTTGATTTACTTGCTGAATGATACACACTGAATTTAATTTCTCTAAATTTGAAAAATGTATATTTTTCCAAATTTTCTAGTGTGAATCTCTTTCTGTAATTTGGAAGAATATTGTTATACCGAAAAAGTTATTTCAACTTCATATCCGTTTAGGGGACAATACTTAAAAGCTGCAATTTCTTCAACTGTGTAATTTTCAACACAGCGTTTCACCCTGTAAAATACCACTTATCTTTTTCACCGTTCCCAAATTGGGATTCTTTCTTCAATATTCTTCATTTTTTTTTGCCAATGCGAACTTTTCTCTCTCCAACCCCCACTTCTTTCATTGCTGGCGCTCCTGCTGATGTGCCTTGTCCTTCATCCTTGTGCACCGACGACGAAACAGTTCAGCCTATGCAGAGCATGGAGCCGGCCACAGCTGCTTCTTTCTAAGGGATGTGCGGACATGTCTGGATATGGACTTTCGGATAATAATTATAATAATAATAATAGTAGTAGTAGTAGTAGTAATAATAATTTTTTGAGTCACAATTACAATCATGTATGACGAGTCAATTATGATGTATATGGAGGGAGTACAGTTGCATGCATCTTCTTGAGTGCAGCGAGTGAAGTTACATTTATTGTCCAGAAGCAAAACAAGGGGCCATCTCTGCATTTGCTTAAAGGACCAGGGAAACCAACAGAAAAGAAAACTGGTCATGATGGGGGTCATTGGCCTAGGGATTATATCAATACTTGTTACAGATATATTAAGATATATAGTAGATAATTATTTTTAGTAGCAAAATAGTTAAATATTTAACATAATTTAATTTAAAATAATTTAACATTTCAAGATTTGTACTGTTTCATTTTTTCAAATAACATTTACTTGGTATAGTGATTTTACTTTTACTACTTATAATAACAATAATAGATAACGTTACTTATAAAATAATAATAACAGTACATTATGGTAACAACAACTTATGATTTAACAGTATTAGTATATTCCTTGTTTAAGTCTTGAAATGGTGAGGAGGAGGAGGCAGGTTTTGGCCAGGTCATTTTTCTATATCTACACTTAGTCCTACTGCAGCACCTGAAATTGCATTGCACATATTAGTCATTGTGGTATTCCTGAATGCTATAGAAAAGTTTTTCCCCAAGGAAGTGTTAGAGTTTATTCTTGATGTTGTGAAAGCCTGTCGTGTTTCTCAGATGTATTGGTAATTTGTTGAAGAATTGTATATCTGAAGAGAAAGTACCCTTTTGGTATAATGTGCTTGTGCGTATTGGTTGATGAAGTTACATGCTTGCCTTGTATAACACAAGGGGTGTAAGCTTGAGTTAAATTTGTAAGGTGTGTCGTTCTACTAGATTATTCTTTACAAACATGATAACTTCATAAATTAATATACAAGGCAGTGGAAGTGTATTAAGTTTTTTGAATTGAGGTCTGCACTGAACTTTTTGGTGTGCATGGAACTGAGGACGATGTTCTTTTTGTATTATTGTTCGAATGATTCTCTCTTGTATTTTGAATGTTTGCTTAGCGTCTGGTGCTTGGCCCCATATTATTATTATTATTATTATTCCGTATTTGAGAATAGAGTGCATATGTGCGAAGTACTGTTCGAGCTGTCTCAATGGTGCTGTTTCTTATTATTATCTTAGGAACATAATTAAGTTTGCTCAATTTTGAATTAATATCTTCTAGGTGTGAGTTCCCTTTGAGGTTGGATTGTATGGTGATTCCGAGAAATTTTGTTTTCTGTGCTTGTGTGACGCTGTTTCCTTCTAATGTTAAATTTGGTGAGTATTGTTGTGTTGAGTGGGAGTTGTGGAAGGGTATTGTGATTGTTTTGTCTCTGTTTAGGATTAGTTTGTTGTGGTAGATCCATTGTATTAGTTTGTCGATGGCTGAATTGACTTTTGCCTATTTGCACAGGAATTCCAAAAGTAAAATGTTCAAAATACGGTGTTCAACTCTACTTCACATCCTCCTCCAATTGCTTTGTTCATTTACACAGAATATATTATTTTACTTGTTCTCTGTCGTGAATAATTATTTTACTAGAGAATAAGATGCCTGGGGTGACACAAGGTCGTGCACGAGAGGCAGTATACTTGAAAATATATGCTGGCGAAAGCACACACATTTCCGTAGCTTCAAACACTTTCTCATCCGTAGACCTAGCTCTCTGTAGTCCCTCTATTTCTACAATCTTCGAGTGGATTGTCCGTGGCGACCTGCATGGCAGTGACCACTTCTCCATTGTGGTCAATCTCAATATTCCCGACCTGAACGTTGCTCGCCCTCCTCGCTGGCTAATCCACCGAGCTGAGTGGGAAACATTCAAGAAAAAATTACGAATATCGGAAAACTGCTCAAACGATATCGATGCTATGGTTGCCCATTTTACTAACGCCGTCCTTCATGCGGCTTCATTTGCCATCCCGGAGTCGTCGGGCCACCCACGACATTCCCCTGTGCCATGATGGAATGCTGACTACGCCACCGCAGTCCGTGATCGGAAGAGGGCATTGCCAAAACTTAGTAGGTTCCCAACCATGGAAAACCTAAAGCTAGCTCTGGCTCGGGATTTTATAATCCCGAGCCAGAGCTAGATTGACTGTACGAGAAAGTAAGGCTGCGTCCTGGAGAGCTTACATCTCGTCACTCTTGCCGTACATTCCCAAAAATAGTGTGGAGAAAGGTCCGACAGATCGGTGGAAGACTCCCTTCGCCGTCTATCTCAGGACTTCTGGTAAATGGCAATCTCCTTACCCCTCCACAGGAAATTGCTGAAGAAATAACATCTTACTACGAGCACTCCAGCTCCGTACACTATCCTGGCTTTCAGAAAACGAAAAGAAAAATGGAAAACTGCAAATTAGACTTCTCGAGTCGCGTGGAGGAAGATAACAATACCTTTTTCTCCATGGACGAACTCTCCTGTGCCCTTGTTTGTGCGAAAGATTCTGTTCCAGGACCAGACCAGATACATAATCAAATGTTGAAACACCTACCTGAAAACGCTCGTTCTTTTCTCCTCGGCATTTTCAACAAGATTTGGGCTGAACATGCCGTACCAAGGATTTGGCGTGAAGCCATTGTTCTCCCAATCCGTAAAGAAGGAAAGGACAGAACCCCCTCAAGTTACCGCCCAATCTCGCTCACAAGCTGTGTGTGCAATCTTCTAGAGTGAATGGTAAATACACGTCTGGTCTGTCTCCTGGAACAAAAGAACCTATTTACACCTCCAATATGGCTTCAGGAAGCACAGGTCAACCATGGACCACCTAGTCACCCTTGCTACGCATATTTCCACTTCTTTCGTGCTACGACAGCACCTGGTAGCAATTTTCTTCGATATAGAGAAAGCGTATGACACCACCTGGAGGTACGGTATTCTTCGCACCTTGCATTCTTGGGGCCTTAGGGGACTGTTCCCTTTGTTTCTAGTAGGTTTTCTTTTAAGATCTTTCTGTGTCCGCCTTGATGACGCGTTATCCTCTAGTCACCAGTTAGAAAACGGCGTTCCCCAGGGATCGATTTTGAGCGTCACTCTGTTTGCCATTGCTATCAATAGGTATCCGGGAGCCTGTGAAGGCATCACTCTTTTTGACGACTTTGCAATTTTTTGCTCCAAGAGCGTGCAAGTTATTGAGAGGCAGCTATAACTTGTTCTCAACAAACTGCAGAAATGGAGCGATGAAACAGGATTCAAGTTCTCTACCTCAAAAACCACCTGCATGCCCTTTTGCAGAATCCATCACCTCCATAATCACCCCGACCTTTTTCTTGGAGGACAGCAGCTTTCCATTCGTTGAATCCGCAACCTTCCTTGGGCTCACATTCGACGTGGCGAAAACACATCCGTAAACTACAGGGCTGATGTGTATCGCCTATAAATCTCCTTCGCACTCGTAGGTCTTAGGTCGCAGACCGTGTTTGTCTTTTGCATTTGTATAGAACCCTCATCCGCCCTATCTTGAATTACGGATGCATAGTGTATGGGTCAGCGTCTCCATCAACCCTCCGGCCATTAAATACCATACACAATGCCGGTATACGGCTTAGTACAGGCGCTTACCGCACGAGTTGCATCGAATGCCTCTTGGCCGAGGCTGGAGAACCATCTCTGAGCCGAAGGCGGGATATTTTAATGGCCTCATATGGCGCGAAATAATCCAATGTTGATATCCCCTCACGCCAAGTAGTCCTCCATCCAACCCACTTGACTTTATATGCACTTAGACCATCGTTACCCCATCCCCTGATCGTCCGTCTCCGTATGCTTTTACAGAAGCTTAATATAAAACTACCCAACCCTGTGACACCCCCCCTGAAACCTTGTTTTCCCTTGGAAACTACACCAGTCGATAATAGATCTTAGACTGCCTGACCCTCGTAAATCCTGAACTTCCCCCAGTACATTCTTATCGGAATTAAACGCGATAAAATCTACGTATCCCTTCTAGGATACGTAGATTTCTTCATTTACACCGATGGCTCCTCTCAAAACGGCAAAGTCGGATGTGCCTTCTACTGCAGTAGAGCCATGCGAGGTTTTCGATTAGAATCTTCGTGCAGTGTCTACCGCAAAGAATTATGCGCTCTTGGAGGCACTTTGCTGAATCGATGTCATTAAAAGTAGTGAAAAAGCTCTCTTGAATCCATCTCCTCGTCTTGTGACCCACTGACAATGATCATCCAACAGCAAATCCATCATCTATTGGTCCGCCATTATATTTTAGTCTTTTGTTGGGTCCCTGGACAGGTGGGAATAAGAGGAAATGAAATAGCTGACCAGGCAGCAAAGTCTGCCACGAAGAAAAGAGACATCTTCACGGTCCCCACGCAAGACACTAAGCTCTTTATCAAACGCTCTATCCGCAGTGAATGGCAAACAGAGTGGCATAACTCAGATTTTAAGCTCACGAGAATCAAGGATTCCATAAATCCTTGGACTTCCTCCTCTCGTGGTGCTCGGCGCGAGATCATTTTAACACGCCTCCGGATCGGTCACTTGCCATTTCTCCCACGGTTATCTCCTCCACGGGGACCCACCCCCTATATGCGAATACTGCAAAATAGATCTTACCGTGGAGCATGTTCTCTTGCACTGTGTTAAGAGATAGCCGTCGAAGGCATCACCTTGCTAGCTCCCTAGCGGAGATTCTTAGAAATGACGAGTCTTCTCTCTGCAAGCTTTTTAGATTTTTACGAGAGACTAACTTGTACAGCCTTATCTGAGAGAAGATGATAATGCCAATTATTGGCTTTTAGCCCGAGATTTTTAAGTAACTATCTGGAATTTTTCTACCAAACCCTTTTATTAGGATACGTTCCGTTTCAGTTTTACTTTGCTTTCTATTTAAAGATTTTAATTTTCCTTTGTTAGCTTGGCACTGCAATATTGTGCACTGGTCTTAAAATAATTTGACACGGGCGCAAATGACCTTAGCCGTTGAAACCCCCTTAAACTCAATCAATCCAAACCAACACTTGTCAAATCTGTCTTGACGAACGTCAAAATATTGACGCATCCTTACGTTTCACCAACACTTTTCTGTCTGAAATAGCGCTTCGTTAACTTTGACGATTCATTAAGGGACGAGTGTTGTTTTTTTCTCCTCGTACAGAGATCGGGTTACATCGCGGTTCCGCATTGGTTATTGAACCTGCTGACTACTGATGATGTATGAACTATTATATTCCAAGTCGGTTGGCAGATGAAAATCACATATTTGCACATTTACTAAGAAATACATTTTTCGATTCTGAATCGTTCCAATTAATTTTCTCCGAAGACAAAATTGGCACGTATGTGCAGTCTATAATCTCTCTCATCTCTGGGAAAATTCGCTATTCTAAAAAAATCTCACCTTATTGGTTAGACTTTGGCACCCCGTGGAAATACCACATACTGTGCGCCTAAAGAAGGATTTTCGAAAGAAACGATCTTTTTATTTTCCAATCGCAGTCTCTGGATGACAAACTTCCATTGCAATTGCCATAGGATATGTCTAGCAAAATAAAATCTTAAAGCTATCAACTACTACTGTGCATGGGCGTTAGAGGCTTATTTCTTTTTGAGTGATATTCCAGACAGGTTATTAATTTATAAAATAATATTTAAGAATATTCATTTTGGAAAAAGAAAAACCTGGGCATAATTTAGGCGCTAGTTTTGTTTACAAACGACAGCCGGACGTTTAAAAAAAACCTTTTTTCGGTTTCAAGGGCTTACTATTAGATAAACCTGATAAAGGGTTCATATTTACCAAACTTTGCAAGGACACTGCGACAATCCTGAAGAAGAGACTAAAAATTTCTTATCTATTCCTACGCTACTTCTTGTGGTATCGATGTCGGTTACACATCGTTGAATTCACTTTTATTAGTATAGAAGATGTATAAACTATTCAGTAATAGATATTTTTATAATTTTGACAAACTGTGACCATCAGCCTACGCCAAAAACGTTTAAAATTATTAGCTCTCTCCAGAAATTGATAACGCGTAAGCTCCCATGAATGCGGAATGATGCGCTGGAGTTTGCTTAAGCGGCGGTCTCACTAACGGAGCAAAATCGCGACAAACGCTGTATCTTGCCTCCGCCCGAGTGAGCAACCCGAGCCGTGGAGGGGTGGGGGGCCGCGAGCACCTGGCTGCGGCCGGCGGCGGCGGGGGGAAGCCCCGGCCGCCACGGCCGTCGCTCCGAGAAGGCGCGCGGAAAGACGCCGACCTTGATCGAGACCGAGATGGCGCGGCGATCGGACTCACGCCGAAAGCACCCGTGGAAGCTGATGACCAGACAAGCCTTTCAAGCGGTGAACGTTTTAACATGTTGAAATAAATAAAATAAAATGTAGGTTGGTAGAATTATAGTTTTTTTTACTATTGGAAATCAGTTATAATATTTATTCTTATATTTATAATCAATAATAATATAATGCAAGATTCATAATATAGTTAAACTATATTACGTTGAGGTTGGATGTCAATGGTGGCAACTCCACGACAATGTTTTTTCTTGTCAGGCAATAAGGAAAGCAAAGTGGAACTAAAGGGGGGGGGCAGGGGACGATGGGTGGGTTGGAAAATAAAGGAGGTTCCTTTATTGAAATTGCTAATTTTATTGTTGATGAATTTTTTATAAATGTCATAATGAGTTACTACTTCAGGTTAGAAAGTTTTTTCGTTGTTATATGAGTAATTTTCATAAAATGAATTTAATTATATTAATTTTAATTCGATTTAAAGTTTCGACAATATTTTCATATAAGACCATGTATGTCCGTTTCGAATTTCAATGTTTTATACAATATGTATTAATGTATTGGTATCTGTAGGATGATGAGGCTATCCTTGTCGTGAAATGTTGCATGAAATCAAATAAATCAATAAAATTATAATTGATTTTGAATATTATAAGAAACCCTACAATTCAACCAACTAATAATAGACAGTCATAACCTTCAATAATAAAAGTAAATGTATATGGTAATTTTTGCCAACTTTTTCGAATTTTCTGTTCGTAGAACGCCACATTATATATTTCCCTTTTATGCACGTCACCAAAGGTGTCAACCCCTTTCGTAGCTTTTTGATTGATTTAGTTTCATGAATTAAATAATTTGCAAGATTTCTATATGAATATAAATAGTTGGAAATTTACGTTTTTTATCGCATAAGCGTCGGAGTTTAGGTACTAAAAGTAAGAATTATTTTTCAACCAATGTTTTAAATTGTAGATTCCACGAGCTGTAAAAATTAAGTGTACTCCAAGGAGAGATCAGCACGATGACGCACCATCTGCAGTGTGCAGAGAGAGGGGTCCTTCAATAGAAGGCGCAGGCTTATTGCTGACGACCCTTGAAAAAAGACATGCGGTATAGGTGACTTATGCCAACTACAGATGCTAAATCGTGCGATGAACTCCATGTTGCAACTATGAATGAGTGCTTTACCCAAGCAGAATTACATAACACCCGGCCTTTCCTTGCCATTGCCGACACTTGGCTTGGGCAGACGGGGCAATCACCCGGGCCCTGCAAGTCAAGGGGCGCGATGATGGAAAACATTAGTAACAATTTAAAAAAGAAATTAGAACTCGAGAAAGTCGTTATCGAAATTTTGTAAGTCGCGGTACAATAGTCCGATATTTCATGAATTTTTAAATTATTGGTTTTACTTTAACTTATAGTCATTACTTGTTAGGTAGGACTCTCTAAAATTTAAAATTTTCAGGATTGTCTGACATTTTTCCAAAACAATGCTGTCATTGAAAATGTGTAAGCCTTCAAATTTTCTCCTCATCCAACATATTTTAATACGCATATATATATATATATATATATATATATATATATATATATATATATATATAGAGAGAGAGAGAGAGAGAGAGAGAGAGAGAGAGAGGCATGTATTTTCATTGAAGTTTAGGACTGAATATCCAGAACATATAGTTTCTTGATACAACTTCATTTTTTTTTCGGAGGAGGTTGACGTGAAAACTCGAAATGGCTTTGTGGAGAATTCTCAAAGTTTCCTTTTCTCGTGTGGTAATAATCCAAATGACAGCACTGCGGCGGAAAAAAGAGGAAACTGTTTTTTAATGCAGTTACGCGGCTTGAGGGGCGGAATTGCTCCTGTAGAATGCCAACTATTGTCAAGTATTGGAATTAAATGAACATTTGGTACCTGCTGGATGCCCACACGCATAGGAATCGTGGTCCAGGACATAGGAAATGGCCTGTTTTAATATTTCACTCCTGTGGCAGCACGTAGGGCTGGAGAGAACCCGGGTCTTTCTCGCTCTTTCTGTTTCTCTCTCTCCCGCCCTCCCACTCCGCTCTCTCCCTCTCACGTCTCTCTCCCTTTCTTCGGTTTCGTGATAACTTGTCAGCTGTACTGTTTCAACATTCTTTCACTAATTTGTTAGTTTAAGTTCCTCGTATACGTACGTATATACGGAGTAATATAAGTAGTATAGAAAGAGTTACGTAGATCTGCGGATAATCGATTTCGAGATTACAACGGAAATACACGTTTTGGGGTTCCCTGATACCGATTTTTTTTATTTATTTATTTATTTTATTTTATTTTATTTTTTAAGGGGAGAGTTGAAAACCGGAAAGCTGGCTCAGCCTAAAAAAATTAGAAAACGAACTTGTACGAGAAAGTCGGTGCCTTTTTATAGCAACACTAGTTTAATCCTGTAAAAATGAGTAGTTTTCACTTTCTCATATTTGTACGTATATGCGGAGTAATATAAGTGATAGAGAAAATTATGTAATACTGCAGAAAATCTATTTCCAGATTTCAAGGGAAATACAGGTTTTGGGGTTTCCGGATACCGGTTTTTTAACGCATGTCCGTCTGTGAACATCTTTCCCCGCAGGGGGGAAGTGTTGACGGAGGTTGCCGCGATTTCCGGTGGAGAGTTGTAGACGACCACCTGGACCCTAAGTTTCGCGGAGGCACTCACGTCGTTAGCTTCAAAGTGAGTAGTGAGTAGGCGATGCTAAGCTCCTGGTTGCCGGGCTGTACCCGGTAACCCACCAGTGTGGCCCCCGGCGCGTCGACCTTTGGACAGGATTGGGTGAAGGAGGTTCTTCGAGACCCTCTGGAATCCATGGAGAGATGTCCGGCAGGAACTTGATACCACCCGTCAGGTTGCCCAGGTTCCGGCGATACCCACGTCGATAGCCTAAAGGTGTGGGCAGTTGGGAGACGGGATGGGAGCTCCGAGCCGCCCGGACCTTAGTTCGGATTGCACCCAGTTGGGCTCTCGTCTTCGTCGTGACAGTGGCCCGATTCTCTAGGCAAAGAGGAGGGAACTTGCTCCCAGCGCATGTGAGTGGCGCATTGTTTTGACTCCGGTACTCGCCTAGGAGCTCTGAGCTGGCAGGGCTGCCCGACCCAGGCATTGCATGGAAAGGTTACCATGAGGGTCAACTGCGTTCTGGCGGGTCCCATATTCTAGCCCAAGGACATACGTGTACATCTGGGTGGGGGGTGCTGTAAAGAGGCTGACGCCTAACTGCCCACCCTGTGGTGAATTCCCCCTGGTAAAGTGATAGGCAAAGCATGTCAGATTCACTCCTGTGAACAGTACGAGGGTCTTAATTATGGGTACGATTTTTTCCAATCTGAATACTCTCCGGTCTATCTGGCCTCGCTCAAAGCTCTGCGATTTTGAATGACATTATTTGATTTTGGGGGGTACTTTACATGAAGCCCCTGGGATATTTTCAAAATTTTCTCAAAAATGGCTCCAAAATTTTTCCTCAAATTTCTTGTAAGAATAGAGTAAAATGCACTTATAAAAGTGGTATCGGTGCGATTTTTCACTGTTAATTCTGATTTTTTTAAAAGTTGCATAAGATTGATTCTTTTTTCGGGCAAATACAAAATTGAAGATACGGATTATTCCTTTAAGGAAAGGTTTTTCTCCATAATTAATTCTTAAAGATCATGTACGTGTCCCAAAAATGTGAAATTACAGTATTCACTCGCTTAAAAATTTGTAGATGTATTACGATGGTTACGATGTATTACGATGGTTACCATGAGAAGAATTTTGTTTTAAACAATGTGTTTGTTTTGACAAGGTTGACCACGGTGGCCATTAGTGGAATATTTAAGGAATAATACAGTGTGTATTATTCTTTATAAGTATCGTAGAATACTACTTCGTAGTGATTGTATTTCAAGGGCACTAGTTGTAATTATTTTATTTCTGAAATCGTTCGTGTCGTGTTTGCGGTTGCGAAAGATGCACCAATTATTGCTTTCATCTTATATCCGCGCACGTTTTATTGAGCCCTTATTTCACAAGATGCGGGAGGGAAAAGGGGTTTGATTAATTATGACTTTTGTATCAAATCAGAAGCTTGTTTTTCCATGCAAAATACACGGAAATTATGTGGGCACGGATGCCAGCACTTCTGGATATCACATTACGTCAACAACGCTCTTTGGTATAATTTATTCTGAATTCAACTAATGTTAGTAAAGGAGTGGAGGCAGGTTATCCAGGGCTCAAGAAAACGCGCGTGTAATACCTACGTCAGCATTTAAATTGGCTAAAGAGAAACTGCTAAAGCGTACGTATTTGAGAAATGTAAGTGAACGCTTATTTCGTTATTACGAAATAAGTCTGCAAAAGTCCTTGTACCAGCTAAATAGAATATGCAAACCATGTTGTCTCTCAATATCTGTCTCTAAAACTAAAGTGATGGCATTCAGAGGCAAGTATCGTATCAGAACTAAAATAATAGAAGACAAAGTAATAGAGCAAGTGAAACATTTTAATTATTTGGGCTGTGATATCACATACGATTACAGTGATGATATGAAAACAAAATTACGTTTCCAACATACTTGTGGAACAATAAACAAATATCTTCGCAATAAGACCAGAAAGGAGACACTGTTAAAATGTTTTAGTCATGGCAGTACCACAATTGTTTTACGGGTGTGAATCATGGACATTAAGAAAACAAGATAAAATGAAGATACAAGCCTCGGAAATGAAATTCCTCCGGAGAGTAAAACGCTGCACCCTAATGGACAAAATAAAAAACGAAGATATAAGAAAGGAACTTCATATATTTTCTATCAATGAAAAAGTAAATGAATACAGATCACGGTGGGTACAGCACTTAGGAAGAATGTCTCCCGAAAGGATCCCCAAACATGCCTTTCTGTACAGACCACGAGGAAGAAGGGACATTGGCCGTCCACGACAGAGATGGTGTAATGAAGCCGGAACGGAATTTCCCAAATCCGTGAAGTGAAGAAGAAAAAGAAGTGAACGCTCTCGTGAATGATTAAGCTGTATTTTGCGTTCATCTTTTAATCGTTTGTAGTTAAAAGTTCGTGATTAGTATAGGTGTTACTTTCCCTGCTTCAAAAGGTTGATGCGTGTACCTCATAAAATATCAAAATTTGTGAATTATGACTATCATGATTTTTCAGACTAGACGAGTTATCATCCAGTAACCCACAATAATGTGAGAAAATATTACTGATTACTGATAAACTTAACAGGAAATATTACAAAGAAATGAGAATTGAATTAAGTCATACGAAAAACTTATCATTGCCAGTTTTTGATATTTTGTGTCAAAATATTTTAAAAAATCTTGTAACACTTCTACATTTTTGCTATCGATAAAAGAAAAACAATGTTATTTTTATTAAAGTGTAAGATATTGGCAACACATCCATTAGTTTTAAAATGAACAGTACGCTTAATTAGCGTTTTTATTGAACTACGTCCCTCTTCAGAAACTATTCCGTGGATCTCTATGGGCAATGGTAGAAAATATTTGAAATACGCGTATGAAGGAAATTGGGCAATTTGGTTAACCACCTAATATCCTTACTGCAATATGTATTATAAAATAATTCTTCAAATAAGATAATGTTCAGTTTTTTGAAAAAACAAACAAACAATTTTTTGAGTCAAAGCTTAAAATAAAAGCAATTTATAATTTGAAAACGTGCAACTCAAGCGAAGCGCTTGTGTCAAGAACAGTAGTAGTTTTAATGTTTATAAACATGAATAAATTGATCTATTACAGTATTTGCAGATCATACAGAAAAGAAATAATAATATTTCACACAAGCCTGCCTTGATTACTGTTAGAGACTGTGATATATTGGGGGAGCTTTTGAAGACATTGGGCCAAGGAAACTGCTATTCGTGTTTGCGCGTTCTGGTCATAAGAGACGATTCTGAAAACGACAAGTATTAAGACTGTTAGCATATATCATGGTGGAAATATTATTTCCACCATGGCATATATCAACGTTAGGACCGTTAAATATTGAAGAAAATATCAAATTTTATAAATATTTACCTGTGTCTGGCGAAAGGAATCTATCTCCTTTCAGTTTATATCTCGTTACTCGTTATAGAGCGATTATTTTATTATAGCGAGACGATCTGCCATGAGACCGCTTGGCTGCTTCGATTTTCAATGTGATCTCGTCGCGTCTTAACTGGAAGGAGCCGGTTTCTCCGAAATGGTAACACTGTACAGCGTTGTCTACGTTCGCTGGGCTACGGCTTCTGGGACGTGGCGCGCTCACACAGCCATCTTGAGGGCAGTTCAGAGTTTTATAAGAGAAATTCATTTCTTTCTCTCTGTAAGGTATCCGGCGGTTTTGGAGGAAATTATAACATATCTCGGGCACGCAGTGTTTGAAATGTATGCCTTTTGCTATTAATTCGCCCCAGACAGTGGTTATAATTGATTGTATTCGACGTACGATGCCAAATTTAAAGTAACTTGGTCGTCTATGTGTCCAACTATTACATTAACGTGAACTAACAATTTCTGATTACCATAATCAGCGAACAATACTTTAAGTAAAAGAAATGTGTTAGTTTGACGTTAAATATATTACCTTACTGAAATTAATTTACTTTTATAAGAATATTATCTACATCTTTCGATTAACACGACGGGTACCCAAGGGAGGTGGCTCAGTGTATCAACTGATGTCACTGCAGAGCTTCTGACCGGGAGGTCCTAGGTTCCCAATCCACACGGCGGCAGGATTTTCGACACTAGCTCTTCAGCTAAGTCGAAGTCAGTCGCTGACTGGAGGAGAATTCTAGTGACCAGCTGCTCTGATCGGTAGTTTTCCGTAGTTTCTCCGATCAACACCAGGCAACCGTACCCTAACAAACGGGCCACGGACCGCGCGCGGTATTTCTTTCCTCTTCCTTGTCCTATCCTCATCCCCTTACACACACACACACACACACTAACATGCACTACACTACCACAAATGCCGCGAGACCGGTCGGGAGCATAGAGCTTGTTCCGGTTGGGGCGGTGCCTCGTTGATGGGAAATACCTAGTTGGGGAAAACGCCGCTATCCGATGGTAGGTCGGCGTCGGATCTCGCCATTCTGAGGGGAAAGATCACTCCCTCCGATGAAAAACATGGACTATACTAACGGGACTAATAACCTCGTTAGTTGACGTGCCCGGAATAACTAACAACCAACCAACGATGGGCAACAATCACAAAAATTATGAAAATTTCCAGCTACCATGTCGCTATTTTGCGAACGTTTTGTCGCGTCAAATGCGAGGGAAATTCGATTTTACCATTTCGATTTTTTATTTTCACAAAATGACAGTGCGCCGGAAATTAGACCAACACCTCTCTATGTACCGTTCTTTGCTACATTCGTGAACAAAAAATAAAATTAAAAAATAGGAGCCGTTTCTGAGAAATTTGTTTAAATTTAAAAATTGCCCATGCTTCACGCAATATCACCCCAAAAATACTCATATTTTCAAAAAATTGAACATTACCTTATTAAAGATCTGTTTTTGATGAACACATTTTATTAAGAAAATAGTTCATCTTCATAATTGTAGCTGAAGGAAGAAGCCGAAAATTGAAATGTTGCAATTTTCGAAAGACCCAGGGTTTTAACGAAAATGAGGCTTACATCTTAAGTGTCCTTCACGATATCCGACAAAATTTAATAAAATTTGAACCCGTTTTTTTTTTAATTTTTAAAAATGTTCCAGGGTTATCTTTTTAAGTATCCCCCAATATTAAAATATCGGTTTCAATATCAAGGGCCACGACTTCAGCCAGATCGATTGGTGAATATAAATTTTGGTGAAAATTCATTAGCTGCGTCATTAGTATGAGCAAGGAATGAATTGGTATTCACTTCCTGCAAAACACGCCGTTCTTTTGTAGGAGACTCAAAAATAATGCTCATGAGCACTTAAATGCTCTTATACATCTCTTCAATAAATAAGTATTCCTCAACTTACTTCTCTTAGGTGTGGTGGAAAAGCTGGAAAATTCGATGGAACTGCGAATTCCCGCAAACGTGCACACGATAAAGAAGTTCTATCAAAGTCGTATTCTTGGAAATGAGTCGAACATAACGCACTGTAATTGCTAGGCTGCCAATTGTCTCATCGTACAACTCTAATCCACAATGGTCTCCGCTTTGGATCTTCAGGAAATCTTAAAGAAAAATTCACGAAAATTAACGAATAACTTCGAATACAAAATGTTCCCAAATTACATGGAGTAACTACTACCTTGTGGAAAGCAATTTCCGGTTTTCCCGTACGGTTTGAACAGCCATAAGCCACACATGTTACCATAACGAACTGTTACAAAAAGCTAGCTATTCTGAACAAGGCTTTAATATATTAAAAACAATGCCAAATAACACAAATGAACACGAGCACAGCTACAAGTTCTAGAGTCTTTCACGTAGTTTGTCTATGTGTATGTTACAAGCTTTCTGGACTCACCAATATGGCGGAGGGGGCTTCAAGTTTGTGACGTCATGCTATCTCCCTATATTCATAGCTCCACGAGTACGAGAAAGCCATTCTGTAGCACCATTAGTTTCATATTTTGGACAATGAAGAAATTTCAGTTTACAATAACGGATTGCTTTGGGACAGACAGGCCACGCGCCTCCGCCACTACCGGCGCTTTTGAGCGGCACCAGCAAGAGAGGGAAGCTGATGATTTTCACGACGTGGTAAGAAAATGTCCTGGTTAATAGGTTGCGAATAAAGACATTATTTTGTGTCTTCCATGCGTTTTAGATTAAAATTCGAGGGAGGTTTGGACGTGTCTGGTTTCAGTGATATTAAAAATTTGTGTTGGGGATTTCAAAGGCCCAAGAAATCATTGGGCCATTTTGGTAATTCGCTAAAATTAACACTCTTTGAGGAAAAAAGAATATGCATTATCGAGCCTTAAGAGACCTCCTAGAAGAGTTATTCTCCCAGTAACAATACCGCAAAAGTAACGAATTTCGTTTTTAGCTAATTTGTTGAATTTATCATTTAATGTAATATGTGCATGACTTCTTTCCTCCTTGTAAGAATCATGCACGAGCCGCCGCTGGTGAGCTTTCTTAGAAAATCAGCATTTTGTTTCCAGTATTTCATGGGTCGGCAGGTAAAAGGTGAAGGACAGAAACTTAGTCATCACGAGCTGTAAATAAGTTGTTCTACGGACTCGTAGAACAAATTCTCTTCCAATAGATGTCTTCACAACGATGTCGGGATGCAAATGTACTAATTTTGATTTACAGATATCTTGTATGTATTGAATCCCTCCGCATCCTGCGGTCAGATTTCCCTTATCCGTTTCTCTATAAATCGCTTTTCACTTTTGGCGACATCAGATATTGCAATTGCGTCTCGTCCGTTGTTTGGAAAGATGGAGATAATGGAGCGAAGTTTACATGTGTGAGTTGATTGATTGATTTCTGATTCCGGGCGCGTCAACTACTGAGGTCATTATTCCCGTACGTGTAGTCCATGCTTTTCATGGGGAGATGGCGGTGATCTTCCCCCACTGGATGGCGAGATCTGTCGACTAGCTGTTTTCCACCATCCAGGTATCTCCCAACCACAGGCCACCGCCCCAGCCGGGTCAAGTTCCAAGTCCCCGACCGGTCTCCCAGCATGTGTAGTAGTGAATGTTAGTGTAAGGGGTGAGGATAGGACGAGGAGGAGGAAAGAAAGATCGCGCGCGGCCCGTGGCCCGTTTGTTAGGGTACTGCTCCGGCATTCACCTGGTGTTGATCGGAGAAACCACGGAAAACTACCGATCAGTTCGGCTGGCAGCTAGAATTCTCGAAATTCGAAAATCCTGACACTGTCAGGACTCGAACCTAGGACCTCTCGGTCAGAGGCATTGCAGTGACATCAGTTGCACTGTACCTCCACTCCCGGTAATAATGCAATGTTCTTGCACCAGTCGAAAGAAAACCTCGATCAAACCCAGGTGTATATGCCAGAATTAACTTTTGATTCCGCAACCTTTTATGTGATATTTCAGTATATTTTCTCTTCAGTCGAGTTATTCAGTAAAACTCACTAATGCACGAAAATATCTTCACAGGGAAAATACCTTTACTGATCACACACTTCAAACTACAAACCGTTTAAAATGAACGCGAAACATACCTTTATCATTCACTGTGAAGCTGTCACGATAGACGATACATTCGACATGCGAAAAACCGCAAGCGTATATTACAGCAGATATGGCGTATCAAATAAAGCACATACAGCTAATGAAGCGCATTTTCTAAACCGCTTATTCCTTAGCGATTTCTCTTTAAACTGCAGGTGCTACATTAGCAATTACTACTTTCTAGCATTATTGGAAGTAGTTTCGTAATGTTGAAATATTGTAATTTCTGACTAAAAACTCAGTTATAACTTCAAAAAGTCCAATTTAACAAATTTAAACGAAGCGCCTCTGATGCATATCTGCCTTTATTTCGTTATCCAAGAATAATAGTCATTTCTAACTTTTACAAATGAAACAAACATGAATAAATTTAACTGTTACAGTATTTGCAGCACATAGAGAAAAGAAATCATTTTTCACTCAAGCTTTCCTTGATTACTACATCGGAAATCTAAATTTCTAAATATCATCGTCAGCAAACAAAACTTCTTAAAGTAAAACAAATGTATTTGGGTAAATCCACGTGAAAACTGCCGAAATAAGCATGACCCTTTCCGATTGGTCTAACATTCTTTTGACTTAATCAATGTTACGTACAAAATCTAGAAGCATCATATTTAGTGCATATGTTTCACCTTTGACTTTGTTTGTCTTTATACCCCAAATTAGTCAAATGTCTGAGCATTTTAGACGATCTTCAGAAAAAATTGAAATCTCACGTGAAAATCCATTCCAATATAAGAAAAATGTTTCTCCTAATAGTAAATCGTTCAAATAAAAGTTTGTTTTTTTTTGCCGTGAGCTCCATATCATTTGCATTTCATACTGTTTTTACTCCTGAATTCAAAAGTGCATTTTTTTTTCAAATCTAAATTCTCAAAATAGCATAATTTTCGATTTTTTGGGTTTGACCCAAAATATTATACAAACTAAATTTTAACGCTAAAAAGAAAGAATTCGCAAGTGAAACTGGAAATTTCAGAAGTTTTGGGTGTTTAAAGTCGATTTGGTTTCAAATAATCCATTTTTAAATATTGTACATAATTTTTACAAAGCGTAAGAATCTTCATATCTAGGTCAAAATTTATTAATTATTAGTGCATGTAACAAAATTACTAATTATAAATTCTGTAAGTGTCGTTTTAATATAAATTTATCAATATTTGTAAATTAAAAATTAATGTTAATCTATACATTTCCATCACAGTTACCGTTCTAAAATTTCAAATTGCGATCAAAGCATATAATATTTTTATACGTTCTCCTTAAAAATCATATAAACACGATAGGTATACGAAAATTACTACAAAAGTGAATGAAACTAATAGATCTACATTATCGATAGTATTGATCGCCGCTTTACCTAACCTTACCCATGTGTTTAACGGTAACATGCATTCTTGAATGCGGGTTTGAATGCATGTCAGACGTAAACAAAATTGACCTGGAAGGCTGAACGGCTTGAAGTGCTGCGATTGGCCGGATAGTATTGCCAGTGTCTCCGGAAGCAGGAAAGGCGGCCGCAAGGTCTTCATATGGAATGCAGGGGTATCCCCCTCGAACATCGATAGCTTTTGTTACGCCTACTCTTGCACTGTTTTGGCGAGAGGAAACGAGTGGTGACACTGACAATGAGAAATGAATCTCGTTAGCCTTGAGTCTCGACCCTCCTTTAGTTGTCCTCACTTAGTCACCTCAGTTTCAGTTCCGTATCAACACGTAGTAAACGGGTCTAACCTATTACTGCCTGAAAATGAACTGTGTACCATTGACTGATGTTAAGGCAACAACATTTGTAGGTCTCTCAATTCAGTCAAACCTTAAATGGAACGTCCAATTAAATGAATTGAATACAATGACTGATGAATACCATGAATTGAATACCATGACTGATGTTAAGGCAACACAATTTTTAGGTCTCTCAATTCAGTCAAACCTTAAACGGAACGTCCATTTAAATGAATTGAATACAAAATTAAGTTCATTATGCTAAGCGTTCAGAATTCTTGCAAATCCAGTCAGCCTTCATACTGCTCGTTGTGTATGTTTCGCGAATGTTCATTCCCGCCTGAGATATGGCATAATATTCTGGGGAAATACATCTTATAGCTCCCAGACTTTTAGATTACAAAAACGAATTGTACGAATAATAACCAAATCCCACCCACGTGATTCTTGTAAGCTTCTCTTCATTAATCTAGAAATTTTACCATTACCTTGTCCGTTTATTTACGAATCAGTGGTTTTTGTCAAAAATGACTTGCTTAAGGGCGGGAATATATTTTCAGAAAATGCCGAAGTCTATTACTGTAACACTCGACGTAGAAATCATATTCATCAGGTGACAGTATCAACAGCTCATTACAAAATATTCACATACAATACATGTTCATTATTTTACAACACTTTGCCAGATGACATTAAACGATTAAAGTCGATAGAAAAGTTTAAATCCAAAGTGAAATCGTTTCTGCTGCATAACTGTTTCTATACAATTAGAGACTATACCGAGCATCACAAGGAGAGTAACATTAATTTTAACAATGATACTTAATGCATTATTTACCATTTGTACTGTATAAATGTGTATAAACAATCTGTAACAAGTATTGTACTGCAGCCTCCGGGTCAATGACCCCCATCTCGATCAGGTTTTTCGTCCAGTTTCCCTAATCCATTGAGCAAATGCTGAGATGGCCCCTTGTTTTGCTTCTGGACATAAATGTAACTTACTTATCTGTGCACGTCTTCTAGAATTCAGTGGGAAATACAGTGATTCAAATTGTCGTTTCCATGTTGTTGCGGCAGGAAGTATTATTCCGAAGGACAACATGGATAAGAGCCAAAATTTATTGCTTATTTATCCTTGAAAATAGATTTTATTACATGGGAGGTGTTTTTTTAATTCAAAATTCATGTAGTATATGACTTAGTGAAGGGATGACAGAATTTTGAAAACGTGCACAGAATTCACTTCTCCCCATAGCACGTCATACGCAGTTTTAACTGTTTTCTGACGTAAAATAAAACTAAAAAAGCTATCTTCTTAGAGTAATAAAAGGTATTTCTCAGGACCAAGGCATAGTATGTTAGAGGCCTCACTCGATTTAGTGAAACAGGTACAATAAAATTGTAAATTATGTGTGCATTAATTTTAACTTATTCGAGTTGTAAAACTACGTTCTTCAAATGTCACACACAACCAATTTTAACAAATGAGGTGTCAAAAGAAAGATATGTTCACGGGAAAGTGGCAAATTACACTTTTACTACATCCAATATTGATATTTGACCAGAAGAAACGCGTAAAACCAGGAAGGTGCGAATGCAATCCTACCTCAAACGTAATGCAATCGTATCTCAAAATTAATGCTACAGGTAGTAAATGTGCCGAATTTTCGATGGAAAATACTTTTTCTGGGTCCCTGATACCTAAAAACTTAAGATTTCTGGCTCCTTAGTGTGGTAAATAGCTTCTTCAAATACGTAGTGTACTCAGAAACCACATATTGTGGGTCCATTGTTCTGAAAAAGAGGTTTGTCACAAACCATCTTTCTTTTGGTCTGTGAAAAAAATTAGCGAAATCTAAACATTATCGATGATATAGATCGCCTCTTTACCTTACCTTACTCATGTTTTTGCCAAATTGACATTTCCCAATCAATTTCGCTGATGTTGCTGGACCTAGAATTTGAAACTGATATTTAAATTTCTGAGGGTACATTACATGAAGCACCTGGACATTTTCAACGTCAACAATTTTTTCTACAGAAATACGTACGTACACACTTACTTAGAGGTACCAACATTTGACACTTAAGATTGCCTTCAATATTCAATAATAGATCCAAAATTATGAAGACTGGTGTGTTTTTGATTTATTGTTAAAATAGTCAATATTTTTTTCTGAAACTTTTCTTACTTTCCTGTAATTGCTCCATTTGCAGAATTATTCGTACACTTTTTCGTAGACATGCCTCGATTTTTCAGGCGTTTATTTTGAAACAGCTCATTCTGATTCTTTCATGATATCATCAGGAATTAGTACATCGTCATATTCAGTGTCTAAATAATAAGTATCGTTTGTCTGATACAAAAATGTCCCCATTCTTCCATGCAGAAAGTGAACCAGTTGAAATCACAGCCACTTAAATGCGACCCCCAGAAATATGCCAGTCGTTCACTGTACTGCTTCGTTCTTCGTAGCATAGGAGTGCTCGCAAAGAAAATATTGTTTAAAAATAAAGTGTAGTATGTAGCACAGGATTTATCTGAGCTTCATTCACGCGGGAGAATTATGTCCCACGTGCGCTGCGCTCGGGACACAACTGTTCTCCCTCGTGAATAAAGTTCTACTTAAACCCCTTGTAATATAAATACCTATTATTCGCATTAATATAATTCGTAAAAATATTACAAAGGGTTTTTATTTACCGTAAAGATAGAATGTAAAATCTACGTTTTTCATATGAGTTGGTAGGATCCAATGGAAAATTTATTTTGGGTTAAATAATTGAACCAATTTTACTTTATTTGGCTTCTTTTTATTGTCGTATCCCCTAGAACATTTTTAAAAGATGAACAATGCTAATTAAATTTTTGTTTTTGTTTTCATGTTAATTGAAGCTAGTTTGTATAATTAAAAATAATTATGAAATATCAACATGTTTGTAGCGCCCAATTCGCCACTACGGCTCTTGAAAACTTGTCATCGGGTGCGCGATACACGATGCTTCTTCAAGCCCTTCTGAAGGTCACTATCTTGCCCTTTCCTCAAAAGCGCCGCCTACCCAGTATGGTCCTTTTTATACTTGGGTTTTTCTAACGTGGCATCTGTGGGTAGTATCTCCAAGATGGAATATGGCATGACTTTTTGCGTCTTTCTTGGTCCTACCGCAAGATGTCGCATGATGGCGACCGTATCAAGCAGTGCTAAAGATCAAGCGACTCTAGCGGCACGACTGAGAAAGATGCGAAATGCTGTGCCATATTTTATCTTGGAGATATTACCCTCAGTAAGAAAAAACCAAGTGTAAACGCAGTGTTTCCCTAAGGTTCCTTCCTTACGGCTTATTTTTTTGGTATTGAAGCTCCCGATTGTATGACAGTGTCCCCCTCTCCTTCTAGATCGTGACCTCGAGGAGACACTACATTTAAATGGGAATACTTTTTCTACGCCTTCCCTTGCCACAAAAAGTGAACCTCTCTCCGCGATAACTGTGTCAGCTCAGAGCGCCGCTCGGAGCCACCACGGGCACTCGCGCTCGTCTGAAGCCAATTGGAAAGGCCTGGTTTAAGCGCTAGCGTTGGCTACAGACATGTTTGCCATCAACAGATTTTTCGTTTCCAAGGTCCGGCAAAACGTGGATTGCGACTACACAAAGTGCTGGAAGTAATGTACAAGAAGTAATTTATTGTACATAGGAACAAGATTTATTCACCTTTTCGATATCAGGACCCTACAATACGAGTTTTTCTGTCTAAAAATCGCCGGCTTCTGCCGCAGCAATAAAATACTTTTTCTTTACTATGGAAGTACGTAACAAGACGACAAAGTAAAAATACTTAAACAAAATGTTCGCAAAAATGGCTTCGAAACACGAGTAAGTGGCCCAGGGCGTCAACAGACAGTGCCTCTGACCGGGAGGTCCTAGGTTCGAGTCTCGATGATGGCAGGATTTTCGTCTCTAGCTACATAACAAGGCCGAAGTCAGTCGCTATCTGGAGTAGAATTATAGCTACTGGCTGCTCTGATAGGTAGTTTTCCGCGGTTTCTCCGATCAATATCAGACTAATGACGGAGCGGTCCCCTAACAAACGGGGCAACGGAACGTGCGCGATTTTTCCTTCCTCTTCCTTGTCCTTGTCCTTTCCCCTTACTTGCACACACATGCACTACAGTACCATACATGTCTAGAGACCGGTCTGGAGCTTAGAGTTTGGGGCAGTACTTGACTGGTGGGACGTACCTAGTTGGAAAAAGCCCGCTATCCGACCAGAAGGTCAATGCCGAATCTCACCATCCAGCGGAAATGATCAACGTCACCTACCGAAGAAAATATTTGCACTACACTTACGGAACTAATGACCGTAGCAGTTGATACGCCCGGAATCACTAATCTATCAATCATTACACTGGCTGAGTTAACTCGGAGCCAGCATTGCAACGGTCTCTGCAACGACTCTGAGAGGGAGTCCGAGGGTTGCGGATTTTTACTTTCTTGCTTTACTTCGTAATACGAGAAACTATTGTGATTGTGCGCAGGAAATGGGTGATTTATCGACAGGAAAGCTCTTGTACCGAGCGCTGGTGAAAAACAAGTAGATAAATCTTGTTCCTAATTGTAGTAAATGACTTTTTGAAATGCCTTTTTGAAAGACTATAATCTTCTGAAACCTGGTCTTTTTATCTCTGCTCTCCGATTGAGATCAAATACCGCTGCCAATAAAACTACTCTTAGTAGAGGAAGGTCCAGAGAGGATGTATACTGCAGGAAGTGCTATACAGCGGTAGAAACTATGAATCACATCCTCGGTCAGTGCATATTTACGAAACCAGCTAGAATAAAGCGTCATGACGAGATAAAGAACTTTATAGAGGGGAAGATGCTCCGGAAATCACACTGTGGTGTCCACGGAAGCCACTTTCTCCGTTGCCGAAGGGGTTAGACTCAAACCTGACCTGGTAATAAAAAGCCGGGCGGGGGTCCACGTGGTCGATGTGACTGTCCGCCACGAGGATGGGTCTAACCTTCTAAAAGCAGGGGAGGGAAAAAAGGTAAAGTACCAAACAGTCATTCCCCTGGCAGCCCAACTTCATGGAGTGCCCTACGCCAGAATCCTGCCAGTGGTGGTTGGAACCTCTGGGGCTATGCCACGATCAACAGTCAGTGCCCTCAAGACGTTGGGGATCATGTCTCGGGGAGATTTACTGACTATCTCGTTAATTGCTCTCAGGTGCTCTATTAAGATTTACACACAATTTGTAAATTACGATGGAGCAATTTAGCATTGCTGGCAGTAAATGCAGAACATGAACTTCTTGGTCCCGTGGGGAAGTCTAGGGAACCCAGGGGTTCCGACAATGCCTAGAATATACCTAGTTACCACGACTTTAATTGGGAAGTGTATGCTATTTAATGTAGCATATAGAAAATTGTGCAGTGAGAATTTATTTTGTGGGTCCTTGATACTGAAAAACCGATTCAAGGCGAGACGTGTCTCTCCATCTGTGGTAAACGTTTGCGCCAAAGGATCACGAGGCCCTATACGTTTGAAAAGGATATTTTGATTCTTGGGGAACGTAAAACCAAACATATAGCGTAAAAAGAAGCTTTACTGTATATTTCATTGTAATTATAATGTAAAAATTTGTGAAATAATTAAATATTTTCCCCGCTTTATTTCTAATTTAAATTTACCCTTCTAAATATACTCAAGACTCCACTGAAACGAAATTGCCGATACAGCTACTTAATAGTGTACATCTAGGCCAGGGGACTGTTATTTTGAATATGATATATTGTCGCATCAAGAAAGGACGATGAGCGACTGTGAAGTTACTTTTCAAGCCGCATGATTGTCATAAAAATAAATAAATTTTAACTATGTTTTAATCAAAGAAAAGAAAGAAAAAATAATTAAGTAAATAAAATTTGTTTCACTTCAAATATTTGCATTCTGTGTATCATTCGTAGTTGTTTGTTCTTGAAACAAACGCATCACCCTTACAGACAGCATCAATATATTCTCTTACTAGAAATAGAAGGTTTATCAGTATAATCGTATAAAGAATTGTCTTTATGTTGATCCGGTGGCCGAGATTGCGAAGGCAGTAGTGTCGTAGCGACCTCGGACCGAAGGATCACGAGTTCGAGTCCCGCCTCGGGTATGGTTGTATTTGGGTTCATTCTTTCACCCCTTATCAACACCATATCATTTCATCTTCATAGTCACCATAATGTTGATGCGACCTTAAATAATGGCCTAGATGTTGATGCGAACTTAAATAACAAAAAAAAAAATGATATGATTTCTTCTTCCCATCATTAGACAAATAATATTAGGTTAGCAGTAGGAATCCTCCGCTTCTATACTTTTTTGTAAAAATAAAGCAATGATACACTGAATTCAATGGCAGAAAGTCATTTCCATTTAATCTTTTTAATTTTAAAAAAAATAGTTATGTGTAAAAACACTTACACTTCTTTGTTAGTTTTTTATTTGAAGTAGTACGTTAGTAGGATAGAAGTTGCAATATTATAATTGTGCGTAACCGTTACAATTCATACAGTATACAGTAATAAAGTACATACTGTCGTAGCCAGTACTACGTAATTGGAAATAACGTAACGTGCCAAACTTCTACGATCTGACTTATGCCGGAAACGTACCATTTCATCACTCGATATTCCGTAATACTGCGAAATCGAATTCAATCTCTCATGGTAAGCGCTATTTTTCGCCAGCATCGGGGACAAACAAAGGTGGAGGCGGCGAGGTGGCGTTGTTAGAAACCATAAACCGACATGAGAATATGGGAACGGAGACGAAACGGCGCGTGCGCCTTGAGCGTCGCCTCGCCGCCAATGCCGCGCGGGGGCGGATCGCGTGCTCGGCGGCCGCGCGCCGCTCCCACCGCTTTATGGCCCCGCGAGGCCGCCCCGAGGCTGCCACTGCTTCGCGGCCCTCCGGCGCCGCCAGCAGCAGAAAGCGCCTCCCCCCTTCAGGGGTTGATTGGTAGTGATCGATTTAATGAATAACGAAGGGTTAGTTGATTGCTTGATTAGTGATTCCGGACGTGTCAACTGCTAAGGTCACTACAGGCTGACACTACTTGGCGGCCCTCCGGCGCCGCCAGCAGCAGAAAGCGCCTCCTCCCTTCAGGGGGTGATTGGTAGTGATCGATTTAATAAATAACGAAGGGTTAGTTGATTGCTTGATTAGTGATTCCGGACGTGTCAACTGCTAAGGTCACTACAGGCTGACACTACATGGCGGCCCTCCCTCGCCGCCAGCAGCAGAAAGCGCCTCCTCCCTTCAGGGGGTGATTGGTAGTGATCGATTTAATAAATAACGAAGGGTTAGTTGTTTGCTTGATTAGTGATTCCGGACGTGTCAACTGCTAAGGTCACTACAGGCTGACACTACATGGCGGCCCTCCGTCGCCGCCAGCAGCAGAAAGCGCCTCCTCCCTTCAGGGGGTGATTGGTAGTGATCGATTTAATAAATAACGAAGGGTTAGTTGTTTGCTTGATTAGTGATTCCGGACGTGTCAACTGCTAAGGTCACTACAGGCTGACACTGCTTCGCGGCCCTCCGGCGCCGCCAGCGGCAGAAAGCGCCTCCTCCCTTCAGGGGTTGATTGGTAGTGATGCATTTAATCAATAACAAAGGGTTAGTTGATTGCTTGATTAGTGATTCCGGACGTGTCAACTGCTAAGGTCACTACAGGCTGCCACTGCTTCGCGGCCCTCCGGCGCCGCCAGCAGCAGAAAGCGCCTCCTCCTTTCAGGGGTTGATGGTTAGTGATCGATTTAATCAATAACGAAGGGTTAGTTGATTGCTTGATTAGTGATTCCGGACGTGTCAACTGCTAAGGTCACTACAGGCTGCCACTGCTTTGCGGCCCTCCGTCGCCGTCAGCAGCAGAAAGCGCCTCCTCCCTTCAGGGGTTGATTGGTAGTGATGCATTTAATCAATAACAAAGGGTTAGTTGATTGCTTGATTAGTGATTCCGGACGTGTCAACTGCTAAGGTCACTACAGACTGCCATCGCTTCGCGGCCTCCGGCGCCGCCAGCAGAAAGCGCCTCCTCCTTCAGGGGTTGATTGTTAGTGATCGATTTAATCAATAACGAAGGGTTAGTTGATTGCTTGATTAGTGATTCCGGACGTGTCAACAGCCAAGGTCACTTAAGCAGGCTGCCACTGCATTGCAGGCCTCCGGCGCCGCCAGCAGGAGAAACCGCCTCCTCCCTTCAGGGGTTGATTGGTAGTGATCGATTGAATCAATAACGAAGGGTTAGTTGATTGTTTGATTAGTGATTCCGGACGTGTCAACAGCTAAGGTCACTACAGGCTGCCACTGCTTCGCGACCCTCCGGCGCCGCCAGCAACAGAAAGCGACTCCTCCCTTCAGGGGTTGATTGGTAGTGATCGATTTAATCAATAACGAAGGGTTAGTTGATTGTTTGATTAGTGATTCCGGACGTGTCAACTGCTAAAGTCACTACAGGATGCCTCTGCTTCGCGACCCTCCGTCGCCGCCAGCAGCAGAAAGCGACTCCTCCCATCAGGGGGTGATTGGTAGTGATCGATTTAATCAATAACGAAGGGTTAGTTGATTGTTTGATTAGTGATTCCGGACGTGTCAACTGCTAAAGTCACTACAGGATGCCTCTGCTTCGCGACACTCCGGCGCCGCCAGCAGGAGAAACCGCCTCCTCCCTTCAGGGGTTGATTGGTAGTGATCGATTTAATCAATAACGAAGGGTTAGTTGATTGCTTGATTAGTGATTCCGGACGTGTCAACTGCTAAGGTCACTACAGGCTGCCACTGCTTTGCGGCCCTCCGGCGCCGCCAGCAGCAGAAAGCGCCTCCTCCCTTCAGGGGGTGATTGGTAGTGATCGATTTAATCAATAACGAAGGGTTAGTTGATTGTTTGATTAGTGATTCCGGACGTGTCAACTGCTAAAGTCACTACAGGATGCCTCTGCTTCGCGGCCCTCCGGCGCCGCCAGCAGGAGAAACCGCCTCCTCCCTTCAGGGGTTGATTGGTAGTGATCGATTTAATCAATTTTTCTCGTAATTTTAAATTTCAAGACGTGAATCGAAGATTTCATAATGAATGGTCACGTTGGACCATCACCGATTTTCCGATATCTTAGCATTGTATATAAATATAATAAATAAAAGGGAAAAAAAGTCCTAAAAAGGTATTTATGCAAAAAATAGGCATTTATGCTGAAATAAGCAAAAATAAGCATTATAAAACTTCGTCATATGTCATCATTTGTCATGATTCGTGGACATATATTATCAGCCTTTGAATAAGTTCTCTAGAAAAAAATAGGCATTTCCCTAAACATCCGATGTCTAGTCATTATTAAGTTTCTTATTGCACTCAACTAATTCATGCGAATTAGTTACTACACTATTTTGTGTCGCAATGTAATATTACTGAGAAAGTATTTAGGACAAAAGTAACATCAAATACTAGTTTGGCTGGTTCCTGGCCTTTTATCTTTTGCAATATTTCTTGGAATGAAGTACAAGCGCAATAGAAACTCAGTATCTTCTAGTGCAATGTTGACTCGTTTCTATCGTATGCGTGCGTCATTGCAAACACTAGCAAACATAGAAGCTATAAAACACTAGTACCATAGTTTAGAAGAATAGTTTCGTCGTCACTACAGATACGCAAGTCAAGTGTTGATTTATAACTTTATTGTATATGTTATTCCTGGTGTTCAGAAGACTTATTCCCCTACGATTAGAATTGCGCTTCATCTTGCCCCCTTTAAATAAAGATACTAACATCATCCTCTACCCTTCTCTTTCATACCCATATCTTAAACAAGAATTACCTTATCTTCCTGTAAAATGATTACATTTTAGGGGGTATCCCTTCTTCTGTATGAAATACAGGCTATTGATTTTCCTTTCCTTGGCGATCTCTTCGTCTATTTAAATATGTTTAATAATATTTTTAAATCTTCTCCCCATTTTTTATCATTTCCGCATCAATTCCATCTTTGCCTTATTACTTTTTACTATCTGTATAGCATCCTGAAATTCGTCCCAGGTGTGATCGTGTTCATTATTATTGCATCTCTCATTATCTTCTATTGTGTTTCTTTTAAATTGGAAAATTACAACAAAAAATCCGCGGGAATCTATGCTTCTGAGACCAAACGTAAAATGCATCATTTTATTGCTAATATGTTAAAGAACATACTTGTGTGATTTTTGCACCAGAAATGACCCACGCAAATAATATGAGGTGTATTATTTTACTAGCACACGGAGAGTACCACAATAAACGAATGACAAAGCTTTAGAGTAACATAAAAACGTCAACTGTATGCCTTGCCGCCCGAACTCTAGCCCTGTTATGAATGCTGCGCAAGTTAATCTTATTGTTACTGATGGACCCTAAACTTGCTAGTTAGGTTTCCGCAACACTATCTAGATGAGTTGCTTTCACATCAGCTAGTGCGGCACATCTTCCCTTGAGAAGGACGAAGAGGGCATGGAATGGGACGTAAATGAGCTTAGGATCAGAGTCGGGAACCTCTCGCCACCGGGAGCTCGCCTCAAAGTGTAGATAGTGGGGGTAGAAGGGAATCTCGGTGAGACCACACTCCTTGTTCGTGATAAGCAGCAAGTAACCTGGAGAGATGGCTCAGGGCATCAACTGATGTCACGCAGTCCCTCTGACCGGGAGGTCCTGGGATCGATTTCCGATTGTGGTAGGATTTGCGACACCAGCTTGTCAGCTTGGTCAAATGCAATCGCTGGTGGGAGGAGAATTCTAGCGGCCGACAGCTCCGAACGGTAGTTTGTGGTTTCTCTGATCAACTCCAGGCGAATGCCGGATCAGTACCATAACACAGGGCCACGGATCGCGCGCGATCTTTCCTTCCTCTTCCTCCTTCTATCCTCATCCCTTACACTGATACTAACACTAATATGCATTACACTACCACACGTGCCGGGAGACTTAGTGCCTTAGACTTAGAGCTTGTCCCGGATGGAACGGTGCGCCGCTGGCGGGAGATACCTGGTTGGGGAAACCCCGCTAGCTGACGGTAGGTCGGCGCTAATCTCGCTATCCCGCTGGGGAAGAACACCGCCATCTCCCGAGAAAAAAATGCACTACGGTAATAATGACCCTAGTAGTTGACGCTCCCGAAATCACTAACAATCAATGAGTCAGTAAAGAAGATTGTGATTGCACTTTACGTTAGGATATAATGAATACAATGTGATTCAGTTCTCGTTGCTCCTACGGGTCTGTGATACAGTACACAAAGTTTTTCATGTGTGCAAAAGAAAATAGTATGAACCCCATTCAAAATTTGCAAAAAAAAAAAAAAAAAAAGTTTTGTTATTCGAATTTTTTGCATAAAGGTAGCCCAAATATTATATTAAATATTGTTCCCTGTTGTTATTATTACCACCTTATCTAATGAATAAGAAAGGAGAGAGAAAACTATTCTTTAAGTGTTATTTAGGATATTTAATTATTTGAGAGTAAAGCAAAAATTTATCATTTTCATCTCGTGTAACAGGGTCTCTAGGAGTGTTCAAAATTACCTCTTCTTGCGTTAAAGCAAGATAGGTATCTGTGCCCCACGTGCACAAGTCTGCCGGGTTGTCCCTTTATTTCTGCCGCCACACTTTCAATGCGCCGAAGAAGGTCATCACTATCATTAACCACTATCATTAACCACTCTCATTAACCCCGAGAAAAAGAAGTCGAGCGGATTAAAATCCGAAAAGCTAGGCTATTGGACCTTCTCAACCGATTCACATATCTTGAAATTGCATATCTACGTATTCCAGAACACCGCGATAATTATGTGGAGCTGCGCCATCATGCCACCACGCCACATCTGTGCCCGCACATTCAACAGAATATCCTCCAAAAGTACCTGAGTTATAAAATTAAGATACTGAACGCCTCTCAAATACTCGGGTAAGATGTGAGGACCGACGGTAAATTCATTCATTATACCAACCCACAAAATTACAGAGAATCACTCTTAGTGAGCTACGCTCGTGAACATGTGAATTTTCCTCGGCCCATACGTGAAACTTGCACATTCATTGTTCCAGTTCTTTTGAAACACGCTTCATCGGTCGAAAGAACGATTTTACAAATTCATTTTCGTTGCATTTGCGCAGGAAATGCCTCGAGAATTCAGAACAATGTTGTAAGTCTGTACTGCACAAATGCCGCACCCCCAGGAAATGAAAAGGTCATAATTTCTCCGCATGAATTGATCGCCAGGTGACGGGCTGTGATACGTTGGCCTCGCACGCTATTTGCCTTGTGCTCGCTTCCGGGGCTTAGCAGATAGTACGAGTATTAATAATTATGTTTTCTAGATTGATCATGATTCCGGCGCGTCAACTACCGAGGTCATTAGTCCTGTAAGAGTAGTGCATGTATTTCATCGGGAGGTGGCGGTGATCTTCCCCACTGGATGGCGAGATCCGGCGCCGACTTACCGTAGGCTAGCGGGGTTTCCCCCAACAAGGTATCTCCCACCAGCGGCGTACCGCACCAGCCGGGACAAGTTCTAAGTCCCCGACCGGTGTCACGGCATGTTTGAAGCGCATGTTAGTGTAAGTGTGTGCGTAAGGGGTGAGTATAGGACAAGGATCAGGAAGGAAAGATCGCGCGCGGTCCGTGGCCCGTTTGTTAGGGTACTGCTCTAGCATTTGCCTGGTGTTGATCGGAGAAACCAGAGAAAACTACCGATCAGAGCAGCTAGGCGCTAGAATTCTCCTCCAGGCAGCGACTGAATTCGACCTAGCTGAAAAGCTAGTGTCGAAAATCCTGCCGCCGGGGGAGTGGAAACCTAGGACCTCCCGGTCAGAGGTGCTGCAGTGACAGCAGTTGATGCACTGAGCCACCGCTTCCGGTTGCTTTCTAGAGAAGTGGCGAGCCCTGACGAGAGGTGACGCCGCTTGTTCCCTTGTCGTAGCCCGCGTTACACGAGCACAAGCGCTTATGCCTCATTCACAATGCAAACTTAAACGTAACGTAAGCCGTAAACTTATGCAGTAAACTTTTCACGCAAAAACGAGCATTCACAATGGCAAACGTAAGCTGGAACGTAGGTTTTGCCTGAACCAATCAGAATTCAACATATTGATCGATTCGTTTCTAGCAGTTTTTTCGACTTTCCTATCGATTTCGCCTTTTGCATTTGCGAGCAGCTGTTGCGCCCCTACCTATTGAGGTTATATGCGAGCAGTGAGCTTTAAATTGTGTACCGCAAACTCCACAAACTTCTCTGCTCTACCTTTCGACTATACACACCAACACACACGCATAAACAAAAATCGATCTGGAGTCGACCTTCCTTCTCGCGGATTTCGTTGTGCATTTGTTTTTTTTTTCATGCTGCTCTATCATTGGTCTTCGGTAGAATTTCGACGTAAACTTAAACGTAGAAGCTTGGAGCTTGCGAGCTCTTTAATTTTACGTCTCACGTCTACGTTTACGTCAAGGCATTGTGAATGATCTCGCTTTATAACCCATTTCTAGGTTTTGCGGCTACGTTACGGTTACGTTTAAGTTTGCATTGTGAATGAGGCCTTAGTCCAAAGTTTAATGTAACTTATTTACTAAAACAACGAACAGTATCCAATTTGTATCCAGTACCCAGTCTGTACATTAGATATAGGATGTGGCTCCGGCCCAGCAACGATGGCTCAATTATCCTGTATATGTGGTAGGTGAGGAAGGACTGGTAAGAACATACAACGCATGTATAAAGATGGAAGAAATTATGGGAATTTCGTATCTCTACTTTTTAGTGAGGAACTACTTAATAAATTCCTTCCTAAATTTGTAAATAAGTCGATGGTAGGTCATGAGTGGGAACTTCAATTTCACTCCGTCACCTTTTGACGGCACCTCTCTGCACAGACGAATCCAAACAGACGTATGTGATAAGGTGTATAAAGAGACGTAAATAGAAATATTAAGATAAGTTCAATACCTCTCTACACCTCTCGCACGTCAATGGCATTGTTTACTGAGCAAGTGTGCATGAACAAAGAAAGTCATGTTGCTAGGAAAATATTCAAGGACACTTAAGTGCACATTTTGTATTCCAATTGAAAAATGTTTGATCGCAATCTGTTCTTCTTGAAAATAGTACCCCCAAAAGAAGCATAAATTAATATTCGATTAATTGCAATTGAGTTCCACAATGGTGGGAATAGTTTACAAGAGGAACTAAGAATATCAAATCCGTATTTTGCTTGCGAAAAGTTTAAAGATAACAATAAAAAATTAATTATCATTGATTATAATCAACAATGTAAATTAAACTTTGCACTTGCCTGCACATTTTAATATTGGAGCAGAAAGAACAGTAAATATGCAACTTGTTCGAGAAGCTAGGGGTCTTTCGCTCAGTTTAAATTTAAACAAGTTTTATAAATTCAAATACATTAAAAAAACATCACTTATGTGTATAAATAATATTCCTTTAAAACTGTTGCAGCGAAATTTTTTAAAATTTATGTAGGCAGATCTACCATAAAGGAAACATTACAAATTATTGTAAAAACTCATTGAAATGTGTGTTACATTTTTGGGGGAAGTTTAATTGCTGCTAAATTTAGTGAAATATTTTAAGAAGCGCTTCTCTCTGACAATATTGAATGAGCAGACATGTGCCTCTGCTTTTTATTTACAAGTAGATATATTCAATTGATCTAGAAAGCAATGGCTCTCATTGGTATACGAAACAGTTGTTTCTTTCATCAAAATTTCAGTGAAAAAAATGCTTTTGTGAAAAGGGTTAATAAAAGTGAACGAAACGAGACGAACTGGCATATTATTAGCATGAGTACGGCTCGTAAGACAGATTATAAGACAGACTCGTTAGACAGTGTTTGTGCATCTGCAACAGGTGTGTTGAACAGATTAAATATATTTACAATTTACAAATATTGTCACAGTTTTCAAAACTGCACCTTTAACGCGAATTATACGAGTCTCTCCTCATAACTTTCTTATATACGCATCGTCATTGAAACGTGATATTTCGAATCGAAAATGTCTTGGCCAGAGAGGTATGTACCAACAGCGCTATGCAACAAGTTTTTTTAAAACTAAGTTATATATACCTAACTATTAAGGTTAAATTTATTTTATCGGAAAACGTATTCAATATTTTAACTTTCATTGAGAGGTAAATAGTTAAAACACCTCCGTGATTCCTGCAAATAAAACTGAACTGGCATTCATTTTTATATACTCAGTGTTGTTTTCCCGTTTCCTTAATCCAAATGTGTTGATATTAGAGGAGTATTTGAACAGCGCACGGAAAATCAGTGTCAAATTGATGTTTCAGAACTCGAGGAGTAGAGGATTCGTTTCTCAGTCTGTTTAGATATTTTTAATCCTTTCTACTTTGCCAAAAATCCACTAAATTACAAAATTCTACAATTGTCTTGTCAATGTTTTGCATGAAGCAAGCTAAATTAGCGATCGCAAACAAAGAATTCTAAAAATATGGTAATAGATTCTGGATGTGCGGTATTACAACACGGTTTTAACACGTTCATTGTCCCGTGATCCATACGTGGTTCACAAAACATTACGTTCCATGGTTTTACTACGTCCGTGAACCTCATGTTGGTCACAGACGTTTACAATTTCAATGGCAATTATTTGCATTGAATTTCCGGTAACTGCACAGATTTTGGCGTGGGCTTGCTAGGACAATCATAGAATTTAGAAATGTACCGAGATGTGTGGAAAAATATTTTTATTTTTGAGAATATTACAGTAAAATATTCTTAGAGTCAGTAATGTTTGGAAGTGGGGAGATATTTTAATGTTCTCATAGGGACAGGGAACATCGCATTTAAAAATAATTTTAAAATAATGCACTGTCATTTTATACGCATAAGACCTATCATCATATGAGTCTTGCTTTTTGCCGGAAGGCTTGACAGGTACAGGCGCGTCATATGCCTTCCTGGGTATTTCCCTCAGGACACCGGAAGGAAACGCGCGGGGAATAAGCATTTTGCCATCACTTAAAAGCTAGACCACGCACGCTAAACTGATGACGGCAAAAGCTCTAAACTGAACAAAGAACATATTCAAGAAGGTTGGTTTAATTCATTAGTGGCCGAATTAATTTTGCTGCAGGACATGCATGCTCGGTCGTCGCTCGTGTGCGCGTAGGGACACTCTTTGTGCCATCTGGTCGGCGTTAGTGTGTACTTTTATACTTCATTTACGTATTTGCGACAACAATAGTTAATATCTGTTAGTGAGTTTGACGGAGAAGACAAAATCTACATTTATTCTTTAGAAGAAAAACCAGAAACTATTTCGACATTTGCTGTGTTAATCATGAGAATCTAGAAGAAAAACCGCGATCTCCAAGGAGGTCTTTGATTCACAATTGCAGTTATGATAATTATTATTTCACTCATGTACTGAGCGAAAGAGATGATTAAAACCTGTCCAGCTGTCTGTCAGCAACAAATTATCAAAGTTTTCTGTCAGTCCTTGTCACGCGAAATGCACTTGCTTTTCTTTCTTTGGTCAAATCACTCTAATAATGTGTGTACTGCATCGTTTCGTTAAAATAAGCAGCCATTATGGGTATTACAGCAATATTCAACGTTTTGGTAGAATTTCACGTGCAGTAATAGTTGAAACAGTAAGCAATACAGTATCCATAAATAGTTAAAAACAGGGAAATGTTTTGGAAATAATTCCAGCATTTCTAATGTGACAGAAAGTACGACCGTTCATCACAAAAATCAAATCAAGAGATGTGAAACATTTTTAATGTCTGGGTTAATGGTAATTGTGTTTTTAATAATTCTCATTTAATTAGTCAATGTTTTTCTAGTAGTGCTTATTAATGCTATGTTTCTTGTTGCTAAATAAGTATTTCAGAATATAAACGAAACATTTGGAATTAATTTTCTTGGTATAACTTCTATGTCTTACATTAAATCATTCAAGAATGCAGTTATTTTAATAAGAATTATTCCAGAGGCTTTTTCGCCGCTTCATTACTCGTGGTTTAATCGACAAGTCCTCATGAACTCGCGACATTTCTTTTGATATGTTTTAAACTCCATTGCTAGAAAATGTCCGGAAGTTCAGGCATTTATTTTACTCAAATTAGGTACTGTGGTGAAGAAAGGGCCAAATAATAGAGTGATATGTCATTTAAACAAAGTGAGGTTTTGTGTTATGAACCCTTTGATTTTTAATTCAGTTAGAATTGTTCATGTAATAAGTTGAATATTAATAAGTTTTACGAGATTTTGTGACTGAATTTGGTGAATGTGTAATTTACATCTCATTATTTTGCTTGCCTCTGATTTTATTAACACCCATCTTCGCGAATGCCGAGAATATGGTTGGCTCGGACGCGCCCACTTAGCGCTGAAGACACTGGACTGTTTATGACCTCGAAAATTCGAAAATTGTTACATAATATCGTAGTCTGTGTTAAATCTACACTAGGTGTTAACGTATCTAATGTTGCAAATAATTTTAATTTAGAGAAAATTCCCATCAGTATTGCGGGCTGCCTAAAAGCAGGCGCTCTTTTCTCTTTGACGCTTTCACTAGTCTGGTCTACTGTCAACTCGGTGTACGTACACACAACACATTTCGAACTCTTAGAAGTAGATTTTGAAGCCTTACATATTAAATATTATAACGAAATAGGTATATAGTTTCTATATAAAATAATTACATAATCCAAAGAAAAAAGTAATGAATATTTATATGTATAACTGATACAGTTAAAAAATTTATTTTTATTTAATAGGTAAATATTACGTACATATATAAATTGAATTAGCTAATATAATGCGGCTAGTCCGAAGGCCTTTAAGACTTTATAAAACCTACACCCTACGGTGTTCTAACCTTTGAAATTCTGATATTCACCTCCGTCGATGAAAACTGCATCGGGACCACACGGTACGGCTGAGGAGAAAAAAACCCTAAAGGTGGAAAAACCTGCTTTCAGAGGGTGGGAAGATACTAATCTACCAAACTCTTAAACTCTTTCTACATTATATATTTCCAAGTGTGGACGTCACGAATTCTCCTTCTAGACTTTGATCTCCTCAGCATCTGAAATGAAACAGCAAAACAGAATATCCTCACCCTCGTCATTACGCTTAATTCTTAACAACCGTTCGCATTCCGAATGCTCTCATTTCATTATTTAATGATTAACTTATTTATTGATTGATATACTTATCTATTTACATATTGCTTATTAACTTGCAAATTGTTATAAAGGTAAAGAAGTTAAAAAATAATAAAATGTTCAATAATAATTTAAAATTGTAAGTCGAAAGAAATAAGTATCTAGTTTTCAAAATTTAAGTATAAAATGAGTTAAAATCATTACATTATCTTTCGCATATTTGCCAATATCACTTAATACACATTAGAATGTTTGTTGTTTAGGCATTATGAAGTTCTTGTGTACTAGTAAAAATGTGTATGCTACTTTTACTATACGTGCCTCACCTTGGTTTTTTGAATCTGAAGTAATTAAAAATGAAGTGGTAAGTTATCACAAAGATTACTCCAAAACGTCTGTTGAAACATGCTAGTGTCTGTGGAAAGAGTGATAAAGTGTTTTCTAGTGATAGTAACTTAATTATTTACCATTAACATGTTGTGGAGTTGCACTTTCAGTGAGCTAACTTGAAGAAAAATGTCATAGAAAAGCATTTGTAATAACAGAAATGAGAAATGGAGTTAAAAAGCAAAATATCGGTAATGTTTTTCAGTACCAAATATTGAGAATCAATTACAGACTAATAATTATGGGCGTCCGAGTGCGGCAGCTGATCAGTACTTTTTACAAGTTCCTAAGATGGTGAATATGATAATATTTTATTTTTTAATTGTTTTATTCGCAATCGGATTTCATATTTTTTAATTTTTTTATTTAACTTATCACTATTAATGGGGTCCTCGCGTTCGATTCCCGGCCGAGGCAAAAATTTAGTTGTAGATTTCTTTTAAAATCGTCCCAGTTTCTGTAGCTGTGTGACGAATAAAAGCTCAAGCAGGCGGATCTTGCTAGTTACAGTGAAAAGAATACGTCATGTTCGCCTCATGTCGCTATTACCCCCAAGCATGGGAATTTTACTAGACAAGGGGGACACAGGTAGCTGGCCGGCGAAGTCGGACTACCGGCACAATAACGTCAAATACATACTATTAATGGTTCAGTAACTGGGGATTTTTCTGAACATATTTTGAATTGACAATATTTCTGCGATATGACGTTGATATATTTATACCACATACATTGATATTGATATATCAACCTGTTATTTGAAGTCAGCTCATCGTGCAGTGTTTTGAGAGTCCGTTGCAACACACTACAACCTCTGCTTGTTGCAGTACACATGCTCATTCTCTCTAAACGTTTTGTGTCCTACATCAGCATTCCTCAGGAAATGAAATAAAAATATTAAGATGCTAGATTAACTAGTATTTATTTTATCTATAAATTAGAAATAGTACATGTTAATAATTGGTTAGCATCTGAATTATGGAATAGATCGATAAATATGAGGACCTCTGAAACAGGTATGGATAAAAGGGAAAGACCAAAGCCATTGTCCCGTCGGGCGTCATCAACGAGATAGAACAATAGAAATCGACAATAGAGTAGCGATGTACCTGCCATATTTGAAGATTTTTGAAAGGAGAGTCGCCTTGTTTTCTGTGGACAACATCGGAATGTCCGTGTAATGATGAATTCGATAAAAGTGTGATTAGAAGAGACGTGATATTTAAAACATGTTAGGTTTAGTCTAGATTAAGTTAAATAATATTAAGTTTAATTTTGCGTGTTTGTAGTATAAATTAATTTTCTGTATTTTCTTCTTAGTGACGCTTTATTTGGAAAAAATATTTTGAGTCGTACGGTTTTGATTATTAATATTGATTATTAAAACTTTAAATTAAATTGATATCGCTACGAGAATGTGCTTAACAATAATTTTAGAGCAAAGAGCGTACTCAGAAAATTCGATAAGTAAATAAACAAATATTTTAATGAATATGTCATTACTGTTTTGATACAGTTTAATGTAATATACTACACATTTACCAGTTCCTACGGAATGTCAATGATAAATCTTGACTTAATTTTGTAGAAATTCACTAACAGTCAATTCTATTATTAATTATTAAAATATTAATATAATTATTCATTAGATACGCAAAATTAAGTAAATTATACCCCTTCTGCTTCCAATACTTTTGTCGCTTCTATTCGTACAAATTATGTTCACAACAAAAGGAGAGCACTTTAATGTCTCACACCTACAAACACTACACCCAAAAACGCCCAAATCGTGTTCTTTTAAGCAAGATCTCATAGCAAATTTTACTTTGTTTTGCCATTAGAAAACATGGCTGCCAGTAGTTCAAATTGCTTCAAGCAGGAGCGCTGTATTTGCGCACAATTTCTCCATGGTGGGAAGACATGAGTGAGTTACGTCGGAGTACCATTTCTGCTCTACCAGTTTGCGTCACGAACCACGTGACCACAACACGGCACTTCGTTTGAAAAGCCAAACCATACGCTGACCGCCATGTTGCATGTAGAGCGAGAAGTGTGGAGAAAGATTGTGACAAAGTGACAATTTTCAACGGTAACCAATCAAAAATAACACGATGAAGGTGTACCAGCTGCAATATTTAAAAGAAATGCTTTATATATTCGTTTCAGTATCTTGCAATGAGGTGATAATTTAGGTATCTGGCTGCATTTAAAATGTCCACTAATATTGTGGGGCAAACTGGTGTCTAAAGCTCATGGGCTGAAGTCGGATACGATGCACAAAAGCCCCGTTCCTCACTACGACCGATATTACTTTGTAAACGATACTTAACATATATCTTTCATGAACTTTGTGGAAGTTCTTTGAACGTTGACGTGGAAACTTTGATAAAGAAATTTGACGAACGTATTTCATTTCGTCCAATATTTTATGTAGTTTTATACGCGATTTACGACGGATGAAGCACAAATAGTTGTGTTTGTGCTACTTAATGTTTTATAATAACTAATCTATATTTAATGCTGGTGACGTAAAAGGCAAAGAGGAAACATTTGAGGGTGAGGCCTAAGAACAACGCCATGGTATTCATCCATGGTGAGGCCACGGGCCGTACACTGTAAAGCATTAATTAAAGAACTTCGAAATGAAGAATTATTTGAGGTTGGATGAGGAAACATTCAATTTTCTTTGTCGTTCTTCCTTCTTTCTAAATTGAGTCCTCTGATTTGGAAGTTTAAAAAATTATCTTCCTGAATTGGGCATTTTCCAAACCCCATATTTTCCTCTTCTCAGAATAAATATGTCCTATAAGCGTCGATTCGTTTGGTTTTATTTTTGTAGTCCGGATGGACAGTATTATATAAACATTCTAATTGCTCTCACTCTGCAATCAAAACTTTGGTTGAAGCAATACCCCTGTATCGGACGGCATTTTACCAAATGCATGATAAAACTTCGACGCTTCAGACTACGTTTTATCCAAGAAATGTTATAAAAGAATCTTTTATAAAATATCGGCTATTACACTGTCATATTTTCTTTTATAAAAGATCTTTGACAAAAATCTTTTATAATGTAATACCGTTCTAACTCTAGCTCGTCGGTGGTCATCAAAGAAGCGGGGGGGGGGAGTGCGAGCGACTGTTGACGCTCACTTCCCGTCCTTCGCGGCCGCCGCTCCGCGCCGCGTCGCCATCGCCGCCCCATGGACGACGTCCGTCCACTTCTTAGAAATTCAAAATCAGCCGACCTATAATTTTGTACTAAATACATACTAATTTTGTACCGAAATTTTTAAAAGTTGTACTCAATCATAAACAATTAAAAATGACATTCAAAAGTTAGTGTGCGAGCTTCACGTCAAACTGCAATCCCCCTTTTCATAAATTCAAAATCAAGTAGACTATAATTTTATACTAATTCTGTACTAATTTTGTATAAAAGTAAAAAAAATGTACTCAACCATTAACAATTAAAAAACGGGTGCAAATGAAGTACTTTTCTCGTAAATTTACGGTTTTTTAAAACCCATTTTGAGTTAAATCTCGAAGTTTAAATTTATACCGCAGTTTGGTACCGTAGTGATCTTTTACGAGTAATAATTTCAAAGTTTTGTTTGCCCCAGCAGAGATATTACATGTTTAAAAACGCGAAAAATGGCGTACAGCTTAAAAGAGAAGTGTGCGACATGTCACCCCCCCCATTCTCAGAAACTCAAAATCAACTAGCCTTTAATTTTTTACTAATTGTTTACTAATTTTGTACCAAAAAATAAGTTTGTACTTTACTATAAACAAATAAAAATCGGATGCAAATGAAGCACTTTTCATGTAAATTTACGATTTTTAAAACCAATTTTGAGTCAAATTTCAAAGTTGAAATTTAGCCGATCCGGTGACCGAGATCGCTAAGGCAGTAGTGTCGTAGCGATCTCGAACCGAAGGGACGCGGGTTCGAGTCCCGCAACGGGCATGGTTGTATATGTTCGTCCTTTCACCTCTTATCATCACCAAATCGTTTCATCTTCATAGTCACCATACCGAAAACTCCAATCGGACTCGGGTGGTACCGGGAGCGGTAGCTCAGTGCATCAACTGACGTCACTGCAGCGCCTCTGACCGGGAGGTCCTAGGTTCGAGTCCTGACGGCGGCAGGATTTTCGACACTAGCTTTTCAGCTAGGGCGAATTTAGTCGCTGTCTGGAGGAGAATTTTAGCGGGCGGCTGCTCTGATCGGTAGTTTTCCGTGGTTTCTCCGATCAACACCAGGCGAATGCCGGAGCAGTACCCTATAAAACGGGCCACGGACCGCGCGCGATCTGTCCTTCCTCTTCCTTGTCCTATCCTCTCCCCTTACACACACACACACACTTACACTAACATGCACTACACTACCACATATTCCGGGAGACCGGTCGGAAGCTTAGAGCTTGTCCCGGCTAGGGTGGTGCCCCGCTGGTGGGAGAGTCCTAGTTAGAGGGAAACCCTGCTAGCCGACGATCGGTCGGCGCCGGATCTCGCCATCCAGCGGGGGAAGATAACCACCATCCCCTGAGAAAAAAACATGCACTACACTAACGGGAATAATGACCAGAACAGCTGACGCGCCGGGAAACACGAAAAAATCAATCAATCCAATAGTGATCGCGAATGACTTAGATGTTGATGCGACCTAAAAAGAAAGTTAAAATGTTTACCACATTTATACGGACGTCCAACGGCGCGCCTACTGTGGGCGGAAGTCTGCGGCCGGCCGCTGACGGTGCAGCCGGTCGGTGCGGCGCGGCTCGGCGGAAGGCTTCGGAAGAATTGGAACTCAGCGTCGCCCACTGACTCAACGCGCACCGCGTCAATCCTTCCCTGCAGCCACGCAATCGGAAGGACGCGCACTAAAGAGCTACTCACTGCTGCGCGCCATCCACGGAACAGAAACGACCTATGGCTATCAGCCGGAATTCCCATTTCACATCGGGAAAGAAGTAACTTGAGATGGGATTTCTTCCGTATTATCGGAAAGGAAATAACCACACAATCTCCGGTGATTCAAAGTTTGTATCCTTTGAGTTTAATCGATGCCTTGGTTGGCTCATGAACAGCGTGCAAGCTATCTACGGTATGATCCCAGGCTCGAAAGTAGCTTACTAATGTATACTAATAAAAGTGAATCAACGACATGTAATCGACAACGATTGTTCAAAAAAGAGTGTATGAATAGATACGAAATATTTATAGGCTCCTCATCAGGATATGACGCAGTGTCCTTGCTGAGTTTGGCAAAGATTCAGGCAACACAAATGCGGAAAATAAATAATTTAAATAATATGCTGGTACATGCACTACGCTCATTAATTTTCGCCTGTCGCTAAGAGACAGGTTCCTAATATATTCCGCCAGAGGCCAGCAGCGGTGCTGTAGGATCACAGAGTAAGCATAGGGAGGTGGCTGTGTGACCAATCTCCATGTCAATTGGCACTCTACAGGTCCGTTTTCACAGTGGCAAGAGTCATGGCATATTCCATGACACTTGAAAGGCACGACTTTCACAGTCGTGACTTTTCTTGAAAGGCGAGAGTGCGAATTTACATGTTGACATCAAGTATACAATGTTTTCGAATCCATAGCTGCATGACGCAAGAAAATCTCAGGAAGGCCGAGATTGCTGGATTGATTGATTTTTTCGCATTTCCGGGAGCGTCATTTACTGTGGTCATTAGTCCCGTTAGTGTAGTGCTTGTTTTTTCTCGGGAGATGGCGTTGATCTTCCCCCACTGGATGTCGAGATCCGGCGCCGACTTACCGGTCGGCTAGTGGGGTTTCCCCCTAACCAGGACTCTCCCACCAGCGGGGCACCGCCCCAGCCGGGACAAGCTCCAAGCTCCCAACCGGTCTCCCGGAATATGTGGTAGAGTAGTGCATGTTAGTGTAAGTGTGTGTGTAAAGGAAGAGGATAGGATAAGGAAGAGAAAGGACAGATCGCGCGCGGTCCGTGGCCCGTTTGTTAGGGTACTGCTCCGGCATTCACCTGGCGTTGATCGGAGAAACCACGGAAAACTACCGATCAGAGCAGCCGGCCGCTAGAATTCTCCTCCTGACAGCTACTGAATTCGACCTAGCTGAAAAGCTAGTGTCGAAAATCCTGCCGCCGTCAGGACTCGAACCTAGGCCCTCCCGGTCAGAGGCGCTGCAGTCCGAGGTTGCTGGAGACGGTGATGGGAATGTACCATGCTCGCCACATATCTTCCTTAGCCCCAGGCGTGGATAATAAATAAAACAGAGCCCAGGTCTGGGAATACTGCTAGCTCAAAAAGCCGGATTGATCCGACCCTAAAATTTCAAAGGCAAACACACAATTTAATATATTGAAAGAAATTGATAAATACGAAACCGATGAAATGTGCCTACGATGCTATTTCATACAAGAAGACTTTGAAGGACATTTCAAAATTCGATTTCGAACTATTTTATTGCCCACAAAATAATTTAAGGCCTGATGTAAAGTTGATACTTTCATGATGTTTAAGTCCACGGTCATGAGGAATGAAAATTTCAGAATTTGGACGTTAAAAGTAGTATGTAGCAATAAAGCACTAATTCCCTTTACTGAACCAATAATAATAATAATAATAATAATAATAATAATAATAATAATAATATTAATTCACTCAGTAATTTTACATTATTTTAATTTCTAGAAATTGGTAATTTATTACACATGTTACCAGGACTGTTCGAAGAAGAGAATGGATGCACTTTTCGAATAGCACATTATGTAGAATTTCATTAAATTATTTAAATATAAATAAATGCATAAATACAAAAAACGTTAAATGATAAATTGTTGAAAAGCAGTAGGTATTGCCAGGTTAACCAGTAGAATTCCTGTTTTACTAAACAATAATGGTCACTTCGAAAGACCAGATCCATAAGAACTCAATATGATTTAATAAGAGTAGACTTACGAAGGGCATCTTCTATATTTGGGTTTTTCTAACGAAGCATCTGAGGATTGTATCTTCAAGATGGAATATGGCACGACTTTTCTCGGTCCAGCCGCAAGAAGTCGCATGATCGCGACCGTATCAAGCACTGCTGCAGATCAAACGACTCTAGCGGCACGACCGAGAAAGACAGGAAAAGCCGTGCCATATTTCATCTCGGAGATACAACCTCAGATTCTTCGTTAGAAAAACCCTAGCATAAGTGCGAGTAGAACATTATACAAATTATTTCCCAATTATATTCCCACAATGCGGGAGCATCATACACATTACTTCGCCATTCCTCTAATCATTATGAAACGCCTATGAAATTCGGAGACCACTTCAACTAATGGATTATTTTTACTATTGCTTTATGCTTGCTTAATATTTTGATGGCAATTAAAATCATTTGAAATGTCGTCTTACGATGTCTTATGAGTTGATGTTCAAATGTTTCGGATATCAAAGTGATGATTTCAAATACCTGCTGTAACCAATCTACCGTCCGGAACAAACCACCAAGAAATATTTTTCGCTATTTTTAACATTGTGTTCATACTATTTAATACATTTATGACTTTTATTCGCGAACTAGTCTAACCGAATTTCATTCACGGTTTCAAACTTCTCAGATAGGTCCCCGTGTGGCTACGCGACTCGCGGAATTATCGATAAATTTCAAACCACTAGTGAAATTACTTAAGAAAATATTTTCTTCAGAAAAGTGTCTTTATCATCGAGGATATAAAAGTATTAACTTTTGCAATTTTCGAAATATTCACTGGACTTATTTAAAAATCAGACCTGTACGACTTTTATTATCGTTGCTTATTATTTGTATTTTTATTATTCTTTGCTCTATTCGGGAGATAATTAAAGAGAAATAAATGGAGCCATTTTTGAGAAAATTTCGAAAATGTCTTAGAGACTTTACGTAAAGTACCCCCAAAATTTACCATTTCGACAGTTTACCAGTTTGAAATTCGAGAGACCGCGACATCATCCAGGTCGATCGGGGAATATTAGTTTTTGTGAAAACGCTGTGTACGCCTAGGGTTGGACTAGTGTCGTTCACATACAAACACACATTTCGAGAAATACTGTTTTATACGAAACAAGGTCCCACAAAATGTGTATTTTTTCTACAGTATAGGAGCAAGGAACATTTCCTTTTTTTTATCAGGGAACCACAAAATGTGTTTTCTGTTGAAAAATCGGCACTTTTTCCTGCAGTGTTACCTAATTGTCTCTACACTGCGTCGCAGTGTCTTCTTCTTTGATCCTATTCTTCCAAAGACATAAGTTAGCTGATCCATCTAGATGGCTCCATAGTATTATCGTGATGGGTTTCCTTGGGAGGATATAATCAGGGTACTTTACTATTGGTTTCCCAGGTGGTTATTTTATTATTATTATTATTATTATTATTATTATTATTATTATTATTAAGCATTAAGTGGTAGGGCAATGATGAGGGGTAAAAGGACGCATACAATGATGAGAGATAAGGTGAGGTGAGATGTGATCGTGAGCTTTTTGAACCATCCTAGCGACTGAGGGAACCACGAAAACTCGGTCAGGATGGCCAGTCCGGCAATCGAATCCGGATCTCCCGTCTGCGAAGTCAGCGCGCTTCAGTCTGAGCCACTTTGCTCGGGACGTCGTGGTGTACGAGAGAGTAAAAAGAACCAAGAAGAGTCCAGGTCTGCTAGCGAAGGCGTGGCGCCTGCTGGCTGCAGCCCATGAGTACAGTGCTGATTGATGATTGATTGAGTGTTAGTGATTCCGGGCGCGTCAACTACTAGGGTCGTTAGTCCCGTAAGTGTAGTGGATTGCTTGTCCTAGTGAGGTGGCTGTGTTTCCCCCCCGCTGGATGGCGAGATCCAGCGCCTACGTACCGTCGGCTAGCGGGGTTTTCCCCAACAAGGTATCTCTCACCAACTTGGCACACAGCCGGGACAAGCTCTAAGCCCTCGACCAGTCTCCTGGCATGTGTGGTAGTGAAGTGCATGTTAGTGTGTGTGTGGGAGGGTGAGGATAGGACAAGGAAGAGTGAAGAAAGATCGCGCGGTCCGTGGCCCGTTTGTTAGGGTACTACTCCGGCATCCGCTTGGTGTTGATCTGATAAACCACGAGAAACTACCGATCAGAGAAGCCGGCCGCTAGAATTCTCCTCCAGACAGCGATTCTATTCGACATATACTGCTGCTTTTACAGAGCTGCGTTTGAAGTAAATCAGCTGTTACGGTGTCATCCAATCGGAAGGCTGAACGCCACCATTATGACGCCACTGTAGTGACGTATAAGGTCCCGATTGGACGGCACCGTAACAGCTGATCAAATGTCAGGCGCAGCGAAGTCAAAACCGCAGTGTGGGGTACGGTGCCCCTCGCGGCGTGGGGACGGGGTGTGCGCGAGGCCTTGGCGCCGCGTGCCCCGCGCCGTGGGAGGAGGCGTAATTACGGCTGGGAAACGGGAGCGCCGCGGCGCCTCGGAAGCACCGAAGGATCCGCGCGAGGCGCAGGCTTTCTTCTCCTTCGTTGGCGCTAGCTCATTAGCTTTCGGAATATTTCAAGGCCCCCTCCATGTAGGAAGTATACGTAGAGTACTCACAGAGACTCCAAGGGAAGACTTCATAATTATAAAAAATATTCCTTCTTATTATAGGCATAGGAATATTCAAACCACAATAGTAAAAAATTAATAGTATACATTTATTTTTTGCCCAGAAGTACTTTTCGGGAAAGGTACTTCTGGGCAATATATACTATTACTATTGGGCAGTATATACTATTTATTTTTTACTATTGTGGTTTGATTATCCTTTTCCGAAAGGTACTTCTGGGCAAAAAATAAATATACTTTTTATTTTTTACTATTGTGGTTTGATTATCCCTATACCTATGACATGGATTACCACAAGATATCGGCTACCACCACGGGAAAATATCCCTTCGTTAAATTTTGGCCTAGCTCTTCTATTTAATTGTGATAATACTAATATTCATTGTGTTACTTTATATTCAAGGAAACACTCTCGTATATTTTAAATTTCTGACTTTTCTGTGCCCAGGTTATATATGTTTCCGGAAGATTTCGGACTGCTTCTAAATTAATTTCACATCAAGGCAGTAAGTTTTTTGAAGAGAAAACGAAGCTGTTCATTCACAATTCGATGTGTATTTGAAAGAGGGATCTGTTGGTATCATGTCATCATCAAGACGAAATATTAACTACCCAATCGGCTTCTTGAAGTTGTTTTTTGCTTTCTAATTTCAAATGAGAAAAATTCTTCGAAAAGTAGGAATGTCGAGTCACTAGTCAAGCTCATATCTGCTTATAGGTAGTGTCTTATAGGTATTTCAAAAATAATAATTTAGTTAAAGACCTATTAGTAAAATTATGGAAATGCTAGATGAAGTTCAGCAAATCGTTTGAGAGAAGAAGTGAACTGTTCCTAAGGAACCACTCTCTCTATTTGCGTTGAACACTTGCAGCTGATCGCAAAATACAATAGAAACGTCTCTGACTGGTAATCTCCTTAAAACACTTGTTTGTTTTAAATAAAATAATTTCGATATGTCAATGTGTCATTTTAAATAACGATATACATAGAAATAAGTCCCACGCTTTTTATACTGATATGAGTGGAATTACTGATTTAATTGCCCTTGTTTCTTAGATAAGATCATTCGTTATCATTATATGATTTTATTATACTAGATGAAACGCGCTCATTAAATGAATGGAGAGGCATATGCCTTAGTCCTTCTTTTATTATTTTATATAATATATTGCGGGTATGCACAATTTCTAATAGTAAAAATAATTTCATCAATACACTCCTGCTTGAAAAGAACATTCATCTGAGTTCTCTTCATTTGGTTGTGAAAATATATATGTACATAAATTAGTAGTACTACAATAGCTCTAACTTTCTTGCGTATTTTGTACCTTTTACAATTTTCCAAAATAGAGTTCAACGAAAATTGGTTCTGTGACATTTTGACAAGCATACAATTGACAAGTGAAAAATTAAAGTCGTTTTTGAAAAAATATTCCTTTTAAAATCTGCCTTAATATTACGCAAAAATTACTGATATTTTTAAAAAATGTACATTATTTTATTTAAAGATATATTTTTGCAGAACAGATTTAAGAAAGAATTTTGAAAATATGTTCAATATCGTAGCGAATAGTAGGAAAAAAATGTCAACTTGAATAATTTTCGGAAATTGAGAGAATGCAACGAAAATTAGACTTGTGTTATTTTTGTAGATTTACTTCACCCAATTCGAGGAAAAAAGTTTTAAAAATTCCAGACAATTTGGGGAAAATTTTACAAATGTCGTTAGGGCTCCATGGAAAGTACTCCCAAAAATCAAAACATCCGTTTCAAGTTCAAGGTGTCGTGACATTAGTTAGTTCGATCAGGGAATATCAGTTTTGGTGAAAATCCTGCCTACGGTTAAGCCGTTATCGTTGATAGCAGAGGGACAGGCAGACGGACGAACAGACGTTTTGTCTAATCAATATTTCGGAACCAAAGGCTCACAGAACGTGGATTCTTTTTTTTAAAATTTATTATTATCCTTGTTCGATTACATACAGAATATTTCAAGGTATGAATACATATGTATACATAACTATTTCAAGTAATAATCTATATACAAATTAACTGGAAGCTACAATTTAACTATATACATAATTACTGAGGGTTACCCTTACTGGGACCTCTAACAACTTGTTTTAATTAGTTAAATACATTTTATTTTTTTTTATTTTTGAGAAACAAAACAATGGTATGATGTATTGGCAGTAGTATAATATTCTTTATATATAGTTGTCAAATTATGGAGGTTGTAGTAAATCTTTTGAAAATTTAAATTTAATTCTTGAATATGTTGAAGATGTTTTTCCTAGTTTAAATCGTTCATAGGCTGGGGTAAAGTGTAAGGATGAGTAGAAATTTTTTGAGATTTTTAGTATCCATGTTTTTATGTTTTCAATTGAAAGTTCTTTGTGTAACTGTTCATTTCTTATAAACCATGGTGCATTAACTGACCATCGTAGGAATTTATTTTGTATAATTTGCAATTTTTGAATGTGTATTGGGGCAACACCTCCCCAAATGGGACTAGCATATGTCAGTGACGGTCGTATTATATATCTAAATATTGATAGGGATGTTTCTATGTTTAATTTTGAGTTTTTGTTAATGAGTGGATATAATTGAATCATTTTGATAAAAGTGTTTTTAGCTACAGTTGTAATATGATCTTTCCATGTGAGTCTTCGATCAAAATATAGTCCCAGATATTTTGCAGGTTGTGAGGTAGGGAGCCATTTAATTGCTTTACCATTTAGAATTAGAGGATAGATTAATTTTGTTTTTCTTAAAGTGAAAATTTTGGCCTGGCATTTAGAGTGATTAATAATTATGTTCCATTTATTAAACCAGTCAGAAAGAATATTTAAGTCATCCTGTAGGTTATCTCTGCCTACAGGTAGATCTTTATGCGATGTATAGACTGCTGTGTCGTCTGCAAATAACGCAATTTCTGAGTCTATTAGTGAAGGGATATCAGATATGAAAATATTATACAGAGTTGGAGATAATGGAGATCCCTGTGGAATTCCAGTTGTCATAAATCGAGTTGTTGATATTTCAGTGTTGAGTTGAACTTTAAAACTTCTGTAAGTAAGAAAACTTTTAATTATTTTCTGTAAGTAAATGGGAAAACCATATTGTCTCATTTTGTATAGTAAGCCAGTATGCCACATTCTATCAAAGGCTTTTTCGATGTCCAAAAATAAGGCCAAAGTATGTTGTGCATTATGAAAATTAGTGATAATATGATCAGTTAATCTTAATAATTGGTGTGTAGTCGAATGGTTGTGACGGAAACCAAATTGTGCGTTAGGTATAATATTGTTGTTATTAATAAACTTGTTTATTCGTGTTAGTAAGGATTTTTCAAAGATTTTTGAGAAGGTGGGAAGAAGACTAATTAGTCTGTAGTTTATTGGAGACGTTGGATCTTTACTAGTTTTGTGTATGGGGATTACTAATGCAATTTTCCATTGGTTTGGAAAATAATTTAATCTTAAACATGAATTATATATGGCAGTTAAAGAATTAATTGCTGAAGTAGGGAGATTTTTAATAATAATATTAGGCATATTATCAATTCCAGGTGATTTTTTGTTTTTTAATTTTTTAATAATGAAACAAATTTCTGATGGAGAGATAAATTTAATTTTTTCTGGTACAGTGTGGAAAGGAGATTGGAATTCTTGTGTAATTGTATTATGAAATAAAGGATTTAAAATAGAAGTATTATTGAAAATTGATTCAAAGTGAGTAGCTAAAAGTTCTGCTTTTTCTTTGTCTGTAGTTGCAATTCTATTGTCTTGTTTCATTTTGGGGATTTGAGTAGGTTTTTTTGTCATTTGTTTAATAGCTGACCATAGGGCTGTTGAGTTAGGTTGAATTTGTGAGATATAATTATTAAAGTTTTGATTTCTACATTAATTAACTTATTTCTAATTAGAACGTGGATTCTGACCACACAATGCCTTAGAAGTTATTTACGACGTATAGGAGGAAGAATTACCCACTTTCTCGGTATCAGGGTCCCCTATAACAAGTTTTTCTAGTTTCAGAATCGTTGCAGCATGGCAATATTTCCTACATTACGTAAGGAAAATGCGAGAAAGTAAAAATGAATAAGACATTACATTTTCGTTAATAATTCAAAATAAAAAATATAGAAGGCCAAACGAATTAGCATTAGTGACTGTGTCTTCATTCCAAGAAAAGTAGTATCATATGTAAAAATAATGCTCGGTGTTATTTTAAACTTTCCTAATTATTAGTGAGTCGGGCCTTGAAGCTCACTATGTGCGTTGCTTGCATTTTCATGCATGGAAATGAAGCGCTAAAGGAAAGGTTTACCGCCAGAGACTAAATTTGACTGTGCGACGTAGAAGTGTTGGTAATGACGTGTTCGTTCCTGACCGAGCATCCTGGAAAAATTCCTTTCCTCAAGGCACGTGGATGTATGTTGCAGGCACATCCTTCCGTTAAATTGGTCTCAATCTCCTAGCCCGCGACCCATGAGTGTTTTTAGTGCTAAGGAATTTCCATTAGAATATGCAAGAATATTGTGCGATTACTTAAATACTAAAATTAGAAACTTAACTAGAAATCACTTATAAAATTGAACGACTAGAATTTTCCAATATCTCCGAAATCTAATAATATTTTCGATATTTTCAGTTAATTTGTGTTTCATAGGAACCTAGCTGATCATACCAGCAATATGTGCTATTCAGGGAATAGTGATAGGCGTGAAAGGGATTTTTCTGTGTTGCGAACAGAAAAATTGGGTAATAGTAATAAATTCAGAAAGATCTGTTAAAAAATATAATCACATGTCTTCTGAGCGTCTCCGAATAAATGTAAATAGCTTCTAGGGCATATAGGAGGTCAACAATGATCACTTTTGGCAATGAGCCTATGGTGGGATATCTTATATACATAAAGGTGTTATACATGATCCGGTTTGATATCGCACTCCTGGTTGTTATGGAACTGCGTTGGTGTTTTGCAGATAAACGAACTCTCAGGGGATGACTCGCTTAGTGTCAATGGCAATAACGAAATTTTAATCTTTATTTTTCAGCTTTGACTGCATCTGAACGTGTTTGGCCGTTATCACAAATGCATCAAACCTCATGGTCCTTATGTCTAGGTACCGAGAGCGGTGGCTCAGTGCTTCAACTGATGTCACTGCAGCGCCTCTGACCGGGAGATCCTAGGTTCGAGTCCCCCAGGGCGGTAGGATTTTCGACACTAGCTTTTCAGCTAGGTCGAATTCAGTCGCTGTCTGATGGAGAATTCTAACGGCCACCTGCTCTGATCGGTAGTTTTTCCGATGAACACCAGGCGAATGCCAGATGAGTACTCTTAACAAACGGCCACGCGCGATATTTCCTTTCTCTTCCTTTTCCTATTCTCACCCCTTACACACACTACCACCAGCATGCACTACACTACCACCCATACCGGGAGACCGGTCGGGCACTTAGAACTTGTTCCGGTTCGGGCGGTGCCCCGCTGGTGGGAGATACCTGGTTGGGGAAATCCCGTTAGCCGACGGTAGGTCGGCGCCAGATCAGGCCATCCAGCGAGGGAAGACTACCGCTGGTCTTCCCGAACAAAAACACGCACTACACGCACGGAACTAATGACCATAGTAGTTGACGCGCCCTGAATCACAATCAATGATTCTCATGTCGAGAAATTTGTGTAGTAAAAGCTGAAGAATAAAAAACTCAATTTTGAAATTGCGCAGTATGCGTTGCGTCCATAAGCAGGCTCCTCACTTGGGTGACTGTGTGCCATCTCCTCTGCGATGAGTGGAGAAAAGGAAGCCTTGAGGACAGATCGGTGCGTCTCCTCTGAGACCCCAAGTTGGTTTTTTCTCTCCTTGCTGGCTCGCTATGGCTGACACCGCGTGACGACTTCGGAAACAGCCGCAGATTGATTGATTGATTGATTGATTGATTGATTTTTTCGTGTTTCCGGGCGCGTCAACTACTTCGGTCATTAGTCCCGTTAGTGTAGTGCATGCTTTTTCTCTGGAGATGGCGGTGATCTTCCCCCGCTGGATGGCGAGATCCGGCGCCAACCTACCGTCGGCTAGTGGGGCCACCAGCGGGACACCGCCCCAGCCAGGGCAAGCTCTAAGCTCCCGACCGGTCTCCCGGAATATGTGGTAGTTTAGTGCATGTTAGTGTAAGTGCGTGTGTAAGGGGAGAGGATAGGACAAGGAAGAGGAAGGACACATCTCCCGCGGTCCGTGGCCCGTTTGTTAGGGTACTGCTACGGCATTCGCCTGGTGTTGATCGGAGAAACCACGGAAAACTACCGATCAGAGCAGCCGGCCGCTAGAATTCTCCTCCAGACAGCAGCTGAATTCGACCTAGCTGAAAAGCTAGTGTCGAAAATCCTGCCGCCGTGGGGAGTGGGAACCTAGGACCTCCCGGTTAGAGGCGCTGCAGTGACATCAGTTGATGCACTGAGCTACCGCTACCGGTGAAACCGCCGCAGAAATAAAGAACAGGTATGTAGATATTTGGCGTTATTGCGTCGGAAGTCCGACTTCGCCGGCCAGCTAGCGGTGTCTGGGCCTAAATAAATTCCCATGCTTGGGGATAAGAGCGACATGAGGCGAACATGACGTATTCTCTTCACCATAACTGGCAAAATCCACCTGCTTGAGCTTTTATTTGCCACATAGCTACAGAAACTGGGACGATTTGAAAAGAAAGCTACAACTCTATTTTTGCCTCGACCGAGAATCGAGCCCGGGACCACCGCACGGGAAGCTAGGACCCTGTCCATTAGCCATCCCAGAGGCTAAGACGAAGATGTTGCATATAAATATATGTGTAGATTCTTTGAAATCTTTCTTCTGGCTGTCAAGAATCTTTGTTTGCTCACTAAACGCCACTCGACTACTTGTAAATAAAATATAAAATTGTTTGGTTTTCTTGGTATAGTCTAATATAAGGGGCGGGGCGGGCCGGGGTACTTCATCCATAGAATCCATTCATTTTCCTGTCTAATGATTATGTTTAGGGGGCAGATTTTAATGAAATGTCATTTTTTCACTTTAGAACAATGCTTTTTAGTATATACATTAATTTAATTTTATGACAAATGGAAATGGCCAATTCTTTGATTTCGATTAATAAGTCATTTTTTACCCTTTTCGCTTCATATTTTAAGCATTGCTGATTGCTGATTTAATCGATTTTAACATCATTTTAATGGTACTTGCTTCAAATAATATTTACGGGATGTAACAAATTTTCCACAGAATTACTGAATAGACTATTTGAGTTCTTCGCTCTTAAATTGTAATCTTAGACGTTGCAAGTATGTAATCTAAGGTTCCTGTAACGTCTATCGGCACCACTAGCGGTTAGGTGGATTTCGCGATAACTAAAGACGGAGATTTCGTAGTAAAGAACAGTTTAAACCAATAGTTTGTAAACTGAGTTCGCTTAAACCAAAGGGAGAAGCCTCGATTACATCAGTAACATATACATCAGCTTAAGTTGTTCATCTGAACTGAATTTAATCAAATTACATTAATTTTGTTGCTTTTATGGTATTTTTAAAACAATTTAAGATTTATTGTTATATTGATTATTTTGGCGATGTTTTAGACCATTAAAATCCGCCCCTAATTATGATAAATAAATACCTGGTCAACGCAATACGTGAGGTATGTCAATTACGGTACAATCAGACAATTCCTTCGTAGGCTTATTTTTTTCTGGAACACAACTTAAAACATTACATAAGAGATTAATTATAAGACTTTTTATTACAAATATACTACCAGTTGCCATACATTACTACGCTCCCTCTGCAGAATTTGTTGACAATCGATGGATATTCTAAAGAGAATGAAAAAAAAACTTATCTACTCACCATAACCTGCCTTATGATGGAAAACATCACAGAATGTTGCATCTTGGCCACGGAACTATTCCACGACGAAGGTTAATTGAAGAATAATTGTTCATTTTGTGTGAAACAAATGTAATTTAGTGTAAATTAAATGTTTTATTTATTTATATGTTTTGGATAATTTGAAGTAAAGATATAATACTGTATTGAATTTCGTGTACATTAATATCAAAATTAAATGTTAACTTAGAAGTAAAATAACAAAATATCACTTTCTATTTCAGCTGATAAAACGGTTCGTTGGGAAAAAGAGAAAATACTTGTGCTTGACTTTCATAATTGAAGAAATATTTGAAACGCCTTTGAGAAGAATTGAGTTACAGTCCAATGTGAGATTATAACTACTACTGTTAAACACACTTCTCTCTGATCGACGACATTCAACCTGTCGAGTCGAAAAAGAAATGGTAAAGTAAAATGTTGTCCATGTTGTCGCCAAGTCCATGTTGTCGCGGCAGGAAGTATTATTCCGAAGGACAACATGGATAAGAGCCAAAATTTATTGCTTATTTATCCTTGAAAATAGATTTTATTACATGGGAGTTTTTTTCCTGTTTTCAAAATTTAAGTAGTATATGACTTAGTGTAGGGATCACAGAATTTTGAAAATGTGCACACAATTCACTTTTCCCCATAGCACGTCATACGCAGTTTTTAACTGTTTTTTACGTAAAATAAATAAATAAATAAATAAATAAATAAATAAATAAATAAATAAATAAATAAATAAATAAATAAATAAATAAATAAATAAATAAATAAATAAATAAATAAATAAATAAATAAATAAATAAATAAATAAATAAATAAATAAATAAATAAATAAATAAATAAATAAATAAATAAATAAATAAATAAATAAATAAATAAATAAATAAATAAATAGATAGATAAATAAATAAATAAATAAATAAATAAATAAATAAATAAATAGATAAATAAATAAATAAATAAATAAATAAATAAATAAATAAATAAATAAATAAATAAATAAATAAATAAATAAATAAATAAATAAATAAATATTAAATGAATGATAGGGTGTCAATACATTCTAGGTTTGTCGATATCGATTTTACGAGAATATATTGCATCGCAATGCATGATTGAGAAGCTTCTGACAAACGATTTGTAAGTTACAAAAGGTAACGAACCACAGTACCCTCTACGAGTTTGCTCGAAGCCACTCGAAGTCGACCTTTCCGGGTAGCGAACCAGAAAATGAATTACGTATTTTGTAATATTTTGAAAACATTACCTTGAAAGGTTAAAATATCTGCAAAGGCCATAAGACGTTGACTCAATACCACTGCTATCTCCCCATTTCTTTTCGGTGCTATTTATCTTATCTAATGCATTTGAGTAGAATGTTTGGGCAACGTTCGACTTTCAAAAATGATTTTTTGTTTTCATTTTTCATATTAAAGCAATGTTATTATATGATACGTATTATGAAACACATTATCATACATAAACCTGGCTAACACAGAAATTTCAAACAATTCTTAGTCGTTCATCATAGTAATTTGAAAGATTAACCTCGATAATTTGCTATTGTAAAAAATTGTATAATGAAAAATTATGTTACATCCTCATGAAATAATATTTTATTCGTGTATATGTATTCAACGTCTTAATGAGCTTAATAGAACAAGGATTAATCAATTAGAAAAAAATTCGTTCGCGAAAGCTTTGTGAAAGAGAATTTCAAATTCTTAATATTTGAATGAATTTGTCAATGTACTGTTAGTTTACTCTTTACTCACTGTGTATCACTTCTTTGAATGTTGTATAATTTCTCTGATAAAAAAGTGATTCACTCTTTCAGAGTCTTCAGTTTTTTGTGGTACAGTATAGGAAATGCACGTAAGGGACTGTAGTCAATTTCTCAGCTCAACCGTCGAGCACATTGGCACTTTATTACAAGATTGCAAACCTTCCTTCGCGTACGCGTGGATAACAGGCAACAAACCGCCGGTGACCTTGCGTGCGGTAATTCCTCGGCGTGCTACGCTGACTTATCAACAGGTGGGAACCGGTAGTCGAGAGGTGAACAAAATAGTGGGAAATGACTCATCGCGCCTCTAATAATAGGATCAGTTGTTTGAGAATTATAATAATAAAATAAACATTACAAGTGAGAACCCGTCAAAATTTGACGGTGAGATCTGAGATAAATGTAAAATACTGTGCCCAGACTAATGTTCACAATATGTTTCGTTGTTTGGATCTTCAGGGTATAACGATGATATTTTGTGATGTAGAGTTTCCGAAATTTTGAACATGTATGGCCCATGACCAGGTGGCAATGCAATATCGGCACCAAATGACCCAAAAGAAAGAGCACTATTATACTGACGAATATTATTTCTAAAGTTTTTTGATGTGTCATCATCTATAAACAACTTTGATTTCTTCTGACATATTGCTCGAAGGTAAACTTGTTTTCCCATTTAAGCTACACAGAGTAAACTCGTTTGCAGAAGTTCTCTCACATGGGAAGTGCAAAGCAGAAAAAAACTGACATTTCATAGACAACGACCCAACAGAGAAGGAAATGACCTCACTAACACGACTTCTACGCTGACTTCCTCTTTCCCTTCGTCCACTTAATGTCCGATTGCGTCTTTTGGGGCGGGTGGGCAACGATCGACATAACCTGTGTACAACCATAGAGTAAAGATTTATACCTCTTTAGTCTATGGTACAACTTCACTAGTTAAGTACAACCGAGCAAAACCCACTGTCCGAATGTTCTCTACAAAATACACCACAAAAGCAAATACATGCCAACTATCAACGCCACAAAGCAATTATTACACTGGAACAAAACCTTGACGAATTGTAAATAAATCTCAACAATCAAAACAAAACATCAAGGAGCGCCACCATGAAGCACCTTTGAAAGAAAACAATTGACTATTGATAAGCGTACTATTAAAGAATGATTTAATTAATTAATTTACACCGTAAATGTTAGTGAATCAACACTAACAGTATCTGATAACACATCTAGAGATCACGTTCTTTCATTTAAAGGAAAAAATACTACAATCGGTTCAGTAGAAGCTCTAAACGAAGCCATGGCAGAATACCTTATTTTTTTAAATATATAGACTAGTGAGAACCCGTCAAAATTTGACGGTGAGATCTGAGATAAATGTAAAATACTGTGTTCAGACTAATGTTCACAATATGTTGCGTTGTTTGGATCTTCAAGGTATAACGAAGATATTTTGTCATGTAGTTTCCAAAATTTTGAACATGTATGGCCCATGACCAGGTGGCAATGCAATATCGGCACCAAATGACACAAAAGAAAGAGCACTATTATACTGACGGATATTATTTCTAAAGTTTTTTGATGTGTCATCATCTATGAACAACTTTGATTTCTTCTGGCATATTGCTCGAAGGTAAACTTATTTTCCCATTTAAGCAACACAGAATAAACTAATCGGGCGGATTCGGTGGTATAACGGTCAGCGTACCGGACTGTGGTACCCGAGTTTGCGGGTTCAAACCCGATCGAAGCCGTGGATTTTTAAGGGCGAAAAAATCCTTCGTACGCCTTCCTTCGGAGGGGAAGTAAAGCCGGCTGTCCCATCTTAGTAGATTTACTGCATGTAAAAGATCCTCAAGCCTAAATGACGCCTCTGAGCTAAATTCAAAATCGCCTGTTTCGTCGCTTGGAATATTACCTCCTTTCTCCGCTAGGTGGTGAAAGGAGTGTAGCGGAAATTTGCGTGGTTAGACGGAAGAGCGGGCCTGATGGACGAGTCTCGTCGTAAAATCGGAACGTGGCAAACTAAACTAAACATTAACTAAACTAATAAACTCGTTTGCAGAATTTCTCTCACGTGGGAAGTGCAAAGCAGAACAAAACTGACATTTCGTAGACAACGACCCAACAGAGAACGAAATGACCTCACTAACACGACTTCTACGCTGACTTTCTCTTTCCTTGCGTCCACTACGTTTGCGTCTTTTGGGGTGCGTGGGCAACGATCTACATAACCTGTGGACAACTTCACTACTTCAGTACAACCGAGCAAAACCCACTGTCCGAATGTTCTCTACAAAATACACCACAAAAGCAAATACATGCCAACTATCAACGCCACAATGCAATTATTACACTGGAACAAAACCTTGACGAATTGTAAATAAATCTCAACAATCAAAACAAAACATCAAGGAGCGCCGCCATGAAGCACCTTTGGAAGAAAACAATTGACTATTGATAAGCGTACTATTAAAGAATGATTTAATTAATTAATTTACACCGTAAATGTTGGTGAATCAACACTAACAGTATCTGATAACACACCTAGAGATCACGTTCTTTCTTTTAAAGGAAAAAATACTACAATCGGTTCTTTAGAAGCGCTAAACGAAGCCATGGCAGAATACCTTATTTTTTTATAATATAGATTTCTCAGCGATTGGTGTATTCTTTTCAAATCGGGGGTTTTGCGATCTAACGAGCCACCATCTTGTTACGTTTGTGCAGTGGCGAATTATAGTCGATTTGAACGTTTTCGGGTGTCCTAGACCCCGCCAGCGTAGTTACGCAAGTTTTTTAAATACATGACTTCTTATGTAACAGATTATTTAGCAACGTCGTTTTTTAAAATATGGATAGTAAATACATTGTGTTTATTACAGAGATTTCATTTTTTATTTCAATTGCAGTTTTGCATTTGAAATGTATACTATCACCGACAAAGAAATCCTGCGATTGTTGTTGGTTGTTGTTGGACAGTAGTAAAAAGTTTCGGGATCAACCCGTGGTTAGACTACAATCAGTTGTTCCAAAGAAAATAAAGATTGTCCACGTGGCGCTGACAGAAAGACCAACCATCTTTGCTTTAACTGCCCCAAATTTATTTGTTTTTCAACACTCAAACTGTTTCTATTAATCTGCTTTGTGAATTCAATAACATTCTAAAAATTTCGTTTTGTTCTTGATGCGTTTTTCTGCTTATATTTAATTTCTTTAATTTTACCGAAATATATATCTTATCATCACGTTGCATTGCATTAAATACACTTTTCGTTAAAAAATATAGCGTTCAGCGAATTATTTCCTGTGTTGGATCTCACAGACCCCACCAGCACAGTTACGTTAGTACTGTTAGTATTTTTCACCAGCACAGTTAAAGGTTAATTCGCGGTGGGCGCATCATGTGTGGGCAGTCGATGGGTCCACGGGCTATGTCCGGCAACTCTTTAATCCCAGTTCCACTATACGAGCTCTTGAGGAGGGGTTCACAACAGGATCGGTGTCAACCACCCTCACCCTCCCCTGATCTGCCGCTCTTTTCTCTCTAATATGCACTGCTTCGCTTATAAGCGTCCTATTATTATTATTATTATTATTATTATTATTATTATTATTATTATTATTATTATTATTATTATTATTATTATTATTATTATTATTATTTCGTGTTGCTGATTTTGGGGGTTAGGTTACCCATTATTTCGTGTGATGCGCAGAGAGACATCTCATGGGCTACATATCACAAATCTCTATTTTGTAACCAACAAAGCCAAAGGGCCATCAATACCTATTGGAATACTATGGCTTCTGTTAACCTGTGCATGCTGACCATTCACAAATTTAAGGAAGAGTTGCAGACTTTTCACTGAAGATGAAATTTGTAGTGTATAACAGAATATCTTTTTCCAAAAATGTATTAGTACTGAAAAGATATTTTCAAATGAGCAAAATTATATTTCAGTGTCTAGTGTCAGTTACTGAAGAGCAATCGTTATTTATGTATGTACGTTTGTTTATTGAAATTGATAATTATTTTTCAATTGAAGTCATGAACAGAAATTCAGTGTCTGAAATACACTATAAATAGATTGTTTCTACATTTTAATCCGCTTTTGGTCAAAGAATTAAGTTAGGTGGCGTCTGAAAAATAGCTACAAATGGTTTCGTTTTACACTCACCATTCAACGTTTTAATGAAAACGTCATGATTGATTATGGATGGTACGGAAGCTCCTCCTCTTGAAAAGTTGATTATATATTAATATACTTTCAATGAATCTGCGAAAACTCATTTCCCTACACTTTCACACCTCATATTTTCTCTCTCGTCTTCCTGAGAAAAACAACGCATTTCTTTTCCATTGAATTGATTAATAACACATTAACTTTTAAAAATTCCAATATACGTATCAAATCTCGTATAGTCGCGTAATTATTCCATAAACGATAGAGACACTAAAAAATTAAACAATAGAAATTGTAATTATGAAAAATGCATAATACGGATCAATTTGAAAATACTGTTAACTCTACTTTTAAAACCTTAAGAGAGAAAAGAATACTTTTTTAAAGAATCACGAATAAAAGTTAACAACAAAAAATAAATTGTATAAGACAATAGCTGCCCCAGCTCTCCGGTATGGAAGTGAGTAATGGATTTTAAAAAATAAAAACTAACTTCAAGCAACGGAAGTGAGATTTCCCAGGAAAGTTAAAGGCTGCATACAATAAAATCATATACGACACAAAGATTTTAGGAATGACGTGGATATATATGTATATACTGTGGCATTACAGCATCGTCAGACTGTAGCCATTGCATGTCGTCCCAGCCTGTCGGCCATCGGAACGGAAGATCTATGGACAGCAGATCTATGGCAACCCCTTACGCCATCTATTTGGCATTCCCTACCTGCAAGCAACTTTCACATTCTCAAACAGCTACATAAACAGGGACATGATAGTTAAAAACGACACTTTAATTTATGCCCTTTTCTATTTCTTGAAAAGAAAAAGATTTTTAATTTAGAATGAATTTCTAATGAACAATTTGTCGCACTCATTTTAACTTCGCTCCATTTCACTCTCCGCGTTGCCATGAAGCGACACAGCAAGTCGCAGAGGCTGCCTGCGCAGAGGGGCCCGAAGAGCGGCGCTTCTTCGCCATCTCGCAAGCGGAGCCCAGATACGCAGCGGTCAGAGCCGCTTTATCGCGCTGGGCACACGAGGCACGAGAGGATTATGCTGACGCGGACGGCCCTCCGCCCTCAGCGAGAGCCCACTCCCTCCCCCTTCCACACCCTGCCCCACCCCTCCTCCGGCGCACAGAGCGCCCACCAAGGTGGCATCGCGCGGGTCAGGCCTCGAGACAAGTGAAAGGCGCATCGTCACCTTTCTTTAAAAGTACGCAAGTCCCATAACTCGTAATTTGGGGGAAAGAAGAAAAATAGTAATAAATATGAGGAAGTAAATGAATGCTTCTGTGTTAATGGGACTTGATTTTGGTTGGTTGGTTGGTTAGTGATTCAGGGCGTGTCAACAGCTTAGGTCATTAGTCCCGTAAGTGTAGTGCATGCATTTTCCTCAGGAGATGGCGGTGATTTTCCCCCGCTGGACGGCGAGATCCGGCGCCGACCTACCGTCGGCTAGCGACCTACCGTCGGATAATAATAATAATAATAATAATAATTATTATTATTATTATTATTATTATTATTATTATTGTAAAAGGAAATCATTCATCAATACCGTATTTTTTTAATGTATAAGTAAACTTTAGAATCTTTATAAAATCAATGCGGAAGATACTATTTATCATGACTTCAATGAAACGGTTGACTCGCCGTTTTTACGTTTTTACGTTTTTATTTAAATGGGGCGTGAATAAATGAGTTATCTATATCTCTTCAACTAAATCATACAGATTTTTGCTTGCAATAAAAATGAACTAAATGTTGCTTTGGTAATGCTAAAGTGAAATATAAAATACTTCTGGGGATTCAAGGAGTAGAGGAAACCCTAATAATTCCACAAAATCGCATTACACAATCATCAACCATTGCAAATCAAGACGAAATAATCGCTGATTCACGAGTAAATCTTAATAAGTGTTAATGGAGGTAATTCATGATGATATTGCAAGAACTTAATAAAAACAAAAAAATGAGAGAACACCAACACGAATTAGGACGAGGTGAACAAGTTGAAAGGTCCTTTCCGTCACACCGGAAAGATGGAAGTTGCCTAGGGCGCGCGTGCTGTCACCGCCGCGCAGATGCCAGAGCGCCTCCTCGGCCCTAATGCAGATTTACGGGCGCAAAAGCGCTCTCGCGCAGCTCACCCCTCGCCTCCACTCGCCCTCCGGCACGCTCCTCCCCACGAACGCCCTCTCCCCCCTCGCTCTCTTCTATCAGCCCCGCCCCGTTTCGCCCCTCTCCGCTTCACACGCCGTCCCGCTACGCCACGCTATGCCAAGCCCTGTCATGCCCCGCCATGCCACAGTCCCTCCACGCCGCAGTCTCACTACGCCCCAGTCTCGCCACGCCACAGTCCTCCCTCGCCACAGCTCCTCCATGCTTCAGCCGCATCCCACAACAACACCGCCACCCACTGCCCCATCACGCACTGCCTCGCCACGCCCTTCCCCGCCACGCCCTTCCTCAGCCACGTACTGCCTCACAATGCACTTCCCCGCCACGCACTGCCCCGCCACGCACTGCCCCGCCACGCACTGCCCCGCCACGCACTGCTCCGCTACGCACTGCTCCGCCACGCACTGCCCCGCCACGCACTGCCCCGCCACGCACTGCCCCGCCACGCACTGCCCCGCCACGCACTGCCCCGCCACGCACTGCCCCGCCACGTACTGCCCCGCCATGCACAGCTACTCCCCGCCATGTCACCCTCGACCACCCCACGGCACTCTCTGCTACGGTTCCACCTCGCCATGCCTTCATACCCCCATCTCACCGTGTCACCTCCCACTCCGCTTCTTCTCCAACGTCTAGCCCTCCCCTCACACGGGATTGCCGTGCGCGCCACCCACCTCACCCGGAACCCTCGCCGGGCCTCCCGAGCCATTTCAACGCAGACAAACCCTGCGTGACAGCAAGGCCAAACCCTCTCCTCTCCACAATCCCTAACCGCGGGCCGTCTCTTTTCCTACGCACTCCGGGCCATTCGACGCCCCACGTGCGCCGCGACGCGACACCCTCCCCTCGTCACCGCGCCCACCGACGCCCTCGCACACTGGGGCAAGGCGGAAGTGCTGGTCAAAATTCAGAAAATAAAGTTACTATGTGGGGAATTTTTCTCATACACTTGGTTAGACTAATGTTCAAAAAGTCACATTTAGAACGTATAAAAGGACCTTAGCTTATACTAACCCTTCCACTTCTGTTAAAGACTGTTGCCCCTGTGAATAATGAGCCAAAAAACTAGGGAAATAACAGTTTCTTAAAGAACGTGGTAAACTGTATTGTGTTTGATTTTCATGTATGATTGATACGATGGTTTTTAAATATAGAAAACATAACCTATTTCCGCAGATTTGCACAACGAAATTTATAGAGATTGCAGCCTGTTGTATTATTTAATGAATTATGTTTAAAAATCTGTCAAAACGAACGAATGTGGAATCCATGTAGGATTTTTCACAGGTAAGTACAGATGTCAGCTTATGAAAACTAATTCAGAGAAAATTAAGATTATATTAGAAATACCACAAATATTAATTCCACCAATACTGTCAGTAACTGTAAGATTCCACCAGAAGAATCAACAGACTATTTAGTAAAGTGTATACTTGCATTTGAATAGTCGTATTTCATTTATAAATAAAAAATTGTTTAATTTCCACACGAAAGTTCATTACATCGCCACTTAAGTCTCTAATCTAACACCTTGTTTCCACATTGTATAGTTCATTTAAACCTATCTTTTAAACTAGGTGTTCTCGTGTTCCGTTCTTTGAAAATTCAACATCCGAATAGCAATCAGCAACATCCAAAACCCCTGAAATCAACATTTCATGCAAAATTCGATAACGATTCCTTACTTCGACCAACGTTTTTGGGTTTGGCCTCAGTGTGCGTCGCCGAGCGCCGCGGCTCCGCGCGGCGGCCTGGCAGGCACGTGCCGTGTTTCCGCCGTCTCATCTGCCCTGCGTCTTTACCCCTGGACGCCCCCGCCCCCGCCCCACCACGGACGCTCCACGGCGTGTGGCACGTGCGAGCGGGGAAGCTGGCGACAATACACCCGCCGACACGTAAGGGACGCGCCTCCGACCTTTGATTACTTCACTGCTGATATTTCACTCTTGGCTCGATATTTGAACTCTTCACCGTGAGTAGTAAACCTCCTCACGTAATGATGTTGCGTCTAAAAATGACGTGACGTTGATTCAAAAAAATTAAATCGTATGTTACCTTTCTTGTCTGTCGATTAGAAAAGTACATGGGTATCTTCAGTTTCAAATGATATTCTCAAATGATATTTCAAATGATTTTATTCTCTCGTGCATCCTGTGTATCTCCACATTATTATTCCCTTTTGTATCATTAACTTTTATATATTTAGTATTTCCTTAGTGTCGAAGTTTCCCCATTATAGCATTCAAGCTGCTTATAAACATTGCCGGCATGAAATCTACAAGTATTTCCATGTCAAGATTGAATATATTATTTACTTCTGCTCTGAACTGAAAAAAAATTCTCATATTCCCAGTTGATGTTAGGGAGTGGCCATATTCATCAGATTTTCGAGAATTAATCATGTTTTACGGCTTTGACAAATACCTATCACTGTAATAGCTATTCCTACGAACAATAACCAAAGCACCCTGGTTCATTTCAAACAAACAACTTCATAAAGAAATTCAAATAAAACCTATCATACACCACATCACAAAGTTATCCCATAATTTTTACAATAATATGTCAACAATTACACAAATATCCCAATACAATCTAGGCAAAGCACCCATAAACCCCACCAGAATAAAAAATAGATTTCCCAAACACGTTTTTTACATCCAATTTGCAGATTTAGATGATCCTTTGTGAGGTGCCCAGTGGGTTTCCTCTCCCTATGTAATAACTGTAAAGTAATAATAGTTTAGTTTTTTAAAATAGATCATAAGCATCAAAAACATGTGAAAAAGTTTGTATTGTAAAACTGAACCATGTATACCATTCAAAATAATAAAATGATTGAAAAAAAAACTTTAACTCCTTGAACTGCCATCGCCATTAATCCCGTATAGTGCATGATATACACCCGAGGCGATGTTCTCCCCCGCTGATACGAGAAATACGGTGCCAACCTACATGTCGACACGCGGGGTTTCTCTCTCCACGTACATCCCCCAGTGATGAACGGTCCTAGCCTCGACAGGCTCTAAGCTCCCGAGTGTGGTAGTTTAATGCCCGTGTGTCTATGTGTGTGTGTGTGTGTGTGTGTGTGTGTGTGTGTGTGTGTGTGTGTGTGTGTGTGTGTGTGTGTGTGTGTGTGTGTGTGTGTGTGTGTGTGTGTGTGTGTGTGTGTGTAATAGAGGGAGAGGATGTGACGAGGATGAAAAACGAAAAGTCGTGAACAGTCCATGATCCGTTTGTTCAGAGATTATTCCATTAGAATGGTATTGATAAAAAAACAGGAAAAACTGACGACAAGAGCACCTTCTCGCTAGAAGTCGTTCTTCTGGAAATCCGCGACCAGCGGGACTCGAACCCTAGAACCTCCCTATCAGAGACAATACAAAATCAACTGTAATGCTACCACTGAGTAATATTAGTTGGTCGAGCGAAAAGAAACGTGGAACCCGATGGAGCCGATGGAAGTATGGAGTGGCGTGGCGTGGCGGGGCGGGGCGTGGCGTGGCGTAGCGAGGCGTGGAGTGGCGTGGCGAGGAGGGGCGTGGCGGTGCCGGACGTGGCGGTGCGGGGCGTGGCGAGGCGTGGCGTGGCGTGGCGTGGCGTGGCGGGCGGGGAGTGGCGGGGAGTGGCGTGGCGGGGCGTGGCGTGGCGTGGCGTGGCGTGGCGGGGCGGCGGGGCGGGGCGTGGCGGGGCGTGGCGGGGCGTGGCGGGCGTGGCGGGGAGGGGCGGACGGGGCGTGGCGTGGCGTGGCGGGGCGGGGCGTGGCGGGGAGTGGCGGGGCGTGGCGAGGCGGGGCGGGGCGGGGCGGGACGGGGCGGGGCGGGGCGGGGCGGGGCGTGGAGCAGTTAGTGAAGAGGGACCGAGCGGACGATTCGATGGGTGGGGGGTGAGGGACTGAGGAAGCGCCCGCTACACGTGTTTCGGGAGTCCCCACGTGGAGCGTTCTTCCTCGTGTCGTCTTCCGGAGCACGCGCCGCAATGCCGCGCACGCGCGCGCCGCCAATTGTGCACATCCACGCGCTCTCAGCTCTTTGGCTCGCTGGGCTGAACTTACGCTTTGTTTTAACGGTCCAGCTTCCTTTCGGGAGTGGTCCTCATGGCAAGTGTAGGACAATCGCACGTATCGTAGGGGGGAAACGTGAAATATTTATTATTCACGATATGTGAATTAATATAACCTTCTATCACATTATAATACGGATTTTCCCTCAGTAATTTTACCATACACACGCAACTCAGTTGAAAATAAATAATACTAACCATACATTCTCTCACCGTACTCTTCTTCAAGAATCTCTTTTCGCCAAGAAAACCGTGGGTCTGCTTTTGCACCATGATATCACCCGGATTCTATAGCTCCCCCAAATCCTATTGTGTTAGCAATAACGGTCATTCTGTATTATTTCAACATACTACGATATTATCCTCTCGCAACTGGGGAGATTTATTTCATCTACGCTCATTCAAAAACGTTCATTATTAATCTGACGGACATTTCAGTATCTTGGATTGAAATCCTACTTTTTAATATCATAAACGCCTCGGTTCTCATTGTGCGGTTATATACAGTTTGAAAATTCCCCTTTCATATTGTCATTTCATCACTTCGGAGTGTTAACGACCCTTAAGTAGAGCACGCCTTTTTTTGCCTTATTTTGAGCATTTCCAGATATCTAGAAATATCTCCAGCTGATTTCACCACCATTTCTACAACGGTTCTTTGTACAGCCTCATAATTCTTTCACTAATATTTATCTCTCTTAAATCTGTGTTTCTCCTCTGGGACCAGCGTCAACGAAACTGCACCCCTCGCCCTGCCTGGCACTCCGTATCTTCCGTAACTAGGGCCTTGGGAGGGGCTTCCCAACTCCCTCACCATTCTTCCCTCTCTTTCCCTAGTTCATCAGGCTGGGGCGCTACCTATCAACAACCTGCTGAGATTGTCTCGATCCTTCTCAGCAGGTTTGTCTAGACGCCGCTGTGATTCGTAGATCCCAGCGGAATGGTGGTTAATGTCTAGGGAGCGGATTTCTATGATTTTCCACATTTTTGTCGGTTGCTTCAGGGCATAGCTAAATGAAATTTCTTAACATTTGATTAGAATTCGATGCTATTTAGACTAATATATTAGTGCATATTTGGCCTTTTTTCCTGCTAGTGCATATTTGTGTAATTATAGAAACACATTTTCCATATTTCGTTAAAATAGAGTCTTATCTGTAAAACGTATCATGTTTTCACAGAATCTATTTATTTGTGAGCGTTCCTTTATTAGAAAAACGTGTCACAGTTTGAGTATTTTCTTTTTTATAGATCATAAAATACTTGTGATATAATAAATGTAGGATATTTCGTGTTATCTATTTTTTTAAACCAGACAGAAAAAAAATGAAACAAGATATAACGTACTTCATTAAAGTGCATAATTAGTTCAATTATAATTGAGTAAGCGAGGTTGCATTATGTTTGCAGTATATCATTTCATTACAAGCATGCTTCTCCTGAATTTTGTCAAGATAGGCTTATATAGGAAATGAAATATTTTTTTTTATTTTAAATGCATATTGTAGTGCATTTTTTAGAATTTTTAGGTTTAAAAGCATATTTTAAGATTTTTTACAGCATTTTTGATGGAGGATATTTTTAAAAGCATATTTCAAGATTTTTTAGAATATAAAAATCTTCTCCCTATTAATGAAAATTAGGGTAGGGCTTTTTTTATGGAGCATAGAGGTAGAATTCATCCATCTTGGAACCGCCTGGGTTCTTCACTTGCTACAGGATATTTCGTTTTTAATATTATTTATCTTTTCTCTGTTTTCTGACTTCTCGAGTCTTACATCTCCAACCTCACTGGTTGGATGGCTACTGGTTCTTTTGTAAATTTTACTGAACTTTACTCAAACATTTTACTGAGAGCATCCAACTTATTAGCATACTTCTACGAATTTGTTCACAGAATAGAAATATCTTTCACAAGCGAAAGTACACAAAGTAACATCGTTAGAGATCTATCTCAAATAACATTGGTTACTTGAATATACTAAATATTCAATCAGGATTCATATTCCTTCATTTTAAGTGGCTTTTATTTTTGAAATAAAGAGAAAATTGTGAGTTTACTATTACGATGTGATTAATAAAACTATTACTAATGTTTTTAAATATTAACTAAATCCTTAAATTATTAATCTTCAAAATGTTTTTATCTTTGCTTTGAAGACCTTTGAAGTTTTAAAGATTGTAGTCTTTAATACGGAATATTCAGAAAATGAAATTAACAAAGAAAATATTTCAATAAATAAATACGCATTAAACATTACAATATTCCGTTATACATCACTATTATACTCAATTATTCAGTGTGACCGTATCAATGAACATCAGGCCGAACAGCACCTGACGCGATCACCAGCAATTTGCGGCTCAGTTGTCGATGGGCAGTCGAGGCCAGAGGATTGCACCACATCTCACCCCACTCGCGCTCCACCCCACGAACGCGCACGAGTCCTGATCGATACTCAATAATCCATCCAACAACCCCTCGCGGAAAGACTTCCTGACTACGCTGCAAATTAATTCAGGCCATCGGCACTTCGGCGAAATAGACACCGCATATTAAATCTGCAGCTTCAAATTAGCCGCATTAGATTAGTTGAATGCGCTTAAAATACCGTTCTGTATCAAGAGATTCTGAGAAGTTCTGATCATCATGCATCGATTGAATTTCTGTCCCGGTTCAAGCGAAACTGAATAATTCCTTTAGGCTTCCATTGTTTCCCAAAATTGTTCATTATGTATGCCCAATGGCCGCTGAAGTCTGAGAATATATTTGCTTTTCTGGTCTTTTTAGTTATTACGATTTCATTACCGTACGAAAACCACATATCCTTCATTCGTCCGCATTCTAACTACTACCACGATTCATCGTATTCTTGTCTACCGTGATCTATAATATAGCATCATCGTCGTCACTCGCGCTGTGACCATCATCGTCACCACAACCGCCACCGGTTGAAGCAACATCGATTGCCTTCCTCACGGGCTCTGTTTCTTGTGTCCGGGAGGCGGGTGCACGATGCTTGACACGGGCATTAAATAAACGCCGAGGCAATTAAACAATAATTCCGAACTGACACAAAAATACGACGCTGATGCCTTTGCCGATACGGGATTTGGTATCGACCGGCGCCGCGGGACAGCGCGCGTGGCCAGTGACGAGCAGCCGCTTAATTATTCCGTGACGACAAAGCGCCACGCGAAACAAAAGACTAACAAGTCGCGCGAATCACGTCGCGCAACCGTCTAATATGCATTATCTCTTTATTTTCTCATGAGCCCCGCCGTGTATCCGCCGGCGTGCGTGGACTGGAGGCAACTCACAGGGGGCGAGTCTAACGAGTGACGAGGGTCAGGGGGAGCGGAGGGAAGGAAGTGTCCGGGTTGCAATAGCTGTGCATGTGCAAGCTTCCTGTTGTATACTTGTACACGTTATTGCGAACGGGGCACTCGGCAGACGCATTTAAAGAGATCATCAAAAACGTTATGTAGCTTGTAAAAGTCAAGAACTGGGTTTCTAATAAGTTATTCTAGCAAGAAGGCATGATAAAACGGATTAAAGAATACAAAGCCAGAAAGAGAACTACAGAGAAATAGTAATGACAAAAGAGATGGCCAAACAATAATGACGAAAGAGATGGCTAATAATGACGAGAGGTACAAAATATCGGCGTTGGAGGTATTAAATCTCTAAATAAGTATAAAGAAGGTGAGCTTGGAGGTGATTAAAAGAGAAGGAAGAGGAAGAAGAAGAGGAGGAGGGGGTGAAGAGAAGTAGAACATGTGCGAAATGAGGCTTTGAAAAGAAAGAGAGAATTTGAAGTTGCGAAAAAGCGCAAAGGAAAGAGACAATTAGTAATTAAATACGAGCGCTATGTCAAGATAAAGCCAAAGAAAATTCGTGAAATAAAAAAGGACCAAAACAATTACCGAAACGCAGCATGCCGTTAAGTACAGAAACGGGGGCAATAACGAATGAAAGAGCTAAATCAGTTAATGGGACCGAATGGAAAAGCACACGTCCACTCGGCTCCGAGGGCGACAGGTGCGACCTCCAAGAGAGAGACCTGATGTAGACACGGCCGTCGGACAGCACGCTCTTAGAAAACAAGCGTGGGCGGACACATCGCAGAATGCGAGAGGGCGGGCGGTGACGTCGCAAGCGGCGAGGCGAGGGCGAGGGCGACCGGCGCGGCTGGCAGGAGCGCCGGCGACGGAGGCGGCGAAACTCGACGCAGTGACGTCACGCCCCTCTATCGACTCAGCACCGCCGCCGCCGCCGCCGCCGCCGTCTGTTCGCCCGGCGAGGCGCGGAGGTGGAACTGCTGGCGCCACCGCTGCCGCATGCAAATGCAATTAATAGCAAAAACGCTCGGATTAGACGAGAGATCCCTGCCAGCGACTCGGCGGTAGATCTGCTGACAAGACGAGAAGCTAACAGCCCAATGGAGACAGATTTGCAATTGCTGATATCAACTAGGAAAAAAAAGAAATTGAAGAGTTATTAGTTTACTGCTCACCATTTCCGCACTTTGTTTCCAGCAGTTTAATTTTCTCTCAATAGGGATCCGAATAAAAAAGAAGTAAATGTGTTTTTGTTTCTCTTTTGATCTGTAGTTTGTTACCTCCACACTTTTTTCGAATGATTGAGTCAATTCAGGTATCATGATCAATAATATTATTTTGTTTTCCGTCATATTTGTTTCTCTTTCAAGAAAATGTGCTGCACTTTAGGTTTAATATCTTATAAATCATTGAGTCCCTGTTACGATATGTTCTCCTCAGAACCTAGAGCTTTGAGTCTACGGTGCGTCGACTGCTGGTCACGAAGTAGAGTTACAAGCTTCCGGATTCATTTTCTCGCGTATCACCGAGTCAGAATTAACAGCTTCATTTCCGCTTGCTCTAGAGGGACGACACAATCAGATAGTTCTGAGGGCAGTATCAACTCACGTTTTCGTCCGAAGCAAGAGCCGCATTATGCAGATAATACTGCGTATTTGGAAAAGAAGAAGAGGGCAATAAAAAATAAACGAAAGCAGCCCTATAATTAACGTTGTTTACTACCGGTGGCTGCGCGGCGGTCTTTATCGCCGTGGAAGAAGCGGCGGCAGTAACTCTGCTCGGCGGAAACAGGCTGCGTCGGCGGTTTTCGCACTGCACGAGGCGAAGACCGGCCCCTGCGAAGAGGTACGCCAAAGAGGGAGCGAGACGGCGTTTCAAAAAGAGAGGGCAATGAGGGGAAGAAGAGAATAAAGTAAGGAATGAGGAAAAGAAACAAATAGAAAGAGAGAGGATAAAATTAAAAAAGAGGATAATAAATATAAAGAGACAGAAAGTGATCAAGAAAGCTCTTTATAGGACCAGCCCTATATAGGACAGCGGGGAATGGAATTTGGAGAAAACGAGTACAGAATATTTTCATTTCAGCCCAAATTCACACAATATAATTGTTGGTTTGCCATTTCATTGCCAGTTTTTTTTAAACTGTCAGTGTCATTTGTGGTAAGTATGCTTGCCAGAGAACAGTTATCCATTTGGTCAGACCGGGGTGTTCTCTAATAAGTATGCTTACAACTTTTGTTTATAAAGTTATACAAAATGAAATTGGGTTGGCAAACATGTTCTAAATCAATAACACGGGGCAATTACCTATATCGCAAAAATATACGCACAGAAAGTCGAAAATTGGCGTAATAAACAGCTCGGAGAACAGTCACTAATGTTTCTGGAGCATAGATGGACGCTGGTAATCATGGTCGTCACTTTTTGAACTTCACGACGCAATCGCGTTAAATTCAAGTACTTATTAGAGAACGTTTACGGATAATCTTCAGGTAAATAAGGAAGAAGAGGTACACGAAAGGCTTTGTTTGCCAACCCAATTTCATTCATGAGGCTTTGTTTAGAATGGTAATTCCTAAACAAAGTGACCCCAAATAGCAAGTCGTAAGAATACTTACCGGAGTACTATAAAGGGCTATAGATAAAGAAGAAGACGGGTGGAGAAAGAAGGAGAAAAGGGTAAATAAAGAATAAGGAAGTGTGAGAGATTGGTAAAGAAGAAAGGATTTTGTTGCATCTTCCTGTCAAGATTCTGTCATTCTCTTGCTCTAAAGAAACCTGATTTAAAAAAGGTAGAAATGAGAGATCTGGAGGGAAAGAGATAGATAAATAACAAGAAAACTAGAGATTCTAAAACAGCACATACTTTTTCGCCCGTATTTTCACGCAAAATTACGCGAAAAATAACCAAATTTTCGAAAAATTGTACATGACCTACTATCAAAATCTATTTTTAAGAAACATATTTCATCAAGGAAAAAACTCTCTGTCTTTATTATTTTAGTTCTAGGAAGATCCCGAAAAAAATTGATTTTTTGCAATTTTCGTAAAATTAGAGTTTTCAACGAACATGAACTTGTATCATTTTCTTAAATGTCCTTCCAACACACACCCTCAGCTCAGAGCTCCACTGAACTCGCCGTTAATAAAACCTATCACAAAATGAAAACGCGAATAATTCGCCATTCAAATGGATTCCAGTCTCTTACCGAAATTCTTATATAATGAAGAATTTAAAAAGAAACTATACATGAAATAAAGTAATGAAAAAAAGTAAATATTGAAAATTTTAGTAGTTTTCTATAGACCATCCGTCAAACATGGTTTTGTATGAAGCATCAATTCGTCGTGATATTTCGTGCGCCCTTCAGGCTTTCCTCTCTCGCTACAGCTTGCACGTGTTCACCCCTTTCTGGATTTGGAGGAGGAAAGGAGCGAAGCCAGGGGAAGATACCCAAACCCATAGAAGCGCTGCGTTTCCCACTCGGCAAGTAGCTCGTGCAAGTATAACACACCTGTTCCAAACTATCCTTACCGGTTTACCTACGACAGGAAAGCTAATAATAATAATAATAATAATAATAATAATAATAATAATAATAATAATAATAATAATAATGATAAGAAAGGTAGGAGAATGTGCCAGAGGTCTGCCCCTGGAGCAAAGAGAATATATTTCGAAATAAAACGCAGAAGGAACCACATGCATTATAGTCATTTTTTGTTCATTTGTGGTGTTATAGAGAATGAATACAAGGAGATCTAAAGTAACCAAAATACGATTAAAAGTAAGTGAATATACATTAGACATTTTCATCATGAATATGAAGACAATTATTTTTATCCTGCGTGTTCATGTAATTGCAAATATAACAATAATTCAATTGTCAGATTTTAGCATACTAGTATATCAATTATAAATCGTCTTAAGCTAAAACAAATAACGTTCTAACGAGGAGTGGACTGTAGAAATAGCCAGAGGTTGTCTGATTGATGATTTAGTGCTTCTATAGTTCAGTTATTAGTTCCGTGAGTCTCATGCTTCATAAGTCCCGTAAGATAGCAATATTCCTCCTCGGCTGGAATGTAAGATCTGGCGCCGACCTACATGTCCACATGCAGGGTTTCCCAGTGCAGTTATCTCCTCCAGAAAATCACCGCCCATTCCAGGACAAGTTAGCACTTAACTGCTAGGGGGTGATAGTGTGATAGTGTAGTATATGTAAATATGTGGGTTAGGGGAGAGGAGGGGAAAGGAAAAAGAATCGTGTGTCGAAAAATATCGTGGACCCGTTTGTTATGATACTTCTCCCGTATTTGCCTGGTATAATTGGAAAAATTCTATCGATCAGAGAAGTAGGAGCCAACCGCTAGAATTCTCCTAAAGACAACTGTTGAATTTGATTACGTTATGTAGCTACAGTCAAAAATCTCTCACCGTCGGGACACAATTTACTGGGCATCTCAGCAATGCTGCTGCGTCAGCGGCAATCATGTCATTGGCCCGCCGCAACCAATAAGTCCCAAAAGATAAAATAAGAACCAAGACCCCCACTTGTAGAAATGTTTATATTTTCCTACACTTTTCATGATATCTCTAGTTCGACCGTAAGTTTCAAGGTTTGAAAACCGCGACGTTCGCAATTATTAACATGGTTGTAGATGAACAAGGCAGTAGTTGATTGAGTAAACCCGAAATTTCTCCTCACTGTACACGTAATCTTCATTATAATCCTATCGGGCATTATGCATCACATAATTCAGTTAATTACTTAAGTAGTCCCCCCAGAGAATGCTGTTAAGCGAGGAATATTCCGTTTGTCTGTTAGTAAAAATTCATCTTAACACACGAAACATAAAGCCATTCTCGAGGGTTGAGCTTTCAACTTTTTCGAATAATTCGATTCAATTATTGCAACGACATCAAAAAATAGTGAGTCAGGTAGTGAATGGCAAAACGGCGTTCATCCTGCCATGGCTCATTGCCAACGTTGATTGGGATGCCCTGTGGGTTTCGAGTCCAAACGGTGGGGAATTTTCCATACTAGTTACATAGTTGGATCGAATTCAGGTACTGACAAGAGGACAAATCTACCGACCAACTCCTCTGGTCGGTCGTTTTCCGTGGTTTCCCCGATCATGTAAATGCCGGAGCAGACCATATCAACTACATCATAGCCACACACCGTGCACGATATTTTCTTCTTGATCCTTGTTGGCTCCTTTCTTCTTGGACACACACGTACACACAAAGTACTCGCAGCACATTTCAGGGGAACAGTCGGGAGACTTGTTGGGAAATTACAGCTTGCCCCGGCTTCGTCAGTACCTCGCTGAAGGAATATCTAGACGGGAAAACTCGCAAACAGACGTGTAGATCGGCGCCCTATCTCGCATTCCAGCAGGGGAAGCACACCGCTATCTCCTAGAACATAACTTGCACTACACTCGTGGGACTAAAGACGTAAGTAATTGGTGCGCCCGGAAACAATAAAGAGACATGTTGATTACGGAAGATCGAACGAAAGGGCGGCTCCCACACTGGGCGCAGCGGCCGCAGTGATAGTGCTCCTTTAGGCCAGGCGCTGCCAAGGCCGAGGTACGAAGGTCAATGCTGCGACACGCTGCTGGCGAGGGAGTTGCATAGCCTCACGCGAACGAAGTGTGTGGCAGCAATTGTAGAATTAGTTCCCGGTGCGGGCATTACCAGTTGGAGATTTAGAATAGGAGACCTCGAGAGTAACAAAATACCAAAGATCCAATCTTTCCGTTAACCGAGTTCATATAGAGGAGCATTTCATCAAGAATTCCAAGAAATTTCTTCTCAACTGAAGACATTCTGGCTTTTGAAAGTATTAAATGAAAATAGAATATTAGGTTTAGATGATCCTAATTCTGATTTGACTTTTTTTTCATCAGGAAATCACATGAATTTTCTTCGTATTTTCAGAAATATCAATACCTCACCTGCAATACACTAATGGTTTGACATACAATTGAAAATAAATTAAGCTAATTACGTAATTAATTACCGTAATGTTAGAATTTCAACTTGTTTTGATAGAATTGGAAGTATCTTGACTCCAACAGTACGCGTCAGGGAGACTGAAGAAACTGATAATTCACAGACAATATGTCTTAACTAAGGATGTTAATTATTTTCTCATTTAATACACGGTTAATGTCATTGTAATCATTTAATGAATAACAACTGACAATGATCACTCTCAATAATTAGAATTCTCAGTCTACACGATGTCGTGAAATACGAAGTAACTCTTTTAGTTTTGTTCCATATTATTTTTCATAAGTGTTACTAAGTGGCTACAAGGATTTTTTTGTTTTAATTTAACAATCATGTTTCTTTCAATCAACACATGTCAGTAAGTAATTTCTTCAATTTTAGGTCTCCTCTTTTTTCTGATGATGGCCAGAATATGTCTAATGGTCGAACGTTGAAACATTCACCATTTGAAAGCTTTTATTCAACGTCGATGTGCCTGCTAAAACAATGATAGATATTTGTCTTTCTTTTCGTATTTATTGCGGTCAGTGACAGGTTGAGCCTAGGTTATTCTCAATTCCATTTCTGACTGTACTTTATTTAGTGTTGGGCTTCGTATGAATTATATTCTTCGTTTTACCCATAGATATCTTAAGCAAATTGGTAGCCTCAAATCACTCAAACGAGAAAATGAAGTGTTGCATTAAAATGACAAAACATTTCAAGCCGTAAAAGATTAATTAAAGTTTCGAGAAGATCAAAAAGTGATATTTGAGATGTCAACATGCTCAGCATTTCTTGTCGCTGTTACATTTCAAAAGTGAATAATGAAAGTGAATTCAGTGAATATTCTGTGATAGGAATCTCAATCGGGACAGACGTAATTGTTAGATATTTCCACTAAGTGTTGACTTACCCGTATAATGTTTCTCATTTTGTTATCATAAGACTTTTCTTGCCGAATATTAAATGTGATAAGCTTTTCCTCAAAATGTATTAAATCCAACTTCCAACGAAATTTGCGGGAGTGATGCAATATCAAAGTACAACGGAGGTCGTTCAAACTTTGCTCAACAGCCATCTCTATTACTTGACAAACTTATGTATTCAATTCAATACAACAGATACCATGGATGTAACTTCCAGAATTTAGATTTATGTTCCCATTAAAAACGTATAAAAGTCATTTTGAATGCTAAAGTGACGAAGTGTGTTCGATCTTGTGTCCAAATTACAATATAGACATTGTACGTCATCTCATTAAATTAAAATATTCGTTAATAAAAATTTATAGACCTGTTTATAGCGTGAAATTTGTTTTTTCCTGATAATTATTAGTATATTTTATATTTTATTGGGATATTTTTTATTTTCTCTGAAATGTATTCAGGTGAACGTAACTCTAAAGTGTAATTACTAATGCATTATAAATCACTGCTCAGCAGCGGATGAGCTTATCTCAAAGCCAATATTGCCGCTGACTCTGCAACGACTCGCGCAGGCAAGTCATAGGATTTGTGTCCTAACGGTGGTGAATTTTCGATACTAAATACTCGTACATAGCAAGGTCGAATTCAACCTCTGTCTCGAGGAGAGTTCTAGCGGCTGGCTGCTATGATCTAAATTTTTTCTTGCTTCCTCCAATCAACATCAAGCGAATACCGGACTTGTACACTAACAAATGGGCTACGGTCTGCGCGCGATCTTTATTTCCCCTTTCTCGTTCTATCCCCTCACCTTACGCATTCACACTGACACTTACGTGCAGTACACTACCACATATGACTGGAGACCAGTTGGAAGCTTAAAGCATGTCCCAATTGGGGCAGGAATCCCTGAGGGCAGAAGGAGGGAGGAATCTCCCACAAGCCGAAGTGCAGGTTGGAGCCGGATCTCACCATTCAGCTGGGAAGGATCGTAGCCCCCTCCCGGAATAAAGCATTCACAACACTAATGGGACTTAACGATCGTAGCCATAGGCGTGCACGGAAATATCAATCAATTAATGCTGAGCGTTAAAATAAAAATAATGATCTTAGTCAGTGCAAATATTTACATTTTCGTACATCCATAAGAAATTATTCATGCAATATTACCGGAACCAAAAATTTAAGTTCTTGAATAATTAAATATTTCGAACATTTCTTTACACCATATTGTGTAAAAAAATTGAAATGCATAAGTGTACCTTTATTGGAAGAGAAATGTGACCGAAGGAGTTTAATCAAACATACATTCAAACAATAAAATAATAGTTTGTTTACTACTGTTTATTAAACTTTCAAGTCTGTCTACACCCACTCTTCAGTAAATAAAGTTTTTCGAAAGGTTAGTTTCCTAAAATGGGGATATACTGCACGTAGTAAAGCTAGCTCTGAACAAAAGCTGTTTAACCATGTGGTTTCATTTTCCCATTTTCCCAGTTTATCTCTATCGTCTCTTGTCGGACGATAGAGTATTATCCCCAGAGTATGACAATTTCAATAAAATTGCCAAGAACGAAATTGTTACACTTCTACAAAATCAGAGTTTATAACTGTGTAAACTGGCAACTTCTGCGATAAAGGAAAATACATGTGTAACTGGGGCATCAAAGGTCACGACATTTGAAGACAAATCCCCAGGGACTTGGTCTTTGCCGCTCTGATTCGTTGCTAACTCTACCCGCGCCCATCGGTTTTGACCACTCTCCCCCCCCCCTTTCCCCCCCACGCCTCGTCACGCACCCCTTTTTCCGCTGTCGACTGCCCGCCAGATATTAATGAGAACTGGGCGCTTGACATTATCAAACGGGCGATCAATTTCCGAACGATTTATTGATAAGCAAACACGCCACGATCTTTCTCTGAGGATGGAGGCTATGAAAAAGAAGGTAGCGCCATCGAACCCGCGTCCAAATTCACGAAGATCACGTGATTCTTTTGATGTGCGGTGCTGAAATGGAAATTAAACTTGTATCTGTAAAATGTTAGTATGTTTGAAGTATCCTGCGGAATATTTAAATCAATGTGTGAATACATATGTTTCTTTATATACAGTTATTATGGAGTAACCATTGAACGAGTAATCATATGTTTTAAAATGTGATTCATATTGTGAAAAATATTCAAAAAATAATTATATATATATATATATATATATATATATATATATATATATTCTTCTGTCAAATATAGTTAGTTAAAGTATTGGGAGTTTGGTAGGTTTTAGTTTTTATTATTTTTACCACGCATTCGTATGCATGATCTGGAAAAGTTTTCAGATGAAATGACAGAAAATCAAAAACTTAATTTTAAAAATATTGAAAAAGATATTTATATTTTGGAAAATGAGAAGCACAATTCTGAGTACCCTAGAAAACAATTTCTATATTCTGCAATTACAATCAAACGCAGCACGATCTTTGTGAACAAAACATTGCCAAAGCGCTTTCTCTCCAGGAACCAGAAGCGATTTTGAATTTGAAATGAATGAATAAACACGTGACAAGGACAAGAGTCAAGATGTGGATTATATTATCAAGAATCTCAAAGATTTACAGTACATGATAAAGCGAGTATCGGAGATCAAATAGATACATTTCAAACCAGAAATACAGACACAGCAAGTGTTAGACAATATGAGAAACGAAGTTCAACACCGAAAGAAATTTATCTTTTTATTTACAAATAAACAGAAAGATCAAGATATAAGAAGGAAGATAACAGAAGATATGATCACAAGTAAAAAATACGGTGGACAAAAGCACACAAATTAATAATATCCGAATTGAGAGAACTTGGACATCAGTAAATGAGTTCGTGCATTTTAGTGAAATTAGATCACTCTTCACGAGACGATTACTGGAAAAAATGTATGAGATTGATAAAATGTGACGTCACGATATTCTACTTCTATTCTAAGATCTATCCGTCGTTGTTTAGATTTCATGTTAATGACTACTTTCCTCAAACTTGACATTATGACTACTAACACATGTGAATCTCATAAACATTTAGACAGTGGTGTTTTTTACACACAACGCGACGAATATGCTATAATTTTAATTTTTGAATTACATATTATATTATTTACAGTCCCCGGTGATGGTAAGAAAGAGGGAGGTCGGCCCTAACGTGACAGCACGACATGGAAGTTAAAAAATAGAAAATTTGAAAAGAGAGTATTTGGTGATAGCTCTAAAACAGAGAGTGTAGAGTCATTTCACCTCCAGACGCCCAAGGACGTGAAAAGGCTGAATGCAAGGGAGCGGAAGGAGCCGCGTGGGAGTAGCGGGTGGCTAGGCCTGAGGGGGCGGGGCCTCGCGGGCGCCGCCGGGCGCGTCGCCGGCCTGCCGTCAGGCAAATCGAAGAGGCATGTCTCGGAGCACTTAAGCGAAGCCGCTTGTAAAGACACAATGCGGCGGCTGTCGCCCGCAGCAGTCGCCCGGCCGCGCCGCCGCCGTCGCCGCCGCGCCGTCCTTGCCGCTGCCTTCGCCGCCCCTCAACGCCCGCCCGCCCTCAGAGCCCACACTGGCCTACCGCCCTCGCTGTCCCCCTCTCCGCCGGCATCGCCGCCGTCCTCGCCGTCTCCTTCGCCAACCGCCCTCGCCGCCACCCTCTCCGGGTCCTCACCGCCCCCCTCAACGCCGCCCTCGCCTCCACCCTCGCCGTCGCCCTCGCCACCGCCGTCGCCGCCCCCCACGTCGCCACCCTCGTCACTGCCCTCATCACCGCTATCGCCACCTCCCTCGCCTCTGCACACACGTCCAAAACGTGTTGAAGGGCGCCCAATGGCAAACGGCATATTAACGGGGGCAAAAAAGTCACTAGTCCTCCACTTAGCGGAAGGACAAAGTGAAATTTTATAATTTTTGCAAGATCATTGAAAATTAAATGAATGTTATAAATATAAATTACAAATTTTTGACTTCTTATGAATAATCCTTAATTCCTTGCTGAATGGAAATATATAATCAATACCTATGCAAAGTGAACATACCTCAATTGTACTTTTTCACCCTTACTTCGTACGAAAAAGTGGATAAATCTTCTGACGTGCTTTTAGCCATTCTTGCTCATCAGAGATACATCGATGAACACAATGCTACATAAAAATACGAAATAATTAAGCAATGAAATGACATAACGAGGTGATCCTGTGGACATGACAATCGGAACTGGGCATCGGCACTGGACAATACCTAAAATGGACATGAATATCGGAAATAATCCACCTTTACTTAGTGATGCACTGGTACCAACGATCCACCTTCATTACTGCTTCCGTCACCTCAAGGTATCTCCACTAGCGGGACACCGCGCCCGCCGGGACATCTTGGAAACTGCCGACTGATTTCCGGTCTTAAGTGGAAGTGTAGTGCGTGTGAGTGAACGTGTGTGAGAATGAGGGAGGAGGGCAGGACCAGGAAGAGGAAGGAAAGACCGCGCGGTTCATGACCCCTTTCCTAGGATACTGCAACAGAATTCCTCAGATGTGATCGGACTAACCATGGAAAACTTCAAATCAGAGCACCATCTGCTACAATTCTCCTCCAGTCAGTGGCTCAATTAGATATCCGGTAGGACTGGGAACGGCGGCTCAGTGCATCAGCTAATGTCACTGCTGTGCTTCAGATCGGGAGGACCTAGGTTCGAGTCCCGACGGCAGCAGGATTTTTGACACTAGCATTTCAGTGAGATCGAATGCATTGTCTGTCTGGAAGAGAATCCAAGCGGCCAGCTGCTCTGATTGATAGTTTTCCGTAGTTTCTCCGCCAACACCAGGCGAATACTGGAGTAGTACCTGACCAATCGGGCCACGGACCGCGCACGATCTTTCCTTCCTCATCCTTGTCATATTTTCACCCTTTACACTAACATGCACTACACTACCACACATACCGGGAGACCGGTCGAATACTTAGAACTTGTCCCGGCAGGGCCGGTGCCCCGCTGGTGGGAGATACCTAGTTGGGAAAACCCTACTAGTCGACAGTAGGTCGGCGCCGGATCTCGTCTGTGATTCGTAGTTTTCCGTGGTTTCTCCATCAACATCAGCTGAATGCCGAAGCAGTACCGTAACAAACGAGCCACGGATCGCGCGCGATCTTCCCGACCTCTTCCTTGTCTTACACTAACATGCATTACACTACCAGATAAGTCGAGAGGCCGGTCGGGAACTTAGAGCTTTTCCTGGCTGGCGGTAGCCGACGGTATGTCCGCGCCGCTTCTCGCCATCCCGCGGGGGAAGAATACCGACACCTACCGAGGAAAGAAACATGCACTAGACTAACGGGATTATTGACCCTAGTAGTTGACGCGCCTGGAATCTATGACAATCAGTTCTACCGACATCATCTCAGGTTTTGTCTTCACGTCCATCACTCTCCGGCTTCGCTTTTACCTCCGTCTTCACTGCAGGCCCAGCCACTCCCCAACCTCATCCTCCCCGCCACACGCCCGCGCTTTCGCCATCGCCTCTGCTTTCACCTTTACTCCCCCTCCGCCGCCACCGCGCCGCCCCCGCACTCCAACTGCGCCCTCCAGCGGGCGCGTCGCCACCGGAGGCCTCGAGCCCCATGACGCCCGCGGCTGCAGCGAACAGCGCTCCCCCAGAGTCCCATCCCCTCCCCTCCCCCTCCCCCTCGAGGCGCGGAGAGCGTCACGTGCACCGCTTGCGCCTTCCACGCCCCAAGCAGCAAGGCGCCGTTATGTGTTCCTATTGGTTGGCCGGGAATATCGTGCTATTGGCATGCAGGGAAGACAGGCTTCTATGAGTAGAAACGTCGCGAAACTGCTGAATGTGTCCGAGACGACTCATCCAAGCCTATTCTATGAACCTTCTGTTTCCAATGATTTGTTTCAATCATTTCCCTCCAGAAATGAGAAATGTCGTTGATTTATATTTCCATCTAAATGTAATAAAGATTTATGTTGTCATTATGTACTGACATACGTCAATTTCAAACACTTTAGTAAATATATTTTTAATGTTGCACTCTTTTATGCACGAGGATTGTCGTTATTTTAGGAATTTAGGACTTTCATGGGAACTATTTTTAAAATGCGCCAGTAAGGGAATAAAATATAACGTTTTATGTGACGAAAACATGTTTTACTAATTTCAGGTATATCTGCAGCCGTACTACCCGCGCAAGTTACTGTGGAATTGTTGTGTAGAAAAGAGACGAAGTCATTACTTGGTTACACGTCTCTCCGTTTGAAAATGATGCTATTGTTACATAACGCATTACGCAATCATATGGTACATGTTATGTTTTTTAGATTTTTTAAATTATATTTTATTTTGCAATTTGTGCACAAACATTTGGCAAAATCACATAAATTAGGTAAACAAATACGTGAGAAGAGTAAAGTCCCTTGACTGTTCTCCACTGTTACATTATTAATAAAAAATATTTATTAATTAAAATTTCTAAAATGAACAATTTAAAGTCGATATGCGAGGTCTAAAAAATGATATCGTTTAAGTCGTCTGGTGGAGTCACTGTTGTCTAGTAATGACATGTTATGTAACACTTAAAAAGTTTTGGCTGTCTGCGTGAGGTCTCGTCCTAGATTATGTTACCAACATTTAGATCGTTATATAGCGACCATGAAGGCGAAATACGCGGAGGTAGACTCCTCACGGGATGGTAGAAGGGCACCTGGTTGGTCGGAAGAATTTCTAATGCGGTGAAAGCATTAGTCCAGCTCGATTCATTTTGCCTTGAAGAAGGTTGTAGTATGACAACCGAAACAATAACTTTGTCTTAGTTGCGGCGTCTCTCAAACAGCCAAAAATCTATTGACTCCGGACGCCGAATCCTAAGATCTTTGCAATCGTTTTTACAGTGGAGAATGTGGTTGGGGCATGTTTGTACACAGGGATATTTGATTGACGAACGACACGAGACTTTGGTATGGAAAGATACAAACAGAAAGAAGATTTTGTGAGAGACTGGACAAAGAGCAATGAGGAGAGATTGGAGAAAGGAAGTGCAAAGTTTTCGATAGGAGTGGAAGGGAGGTACTGACAAAGGAAATAGAATATACATGTCAATTTGGGACCAAGAATGGGACATTTTTAAATAGAAAAAGGGTCGGCTGACGAAGCGATAATGATATTTGGAAAGGAAGAAGCTGAAATTAGTAGTGTGGAAGCTGAGAGAAATGAGGATGTTCAGGAGCAGAAAGATAAAGGAAAAATTAGACAGTCTAGACGTAATGTGTATAAAATAATTATACAGATTGATTTTCCTGATAATTTAAGAAAGAAAAGAGATGAGGCGGGTAAGAGGACAATAGCTATAGGCTATAAGCTAAGAAGTAAATTAAAAGAAAATAAATATTGCTTGAAAAAATAAGATTGTTGAATAAAAAGTTTGAACAGAATTTTTCGGGTGTAGAAAAAAATGGAAATGTACATTTCAGTGATGTACAGACGGAGAAAGAGTGAATCATGTTGGATTAGAAAAGAAGATTAAAAGCATTTTGGATAGATCTGGGAATGGTGAGGAGTTAATGGAGAATTATAGAAAGAAAAAGAGAATATTGTTAAATGTATTCATGGAGAACGTAGTAAAAAAATAAAATTATTACTACAGTGACCAAACAACGGATGACTACAGTGAAAGACTTTTTGTCGAACGGTAGGAACGTACTTTGACAAAATCTGCAAATCAAATGTCATAATTGCACAGGTACCAGAGAACCCTCATCGATGCACAGTGTCGTTCGACATACAAAAGCAAATAGCTTGCGATTCGCTTGTTCGTCAATACTCAGCTGCGAACAATTAAACTTCAAAGCGATTGCTTTCTGCCGCTTTCAACGCGTGATTGAACCAGTCTGAAACGACTCACACCTTCTTTGACGCGTTGAAACGTTTTTTCTGTTAAATCATGTGATTTGAGCTTCGACAGAACTGATCATTTACGTATAGCACACGCGATTTTCAAAAGTAGCTTGCCTTTTGCACGAGAGAGCTATTTGATTTTAGAATCTCATGCTTTGTGTGACCATCCGAGCAAAGAGGAATTAAAGCTTTGTGATCTGTCTGCTTTGGTGCTGGACTTAAAATAACAATCGTTTCTATACAGAATTGCATGCAATGTAATGTTTAACTCTACAAGAGTATAACTGATAATTTTGAACACCATAATTAACCTTTTTGTTTACCTGACGAATCACGTTTTTTACAAAAATACAGAATTATAGCGAGAAAAAGCGAGAAAAACCTTTACTTGTGTGTTTTAGAATACAAAGTACAAAGAGCTGTGTATAGATTTCCACATGACTATTCTTGTGCTCTAGAGATGTCGAGCCAAACAATTCTCGATTAGGGGTGCAGCATGAATGATCTGATAAAATGTTTGAAAATTATCCAAAGACTTACGGATTGCTCACAGATTCTTGGAAAGAAACATCTCAACGTGCCTACAAGATCCTTGAGGACTCGAGAAGAGTTCAGAGTTGCGCCATCTTGAGTATTTGGCAAATGACACATTCATCAGACTGTGCAGACGGAAATTGGCACGTGAGTGTGCCTACGCGATAGATTTCTTAGATGCCTTTGAATTATTTTCAAAGTCAAGTTGTTGCGCGAGAAGGAATAGGAAAACACGTTATATTACTAATATTAATTTATTTACAAATATTTGTACTGTTTCAACGCATGTTTAGAGTAAATTCTAAATTATATTGCAATTTGATCCCCGCACTCTCATTTTTTCTTTAATTTTTTTATAATACTCGAAGCTAGGACCATCCGGTCAGAGGCGCTGCAGTGACATCAGTTGATGCACTGAGCTACCGCTCCAGGTGAGTGAGTGCAGGTGCGGGTGAGAATTGATGTACGGGGTGAGAGGGGGACGGAGCGACGCAGAGGCTGCAGGAGCGCAGCGGCGGAGCAGCGCGAGGGGGCGGGGGACGCGCGGGCGGCGCCGACGGGGCGGTGAGGACGGGCGAGGGCGGCGCCGCGCGAGGGCGGGCGGGGCGGGGCGGAAGCGCGGGATTGGGGCGCGCGTCGCCAGAAGGTGCCCGCGCGCGCCGCGTTATTTCCCCCGAACAAAGCGCGTAAATATTGGATTGCGCGTCCCCGCGACAGGCAGCGCGCGGCAGGTCGCGCTCCCGGGGCGGCGGCGGCGCACACTGCTCCCAAATGGGTGCAGATGGACCTCACGACAAAAACACCCCATTGGTACATCTTGATACATGGAAATGAGGAACGCTTGAGAAAGAGAAAGAGACAGATAGATAGATAGATAGATAGATAGATAGATAGATAGATAGATAGATATAGGGAGAAAGTGAAAGTGAAAGAGAGAGAGAGAGGGAGAGGGAGAGGGAGAGAGAGAGAGGGAGAGGGAGAGAGAGAGAGAGAGAGAGAGAGAGAACGATATAAAGTGATGATTTCCATATCTATCCATCTTCGTTGTCATGTGGTCGCCTCGTTAAACGCTGAAAAGAGTGGTTAGTGTTTACAGTGCTTCACAAATATATGAAAAATCTATTTGTTAATTGTATTACTGAACGTTGTCATGAACTAGTAATGAAGTGCCGAAAGATTCCCCTCCTTTTTTCAGCACGTAGAATGACATATATAGAGCGTACTAAAAAATTGATTTTAACTGCGAAAATACGCGCAGTTTCAAAGGGGCTCACAACATTTTCACTTTTGCATTTTGTGTGTAAACAGGAAGTTCTAGGCCATCAAGTGTCTCTCGAATTTTCCGTCTAGAAAATCAACATAAAAGGAACGTTTCATGTACTCAAATTTTACTCCATTTCAGTAACGTTGTGATGAGCTCAATTTACTTTCTTTTTTTTTAATTTTATTTTTACACGTGATATTTCATGTTATATATTTTGTTTCTACACGTGATTGTTTCATTATCAAGAAGACAAAAACTTTGCTAAGAAAATTAAGAGGTGTATATATTGTACTACGTTGTTGTTGGTGTTATTCAGCCTACTGTGCAGCGGAGAATAGGCGGCAGTGGGCCGGGACGAGGGCAGATGGAGGACGTGGGCGTCGAGCGCGGGTGGGCGAACAGGATGGAAGTGACAGCCATTGTGGATTTGGCGGAGACAACTGATAGAGTGCTGAAAGAACACCACAGAAGACAACAAAGGAAATGAAATGAGGGGAAAGAGGATAAGAGTCTGCAGGACGAAAAATACAGGGGCAGAACCAAGCGTTATAGAGAAGGCGAGATCAGCAAAATACATTTGGAAATGCTAGAATGCGCGTGAAAGTGGAGAACAGAAGAAAATAGTCCAGGATTATGACAGTAATTGTGATGCTGACATATTATAATCACTGATTGCAAATCACACCCAACAAATATAATTATGTTTGTTAAAGGTGAAGCTTATCAGAAAAATATATTGATTCATCAGTGATTATTAAAATTCATTTTATAAGCTTTACGAGTTTACATAAGTGTTTATGAGAAGCAAAAGATGAATTTGAATTGAGACAAACACTATTATTACAGAACCAGTGATTAATCTTTTCGAAGATATGTCTGAAAGAAAAGTTTCCGGAAAGTTGAAGTGGTTAATAATAATAAAGGGCAAATAAATAGGTGATAATTCTTCGGAGAGCGTGAGAACTATACTAGGACCGAAGATATCGAGAAAACATGTACCATGACGATTTCGTCAGAAACTTGAGCTCATAATAAAATTAGTATAGTTGGTACAGATAACAGTAGAATAGAGATGGTAGTCAGCAGAAACTTAGAAAATTTGGGAAACAGAGATATGACAGAGGAATATTTGCGTATTAATGAAACTCCTTTAAGAATCGAAGAGGTATTGCGAGAATTCAAGGGAAATCAATAACGTGATCGTTATTTAAGTTACACATTCCCTGAACCACAGACGGACAGGAGTTTTGAAAACATGTATATATATATATATATATATATATATATATATATATATATATATATATATATATATTCCGCATAAACAGTATGAGAGTAAGTAAAGTATAATATTAATTTACGCTTGTTATTATTCGTAATTATGACCGATGCAACATGATTAAACAACGTAATTTGAATCCTACCACAACATATCATTAGCATTTAACTTGTAGAGAACAAAATGTGTTGAGACATCGAGAAGCCCACGGGGAGAATATAAAATTTCTAATTTTGTGAAAATCTAACTCGACGTTTGCAGGTTGCCCTTAATTCATTAAAAACTGTTCATTATTGAACTTCAATACATATTCTCATTATCTTCGCATCGCTCTCAAAAGTGGTTGATGAAAGAAAAAGGTTGAGAATCCCTGATTTAAAGAAACTGGAGGCCCTCCGAGTTTCAAACGGATATTTTAATTAGGGATACTTTAACTGAATCCTCAAACATTTTCAATATTTTCTCAAAAATAGCTCCAAATTTTTTGATGAAACTTTGTCCTCTGGTAGTGTAAAGAACGCTTTAAGAATGGTTTGTGAAAATGTCTGATTTTTCGAAAATTGAATAGGATCATTTTTTGGGCGTCCTCGTATAACTACAATATTGAAGATTTTTCTTTAGTAAAATCTGTTGTAAAAAGACAGTTCTTCAAATAAGGTCATGTACAATTTTCCAGAAATATTAGTTTTCGCGTAATTTGGCGCAAAATTTAGGCAACTTTTAAACAGTCATTTTTTTAAAAAGAGCTCCAGTTTTTTTCTTTAAACCATCTACTTTATGTATCAAAAGACAGTAAAAAACTGGTGCTAGCCGCAATTCTGGCGAACATCCTGAATTTTTGAAAATTACCTTTTAACATTTTAAAATTACAGAATTGAAGATTAAACAAAATAAACAAAATATGTTCCAAAATCGTAGGTCTTTAAAAAAAGTTATGCACATTTTTTTAAAAAAAACGTGTAGCTTACGGATAATTTCTGATTGAAATTAATGCAATTTATAAAAAAAATTCTCAAAACCGCTTCAAATTTTTATTCACGGATTGAACAAGAAACACTTAAAAGAAATGCGCAGATCTCATTTTCGTTGAAGTTTCCGAATTTTTTGATAATTGCATGTCGGAAATAATGAGAGAGTCAATTAGCGGTGATCCAAGTTGTTACGGCATGTGGGCTCGGTGGTGCAGCGGTAAAGTGTACGACGGGTTTCGTTGATGGCGTGAATTCGAATCTCGGCGTAAAAAGTGATTTTTGCTGATTGGAAACCTTTTGCTGGTTTATGTGGTAAGCAGTAGTGGCAATAGTATAATATTGCGGAGCCGTTCCAAATAATGCGAGAAAGTACGTGCTGATGTATCCCCATAGGAAATATACATTTTTTTTGCATTATGTCCGTTTCCTTTCATTTGGAACATGTCTTCGATGCGAGCGTACTCCTTTCCCCCGCGATCCCCCCACTCCGCGAGCGCGTCGCGGATGTTTCTTTCCGGAGGGCGCGGAGCATCCGCCTTAAAGGGCGGCCCCATCTTTAAAAGGAGGAATACATCCACCCATGGAAACATTTTTCCTGCGCCGTTCCATCGCTGCGTATCGTCGCGGGGATCATACAGGAAATTCAATAGCAACATTTCATCAAGTGGAGACTCCCGAGACATTTATCACTGTCAATGATGCAAAGCTGCAGCGAAACGTGGAGGAATATTTTTTCCCCAACGAGTACTTTAAAAGGCGTGGCTGAAGGCAAGAAATAAACATGTTGTAGGTGATCCACCAAAACATGTTTGTGTATGCTAGTTTGGGGAATAACAACGGAAACTTTTGTAATATTTGATCTCTGCATGTGACGGATTAGACGTTAGAAAATGTCAAATGTTATAAATGTTTGGAACATTTTTTAAGAAAATTCTTCTTTGAAACGTAAATCCATCACTATTTTTCTGAATTGAAATGACCTTTCATTTTTTCTCGGTCTTGTTTCAAAACAATTGATGTCATTTGACACTGTCGAATGCCAGGAAACCATTAAGATTATGTTTCGGATAAAATATACCTGAAAGACATTTTGAAACAAGAATGTCAGTCTTTCTGACGGAGAACTCTCTTGCAGCCCCATAATGAAGATTTTATAGTCTACAAATATTGAATTCGAGTATTACAGGAGGTGTTTGAGAAACTAAAATTCAGCTTTTAATGAGCAAACGTACTTTGTAACACAATCTTAATATACCCATTTCAATTTGACATACTTCACGCAACTGTTTTATGTACATATTACAAGGAAATTGAACTTTGTACTTCCATCTAACATGTGTATACATTCTGGCAACGTATACGTATTTTCACATCTCAAAAAAAAATTATTTATTTATTTATTTATTTATTTATTTATTTATTTATTTATTTATTTATTTATTTATTTATTTATTTATTTATTTATTTATTTATTTATTTATTTATTTATATTTATTTATTTATTTATTTATTTATTTATTTATTTATTTATTTATTTATTTATTTATTTATTTATTTATTTATTTATTTATTTATTTATTTATTTATTTATTTATTTATTTATTTATTTATTTATTTATTTATTTATTTATTTATTTATTTATTTATTTATTTATTTATTTATTTATTTATTTATTTATTTATTTATTTATTTATTTATTTATTTATTTATTGCTTTTTTTATTTACTCTCTTGCGAAAATAGTATTAGCATGAACGTTTTCGTTGCCGCATCCAATAGGGGATTGAAGGGGGGCGCGGACATGGAGACCATCGCCTACATACTTGGTACGGATAACAGGTGCCGATTAAGACATGAACATTCGGGGCTGAAGCTCCGGTATCTCACCAGCTGGGGCCCTAAGATTACAAGAAAAATATTCCGTTTAATAATGATCTAGAAGATTCCAGATTATTTAATATTCATAATTTATATATTAATATTATAAAATACTTCTCTGGAGAAATATGATGAAAAATTCGAAAAAATAAATGAATTTACATGAAGGTATTAAGGTATAAGACTCATATTACAGACGTTTTACCAAAGGACGTAGTGTAGAACGTTAAGGTCAAATCAGGTATCTCAATATTCGCTTGAAGCAGATCTATTTAAATTGTAAATGGGGACTGATGGCAAGAGTAATTCATCAGCGATAGAATCACTCATTCATTATTTGCGCAGGGTGGGGGGGGCGTAAAGTCACAATCGTAACCTGCCAAAAGACTGAACTTCCAATCAATCAAGTCAAATGTTTCATTACTTCCTCCATTCTTAATTCTTTGATCCCGGTGTATAAGCTGATAAGTAAAAAAAAATTAATTTTACAGGAGAGCAAAAAACAACTTTCAACTTAAGTAAATCAGGGATTCATGATATTCAAATTAAGATAATATTCAAATGAAACTGTTTGTGTGTAGTTTTTGTTTGAATATCATTAATCCTTAATTTACAGCATTCGTTTAAAGTGTTTTTTTGCTCATCTGTAAAATTAAGTTCTTTTGACTTATCAGCTTATTCACCGGGGTAAAAGAATTATTATTTTTATTTAAGTAGTTGACGTGTCTCAGAGAACGTGTCTCAGAGAACGTGTCTCAGAGACCCACAACGTACGTCTCTATCCGACCCACCTTTGCCAAGGTGCCCAATGCCAAACTGCCAATGCTGCCCCCAACCAAGGCTTCCCTTGGCCTCGCCTCACCTCCGCCTTCGCGGAGACGCCTGCCTCGCCGGCGCGGGATTGATTTTTAGCCGCGTGACGGCGCGTGGGCGGCCAAACGCAGGCACAATCTGAGGCGTCGTTGTCGCCTCCAATCCGCTCCGAAATTCCCCACTCGAAATATTGTAGGGGGGAGGGCTCCTGTTTTCTTTTTCACTTATTTCGCGCTTCCTTCACAGCGTACGCGGCGCGTCACTGTCACGCCCAGCACTCTTCAAATTAGTCTCCGGCGGTGGCGGTTGCGAAGGCGGAGTGGTGGCGGCGGCGGTGCCCTTGGCCGAGGCGGTGGTGATGATGAGGGCTGGGAGGGAGTGGAGGCGTTGGGGGCGGGGCAGTGGCATTAGTTGTGCCAGTGGAAGTGGCTGTGGTGGAGGTATGGGTGGAGGGAGGAAGGGGAGGCGATGACGGTGGTGAGAGTGGTTGGTTCGGCGGGGGCGTGGTCAGAGGTGGGGCCTGGGCGGGGGCAGGGATGGTGGAGGAGGCGGTGGCCTTGGCCGAGGCGGTGGTAGTGGTGGTGGTGGTGGTGGCGGTGGCGGTGGTGGTGGGGGCTGGGAAAGGGTGGAGGTGTTGGGGGCGGGGCAATGGCATTAGCTGTGCCAGTGACAGTGGCGGGGGTGGAGGCACGGTTGGAGGGTGGAAGGAGAGGCAAGGGCGGCAGCGAAAGTAGTTGGATCGGCGGGGGCGTGGTCGGGGGTGGGGCCCGGGCGGGGGCAGGGATGGTGGAGGAGGCGGTCCACTCCGACGATAGCGCCCCACAAAAGCGAAGCTGCTGCCGCTCGGAAAGAATTCGAAAGCGGTCTCAAAGATGCCCGCTACAATGCGGTGGGGTCTCGTCTCATTTGGGGAATGGATACGCGGTATATTTCATCCCTTGTGACGGCGAGCGATGACTACGAGGCGTGACCGCGCAGTAAGGGTGGTTACTTGATGCGCCAGTGAAGACGCGGGAGAATACGAGATTGGGGATAATGCAGTAGGAGAGGAGACATACTACAATGAGACCGTGTTGAACAATAAGGACGACTCGAACAAACTCAGGTAAGATGACACTGGGTGTGGGAGGGCAGACTAGACTAATACTAGGAAAATCAGAAAGAGAAGAAAATAAAACATGAAAATAAGACAATATAGAACATAAAAGAGGAAAATATACGAAAGACAAGGAATAAGAGAATGTATGGGATCATTCAAACTAATTAAATTGATTTAGTAACAGGAAAAGAAAGAAATTATCGATCATTATAATACACATATTACTAGAGATCTTAAACGAAAAACACAAAACGAAAAACACAAAACACCAACCGTCAAATATTAACTATTAGTAAACGAGTTCTGGAGGAACACTAGAGTAAGATATAATGCAGCGGAGTGAGAAACTCCTGAAAACGTCAAAGATCTGAAAAAAAATCCCACAAAGTTGCATTATATTAAAATTTGCAAACGAGACAGTAAATATAAAAGCGCGGAAGTAGAAGAGAAAAATAAGGGACAAAATTAGCGTGGAGCGCTCTGAAATAATCACGAGTCAAAACGCAAGGGCTGAGAAGAAAGGGAACAATAATAACGGCGTTAAGACGATTACCGCCGACAAAGACCAGAGGCACTAGAGAACGAAAGGCATGAAAAAGACAAACGGCGGTAATAATGCCACCGAGTGGCAGTACAGAGGTGCTCCGTCATCCTCGAGGCGCGCAATGAGGGATCTCGTGATGGAGCGGCCTGTGAGGCGGCGGCGGCGGCGAGGGCGAAAGTGACGACAGCGGCCGGGCCGGCGACAGGCCGTGGCTGCGGCGGCGGCGGCGGCGGCGGTGGCACGTAGGAGCTGGCGGGCGCACCCGGCCCTCCTTCTCTGGCGCCGGCATGGGGCGGGATCGCTGCTTCCGTACACATTCATACAATCCCAGCCGCACGCCCATTATTCATGCATGCGCTCCGCCGTATGTATACGCCCCGCGTCGGGCGAGGAAGCGCCTCGCCTCGCCGCCTCCCGCCCGCCGCCCGCCGCCGCCGCCGCCGCCTCGCTTTCCGGCGCGGCACGCGCGTGATTTCCATGAAGCTCGCGGCCCTCTTTGCCACCGCCGCCGACGCCCCGCCCTTGCCCCAGCGCACTCCCTGGCGCCGCCCGTCGCCGCCGCCTCTGCTTCTGCTTGCACCCTCCCCTCCATCCCCTCTCTCCTTTTCATTCACCCCTTGCCTCACTGCTCCCGCCGACACCTTCCCCTCCGCCGCAGACTTTAGGTCCGATTCCACCACCTATTTCGACACTCCAGACCATTTTCTCTGCCACCGCCTTCGTCATCGCGTCTGCTTCCACCCTCACCTCCACCTCTGCCTCGTTTTCTTTCTCGACTGCCTCCGCCACACGACGCTACCGCCTCCACTTCGTCTCCGCTATTCCTTCTGCCACAGCCTTCGCGTACGGCTTTGCCAAACACCTGTTCTGCCTCCGACACCCCATCTACTCTGTCTCCGCCTTTGTCTTCGTCTCCGCCTTTCCCTCTGTCACAGTCTTCATGGCCGCTTCTATGACGTATTTCGACACCGTCACCCCACGTAATAAACCTCTACCTCCGACTCCGCCATTGCTACCACATTCCTCTCCACCATCACCTCTGCTTCCCATTCCTACTTTCCCTCTTCCCCAGCCAACGCCATCGCCTCCACCGTCTCCGCTGTCCCCTCCACGACCGTCAGTGCACCCTCCTCCACCATCGCCTCCGCCACTGACTCCGCCACCACTTCCGCCTTCCACTTCGCTTCAGGCTTCCCCTCTACTACCACCTCCGCTTCCCTTTTCTCTTTTCTCGCCACCACCTCCAACGCCCCCGCCTCCGTTTCTACCATCTTCTCCACACCTGCTTCTAACTTCCACCTCGCCCAGAGGTACCCTCTCCTCTGCGTCCGCCATCTCCGTCACTGCTACCGTTGTTGACGCCTCCACGTCGTCGCCGCCTACACCGTCCCATCCGCCTCCTCTTCTATCCACTTACACCCTGTGGGCATCATCATTACTAGCTATATCATCACCACAACCACCAGCCACATCATGCTACTAATGCCTTAATTACGACTATTGCTACCGCTCATGTTACCATTTTCCATCTTACTTCCACGGGTTTAATTCGTCCCGCAAACCACCCTCGTGTCACCGATCCATGTCACCGTCCCTTCCCTCTGCCTCGTGCGTCTTTCGTCAATTATACCACTCCCGCTTTCGCATTTTATCCAATCGTTTCGATCGACTCGTAGGAAAGTAGCCTCACTGCTTACCATGACAGGACATAGATGCCGCAATCCATGTGATTTTTTTTCTTTTGTGACCGGTCACTAGTTCCACATTAAAGCATTCTTGTTTTCATTGAGTGAGTTCTGATTCTGGGCGTGACAACAACTTCTTTATTCAATCCTGGAAGTGTGGTACATGCTTTAACCCGAGTTGGCGGTGTGTCTCCCCCACTGGAACGTGAGATCCAGCGATGACTTGCACGTCGGTTTGGGAGATGCCCTCTCCAGGAACCTCCCCCAGTGGGGCACTGCCCCAGCCGGGTCGAACTCGTATGTTCGAACTATGTAGTTCTTATGTCCGAGCTCTTATGTCTCGACACGTGTAGTGAAGTCCGTGTAAGTGTGTGTATGTCAGGAAAGAGAAGGGGACAAAAATGAGGAAGGAAATATTGTAGAAGTCCGTGGCCCGACTTTTATAGTACTACTCAGACATTCGGCAAGTATTGATTGGAGTAACCACGGAAAACTACCGAACAAACCATAGGGCCGCTAAAATGTTCATCCAAACGCGAATTGTTTACGAACCCCATTACATAGAATCCTACACAGCTGCAACCCTAGGACTTCCCGGTCAGCCAAAACTCATTGTGTCACTGAGCCATCGTCTCCAGTGCTATTTTAACCTCCCGACGTACGTCATTTTGTCAGGGTGCACGGCCTCCGTTGCTTCACGAATGCCCAAAGTGACGCCAAAGTTAGGCTGCGCGAAGGCAGAAACCGCCCAAAATACACGCGTGGGTTCACTCGGTTTCAGCGGATGATTCATTCAGCGGCCGGCGCGGCGCGGCGGTCGCGTGCGGACGTGCGCATGTCGCCATGAGTCGCCTGCCGCGGCCGCCATGCATCTTGCATCCCGCCGCGCGCTCCGTTGAAGCTCTGAGCTTTGTCACTGCGTGAGGCGGGAGCTGCAGGGTGGAAAAGGTGCGGAATTGGTGGAGGTATTTGCGTGGAGGCGATAAAGGTAGAGACAATTGGACCATCGGGAATGGTATTGAAATAGGGGAGCAATCGTGGTGTAGATTTGGTAAATGGCAGATTTAGAGGGTGAAATGTTTATGATATATGTAATATTATGAAAAATTGATTGTCATATAAGGATTGATATTAAAAATTAAAAGGATTTCTAATTATGAAACGAATGGCTGGTATTCAGAGCGCGCTAAAAATGCAGAAATGGAGGGGCTGAATCATACGAAACCGATGGGAATTAGGTGCAGGAGGAATGTGAAGAAATGCATTGATTCTTGCAAACTTTATTACACTTGTGAAAATGCATTTATTAGTGTAAATAGTTTTGCATAACTGGGAAGGAATGAGCAATTAAGCACTACTTCATAACGGAATTCTTTGTGAAGTGTGAGGTCTGTCATATACCGTGGTCAACAATGATAAAGTACAGTACATCGTATGAAAATTCTTTATCCACGCGTTATACTCAACAGTCACCCTACCATCAACAAGCCCAGGTAGATTTAAGCCCAACCGTGGGTGCATTGTCTGTTCAAACGCAGAAAATCAATAAAAAAGCAGGAAAGAAAAAATGACATAATTTTGTCATATCTGATGATCAAGATCTAGACATTTTGAAAAATTGTGACTCTTATTTTAGTTAGGAACTATTCAAAAGGCGAAATGGAAAGATAAACATCGGCGATTATAATAGAATAGGAAACAAGGTAGGGGAGGGCGGTGAATGGGAAGTGAAGATGACGCTGGTGAAGAGAAAGCGGAAAAGGGGTGATGAAGAAGACGGAAGAGAAGAGGACGGAGGAGAAGAGGACGGAGGAGAAGAGGACGGCGGTGAAGAGGACGTCGATGAAGAGAAAGGCGATGAAGAGGATGGTGATGAAGAGGACGGCGGTGAAGAGGACGGCAATGAAGAGGGAGGCAATGAAGAGGACGGCGATGAAGAGGACGGCGATGAAGAGGACGGCGATGAAGTGGATGGCGATGAAGAGAACGGCGATGAAGAGAAAGGCGATGAAGAGGACGACGATGAAAAATACGGCGATGAAGAGGACGGCGTTGAACAGAACAGCGATGAAGAGGACGGCGATGAAGAGGACAGCGATGAAGAGGACGGCGATGAAGAGGACGGCGATGAGGATGGGGTTGAAGAGGACGGCGATGAAGAGTGAGAGCGGTGAAAAGGATGGCGATGAAGGTCGGCGGTGAGATGACGGTGGTGAGGAAGGAGGTTACGATAGTGCTGAGGAGGGCGGGGAGGACCGCGAGGTGCATGGCGATGAGAGCGGCGAGGGAGGCGGCGGTGCGAGGGCGACAACCGCGAGGGCGGCGCGGGCGGTGGCTTCACGGGGGGCAACGCGACGCTAAGCCACTGCCCGCCTCCTAGATAACGTCCAGCGCACGAACATCTCCGACAGACCATTCGTTACGACGCGGTAAGGCGAGATCTCCGAGACACGAAAGGAACAGGCGCTTCTGCTGCTCTAATCTCCCCCCGGCGGAGAGCGAGTGATGGACACCGTTGGAAGACATTAAATGGAATGAAAGTTATTCTCCGCGACTGAGAGAATTGCCCGCGGACATTTTGTCGACGCGTGCGGCTAGGGAGTCGTTTTTGCATTGCATAAGTGAAATGAAACTGTCAACTGCTTCTGAAATGAAACTGTTCTAGGAATGAAAATGTCAGACACGAAACGTCATGTGGGGAAATTTTAATTTTCACGAAACGTCCAGGAATGGTGAAAAGGAATTAAGAAAGAAAGAACTCGCAATTGAACTTAGCCCAGTCATTTTCAAAATGGAAAGAGATATTACCAACGCACACTACACGATATTTTAACTCTACAGTAAATAATACATGTTTCAAGAGTTGGGAACTGAGATCCCAGAGTTTTTAATACTTGCAAATTTGTAAATTGTAAATTTGGAAATTGCAAATTTCACTAAACAATTATATTAAATTTCGACATCGTAAACCATATTAAATATTACAAGTTTCAGCGTGGTTATGCACATCCAATGTGTGTGTGTGTTTATATATATATATATATATATATATATATATATATATATATATATATATACTTTAATTACCCCATTTCAAGAAAAAATAACAGAAAATTTAGTTGATTAGAAAACTGAAAATTCTTTCTAAACGACTGTTCTTGGGGGTTTAAATGTATAGATTATTCAAGTAAAATTATAAATAAAAAATAAAAATGTAATCTTTCTTGATTTATTGACTTGTTCACAAAACATATCTTCACCACTCTTGTACGAGTATTATAATGATCTTGAAACGAAATACTAAGTTGCTAGAATATTTACTTTAAGAAAAATTCAGTTCGAGAGAGTAGAATCAGTAAATGTGAAACAAAAATATACCAATTTAAAATTAATAATTTAATTTATAGATTAAAATAAAAAATTAAATAACACAAATTATTGACATATTACGTTCGCCATGTATGCTTAAAATTCAAAGACGTTGAGGAAAAATGACCGAAGAAAAATGACTAGAAGCCGAAGGTACGTCACAATATTGTCAACGCAACACTATTTTTAAGCCACTGTTCTTGGAGAAAGAAAAATACACTTTAATTACCCGGTAAACAATATTACCCGCTCCAGTACACCTGACAACAGCAGTTACAGACATTGACGACGTTTGTAATACTATACGAGACAAAGTCTAAACACTAAAAACAGTGTAGGTTTACACGGCCGGATTTACAGTTAGAATTACCTTCTGGGCTAGACGGCTGTTGTCTAGCGGAATTCGTGTTTTCAAACGTTTCGTCTGCAACTGCGCCAGACACCATCAGTGGCGGAGTGGTCGTGGACGAAGTACCCTATCAGACAACTCGCAGGAGACTGGCATCTGGAAAATGATTTCCACTAGTCCTCGGCTCTCAGGAAGATATTTTTAATCACTAAAAATTACGTTTATAAAAGGGAAATTCCGGTGCATTGGAGAGCTAATGTCAGAGAGTACGCTCATTTCTAATAATAAAATGCCCTGAAATGTTATTTGCAAAAGTTCCCAATTGTTAATCCTGGCCCAGGCAGTGCATTGCGTTCTGAGTGACGGGGTGGGGATGCGTGGGCGGCGGCTGTCGGGGCGGTCGCTGATAAAAGGGCGACATCGCCCTTCAGAGCTCCCTCTCGCCCTTCGCGCTTCCGTCGGGAAGCCCTCACGCGCGGGGCGCTTATTGCGGATGCCGCACACAGCCCACATCACTCGCGCGCCTCCGCCTCAACACCAGCTTACGCAGACAACTTTAACTTAGGCCAAAAATAGATCTGTAGCTTGTCATTACAATTGCCTCAGTTTTTGTAGCTGTGTGACGAAGAAAAGCTCGTGCAGTGCAAATATGCTAGATTCGGTGAAGGGAATTGGTCGCCACATGCCTCTTTAACCTCCAAACGTGGATAATAAATACATGGCTCAAGCATTGGAACACTTTTAACTAGCCGGCAAAGCCTATTAATCGACGCAAATGCCCAATACATACGAGTACATACATCGTATACGTACATTTCTAATAGAAACATAGTTTATGGTCATGATAATTTTTTATGTTTAAATGGACTTAAACAAAAATAGATCAAATGGTTTGGAGTGTATTTTATGAACGTTTATTGCATTAATGCAATGGATGCAAAAATATTATATTTATGATATACTCGGAAAATTATATCGATACTCAATATTTTTCCATTTTCTATTGTGTAATTTGCAATATGCAAGGCCGTGAAAGAAATTGATGCCTTTTCAGTGTTTCAACTTTTCAAATAGTCTCATCGTCTTCTACTTTATTTCAGTAGTAGTGATGAGATTTGCGGATCTCACAACTTAATAAATAAAGCCTCTAAAGAATGAAAATTTCACGTAGACGTGTCGAATTCCACTTTCACTTTAAAATAAGAAGGATTTATTGAAGAAAAAAAAAAGAACTCATCGAAAATGCAACCCCCAACACTCAAACACCATTGTTAAAATCTATACAGTTAAATAACTCCTAAACTAACCGTTATATAGCTTTAAAACCTGCAATTTTTAGACCCAGGGCCTCTACGAAACGTTCTTCACGCCGTAATCTACAGGATAAAATCTACTTGGACATTATATTACAGTTTTGCGGGTCCGGCGCTTCTTGATACTGCCCCACCTGTTTAGAGACGCACAGAATATGAAACTATGTGAAATGCAGTTAATTACTTGATATTGTTTGCAATTTAATTGGTTTAACTCTCTGTTAAGCAATAAAGTTAAATAGTATTGCAAAGAGTAGAGTCGTCCTTACCAGATCCTGTATTTTTCATGGACAACTTTACGTAGTTTTCTTAAGAATAAAACGCTTTTCTAATATGTTTGTGACTATTAAGGAAAGATAAAAGTTAACTGTCAAGGAAGATTGTTTAATGACTTCAAATGTTGTTTTTAAGAAAGTGTGAATTACACCAAGAACATCTGTTATACTGAATAAATCTTCATTGAAAATTAGTTTCAAAAATCAACATTAATTCCTTTAATTTCAAAGATTACTTTTTTATTTCTATTTGATATACTGTAAGTACATTGGAAATTACCTTGACACAGTACTTAAACAAATGAACATGTTTCATTAACAACTTTTCCTCGTAATATGGAAATGAAAAGGCGATAAAGAGGATGGGGTTTAACATTCTAGAGTTCTCGCACGGGTGCACTAACCGGGAGCGGTGGCTCAGTGCATCAACTGATGTCACAGTAGTACTTCTGACCGGGAGGTTCGAGTCCCGATGTCAGCAGGATTTTCGACACTAGCTTTTCAGCTAGGTTGAATTCAGTTGCTGCCTAGAGAAGAATTCTAGGGGTCGGCTGCTCTGATCGGTAGTTTTCCGTGGTTTCTCAGATCAACATTTGGCGAATGCCGGAGCAGAATCCTAACAAACGAGCCACGGACCGCGCGCGATATTTCTTTCCTCTTCCTTGTCCTATCCTAACCCCTTACTCATACACTTACCTTACATGACATGCACAACACTACCGCACATTCCGGGAGACCTGTGGGGAACTTAGAACTTGTTCCGGCTGGGGCGGTGCCCCGTTATTGGGAGATACATAGTTGGGAAAAAACCCGCTAGTCGACCGTAGTTTGGCGCCGAGTCTCGTCATCAAGTGGAGAAGATTACAGCAACCGATGAAAAACAAGCACTACACTTACGGGACTAATGATGTCAGTAGTTGACGCGCGCGGAATCACTAACATTCAATCAATCAATCACGGGTACATTAGTATACTTTTGGTTTCAAATATAAAAAATAACTGTGTAATCTATGCGAAAGAGACTTTAAATAGACTAATTCGTATTGCTTTTAGCACTTCTGTGCCTCCATGTGTCTACGTTTGCATATTTTTTAATATACGGCATCATCCCTTTGAATGTGGTGTCCTAAACTTTTGTGGGGGTATGGTAGGTAAAGAATTGTGTCGAGGTCCCACCTCCCTAGGAGGTTTCTGGGTAAAACGCTGTTCCGCTACGCTGCTTCCGCCGTCCCACTGTCACGATGCAGCCCTGCGTTCACAATGCGCGCTGACCCCTGCGCGCATGACGTCACTGCGTGCATATGATGTAGGCCAGGCCTTCCAACGTCCGCGCTCAACAAGGCGGTTCGCAGCTCGAGAGCGTGGGTCCCTCCACGCCACTCCCGCGAACGCCAAGGGAACATCGAGGAGGGAAAATTCATGCTTTATTGCTATTGAAGAACGTATATTCTCGATATGCACTTCCGGTATGTGATGTTCTCTATATGTGTAATATAAACTCAAATAAATGAAGAAATAATGAAAATGTGAATTACTAACTCCTATGTCTACTTCCATAATTATATTTATTAACTTTTTAAATAATCAGCTCTTGTCACAATTTACATTCAGTAGAACCTATATTGTATGAAAAGTGCCTTTCTCTGAGATAAAGTTACTGTTATTTACATAAATACACACCATTATATACATTTCTACAATTTATATTTATTTGTAAGAACATTGAAATATGGTTTCAATTTGTCGGCTGCTGGAAGAAAAATACCTAGTTATAATGAATTTTCAGTCACTCTGTGGCTGTTTTTATTAAGTTGTTTACGAAAGACAACTTCTCACAAATGTACAGAACCAAACCTAGAGAGACAAGAGTGCAAAATTTACGGTCACCAGGCGAGCGAAGACTATCTTTTCCGTAACTACCGCTGCCGGCGACATGTAGAAACTTTTCACGAAGGCGCTGCCCCAGCCTCTTTGATAGATTTATTACTGTTTCCGGGCGCATCAACTGCTAAGGTCATTTGTCCCGTAAGTGTAATGCATGCTCTTATCGCTTGAGATGGTGGTGATATGCCCCTCCTGGATGAAGAGATCTGGCGCCGATTTATATGTCGACTTGCGAGATTTCCCAACCAGGTATCTCCCATTAGCGGGGCAACAAGCTCTAAGCTGCAGACTGGCTAACATAGGTGTCAGTATAGTGTATGTGTGTATGTAAGTAAGGGATAAGGATTTGACAAAAGAGGAAGCAAAGATCGCGTGCGCTTCATAGTACATTTTTAGGATATTTCTTCGGTGGTTCCCTTCTGTTGACTGGAGAAAACATGGACAACTATCGATCAAAGCAGCCGATAGCTAGAATTCTCTTCCAAACCGAAGCTCCTGAATTCGACCTAGCTATCTAGCTGGTGTCTAAAACCCTGCCACCGTCGGGACTCGAACCCTAGGAGAAGATCAGATTCTCAGAGAGACCCGATCAGAGGCACTGCAGAGACATTTGAATCCCTGAGCCAGCTAAGCCGGTCGACATTCTCGACATCTACCAGCTCGTTCGCGAGCTGCCGACGAGCACTGGCCTTCGATGTGTGGGGTTGCCGAGATCTGGCGTAGGTAGTCGAATTGTTGGCCCGGTGCTCATGAGGCCCATTCTACCTCACGTCACCAATCTAGTAGTTGGCCTGCGCGATCTCGCTGTTTAAATAACCGCCGTGGCTATTTCTTACCTCCTGACATTTTCCGCAGACAGCGTCGCTGAGTGCGGATAACCCATGGGGACGTTACTGTTCGCGTTATTATATCCAAATGTAAATATGGTATTACGTTAGTAAAAAGGACAGTATTGCATGTTAAAGATTGTCATTTTGATGTGTAAATCAGTTGGTGATTTTTCGCACATGACGTGGTTGTAATCTGTAGTAGCCCTGTGGACTCATCTCGAAAGTATTTTCGTTTCCATGATCCATCTTATCCAACCGTTACTCAGCACTGACATTTATTTTTGTATACTTCGATCTTTCGTTTAATACATTCATTTACTGTCAGTGTTGATTTCAGGTAATTGACTGACTGCTATTAAGTGTTAATCTGATATACTGACATGAAATTAGCATTTAGCCATCACAAACAAAGTGTCACATTCCTATTTGATAATCAAAATCCTGTAGTGGTTGACATACAACGCAATCAATCCCACCCACATTTTACTCAATACACACGCAGGCAACGCGTGGAACATCACCTCCTTCTTCTGCCTCCATTTCGCCATGTACGACCATCCGAACGCTTCCGCCATCACCCCAAACGACTCCGTTACCACCCCGAACTCCGCCATCACCACCTCGAACTACTCCATCACCAACCCGAACCCTCCGCCGCCAGTTCTAATCAGCCATCACCATCTCAAAAACACTCCGTCACCACGCCGAACTCCACTATTTCTATTCTCAACGCCTTCACCACTACTCTTTCACCTCCACCCCAGCACCAACTGCCATGCTACCTCCAACACCTTGCAATCCTCTACTGCCGCCTCGCCCGCCGCCTCAACCATCTCCCCACCCGCCGCCGCACCCGCCGCCTCGCCCGCTGCCTTCCCCGGGCCTAGTCCGCGGCCTTGCCTACCGCCTCGCTCGCCGCCTCGGCCTCCGCCTCGGCCTCCGCCTCGCCCTCCGCCTCGCCCTCCGCCTCGCCCTCCGCCTCGCCCTCCGCCTCGCCCTCCGCCTCGCCCTCCGCCTCGCCCTCCGCCTCGCCCTCCGCCTCGCCCTCCGCCTCGCCCTCCGCCTCGCCCTCCGCCTCGCCCTCCGCCTCGCCCTACGCCTCGCCCTCCGCCTTCCCCGTCGCCTCGGCCGCTACCTCGCCCTCCGCCTCACCCGCCGCCTCTCCCTCCGTCTCGCCCACAACCTCGCCCTCCACCTCGCCCGCCGCCTCGCCCGCCGCCGCGCGTGCCGAGGCCTTGATGGATGAGGCGCGGCGGGAGCAGGAGGAGGGCGGGCGCGCGGCGGCCGAGGGCGATAAGTGCGCGTCCAGACGCGTGGGATTGCGCCCTCGCCTCCGCCTCTCCGCCCCCGCCCCGCCCAGCCCTCCACCGCTTTCCCCAGCAAGCGCTCCCTCGCCGCCGCTTCCTTCCGGGCGCGAGGCGCGGGGAAGCGCCCTCCCGGAACTCGTTTGAAACTTGTTATTTCTTCGCGTGCGTCGACGCCGCGCTGCGCCGCCTCCACCGCCTGAGGGTTGGCGCCGCTCCACCAGCAGCCTCCACGCACCGAAGGCGTGGGCGGGGCGGGCGCTGGCTGCGGCGACGGAGGCGAAAAGCAGCGGTGGAGTCTGTAATGGAGGCGACGCATGAGGCAATTGATGGGTTGGTTGGTTGCTTGTTAGTGATTCCGGGCGTGTCAACAGCTTAGGTCACTATTCCCGTAAGTGTAGTGTGTGATTTTGCCTCTGGAGATGGCGGCAAACTTCCCCCACTAGATGGCGAGATCCGGCGCCGACCTACCGTCGACTAGCGGGGTTTCCCCCCCAACCAGGACTCTCCCCCCAGCGGGACACCGCCCCAGCCAGGACAAGCTCTAAGCTCCTGACCGGTCTCCTGGAATGTGTGGTAGTGTAGTGAATGTTAGAGTACGTGTGTGTGTGTGCGTGCGTGTGTGTAACGGGTGAAGATAGAACAGGGAAGAGGTAGGGAAGATCGCGCGCGGTCCGTGATCCGTTTGTTAGGGTACAGCGCCGACTAACGATCAGGGCAGCCGGCCGCTAGAATTCTCCTCCGGACAGCAACTGAATTCCATCTAGCTGACAATCTAGTGTCGAAAATCATGCCACCATCGGGACTCGAACCTAGAACCTCCCGGTCAGAGGGACTGATGAGGCAATTGAGGACGGTAGGAATAGAGCACTGTGATGGAGTATAGATGGTACTATGTGCTAGGAAGGAATAAAGACACAGAGAGGATGGCGAAATTGTTGGGAGTCTGTCAGTAGCCGGAGTTCACAAGGTGCTGTGGGTAAAAGGGAAAAGAACTATGAGGGTCTGAAAGTGGTGAAGTGGACTGTAACTTAATTGGAGCGATGAGAAGACAATGTCGAAGAAAACCGCTCCATGCTATGCGGCATCACCAAGAGCTTCCACGCAGCGGTGTTGAGGAACCAATGGCTGCGGGACAGAGGCGAAAAGCAGCAGTGAAGAGCTGATGACGGGCGGTTGGCGAAGGAATCGTGTACATGATGGAGATGTGAGATGGGCACTGTTCTCTAGTTGCATTGATGAAGATGACGCTTGAGGCAATTCGGAGGCCGAAGATACTGTGAGCAGGGGAAAGAGGTGGACGGTATAGTGAGATTGAGGGGAGTCATGTCAATAGCTTGAGTTTATGGGTAATGCGCTGGGGGTGAAAGGGGACAAAACCAAATGAGGGCCTGAAAGCGATGAAGATAGTGGACTACATGAACTTGGAGCGATGGAGCAGATGTATCGAAGAAAAGCTGATACAAAGGTGGCCTTAAAGAGACGATAGAAATGGTGAGAAACTGCCAGCGATAGAGGACATATTAAGTGAATATTCTGAAGAAGTGGAAGAGATTTGGGAAATGAGAGGCGACACATTGAGGTTGGTGGGTGTAGTAGCTTCAAAGGCGGAAAGGACATAGTGATCGACCAGGAAAAAATTAGCTGTAAAATTCCTTGATATATAGCGAGGAAACACTCACTGGAAGTGAGTGTGTTCCACTCAGTGAACGATGACGTGTGTTAGAATAAGACTACGAAACAAAGCGATTCGGAATTTGGAAGGAATGGTGGCAAACCTGTGGAGGCCTTGGTTCAAGTGGCAGCAAGAGAGCAGCGCTGACTGTACCAGATGAAAATGTTGGCAAGAGATGCAGTTGGAAAGTCTTTCAGAAGTGGAAGTGGAGATGGAAGCTGCAAGACCACCCAAATTCACTCCGAGAAGCAGAAATGAATAGCGGCAGATTTCTTGCGAAAGGGATTCAGTATGTACGAAGTTATTTCTCTCTCGAATAGGAAGAATAGAATCAAGAAGTTCTGTGAGAAGTCTCTCATGTACTTTCACACAAACTAGCACTTGAGGATATGGCTCTGATGAGAAGATTTGCTACTTGACAATCAAACTCACTTGGAAAAACAGTTTCGTGAAGAAAAGACAACAGAGAGCTTATCAACATTTTAATTGAATCTTAAGTAGGAACATAAATTTCTTGAAGTTGAAGAACAATATGCATTTAAGTGTTCAATTTACAGGGCAGTTCAGAAGCATCATAAAAAAGGTTACACATTGTATCTTGTTAAAAGTCTGTATAATTGCATCTCAAGTCACTGAGGAAAGAAAACACCCTGAATTGTAATGGGTGAGTAAATTGTTAGCTCATCACCACAGCAGTGTCACAATTCACATTAGTTTCAAGAAAATTCAGAGCCAATATTTGTGGATTTACAACAATTACGATTAGGTAGACTAATTTGGAAATGGAAAATGGAAAGCTAGAGCAGTGTCTCCTATAACACATAACTTAATCACTCACTGAAAAAAATTTCTTATATATGATTTTTTAATTCATATCAAATAGAATTTCCAAACCAACGTAAATCGAATTACTTTTTACGAATTAAACTACTTGAATTGGTCATTTGCATTCTCCACAAAATAACAACATAACATTCAATTCCCACTTTCCACAACACCTTCCGATAACAATAACGGCGACGATTTACCGTATTTTTAGCCACACTGTATTCACTTTTTCTGCTTCCGACACGATACTTGGAGGCTTTTCGACCTCCGACCTCCACTTGAATAATGCATGCAAGTAATTAAAAATTCATCCAGCGCAAACACGTTATATTATAATTTCCCCCTTTGAAGCCAGCGCGGGGGCGTGGCAAGAGTCAGCGGTGTGCCGGCGCGTTCGGGTCCCCTTTGCCGGCGCCGGCGCGCGCGCGTGCACGTGCGTAGGAAGTCTGCAAAGAGGCGGAAGAAGTGTTCGTAATGGAATTCAGCTTTCCGGAGGGACGTACGCTTCGCGAGTAGTATCTCTGCGAGCAGGCGCGAAAACGCATTTACAATTCTAGTACCTTTCTCCGCTACGGACTAGGTGAATAATGGTCGCGATAGAAAAAGTGTGCTCTCAGTGATGGAGAAATTTGTTTGGAAGGGGAAATTTTTATGCTGTTGAATGTTTGTTGTTTCATAGCGATTGCGAGCAGGTTATGGCTGGATAGGAATTATAAGTGTTGTAACTCAAATGCACGAATCACGTCTTTGTTACTAAAATATATTACACATTTTATTTACAATTTCTACTTCCAGGTAGTGACATTGTACATTTTTATACATCAACATTTTAAAACCACAACTGAACGATTTGAATCTGTTGGAGAAAAGATTTGAAAACATTACTTAGTAATTTTCTCTTTAAAGGATAGTTACGAAATGACCTATATTTTGTATTGAAATTAAAATTCTGTCTTATCACTAAGTGAATGCAGGGATATTTTACAAGATACACGGAATTTCTTCCACGTACATCAAACATGTGTCACACACTTAGTATTACTTAAATATGGGAGCAAAGTAATATAAGCAACATGACGCTCCAAGGTCATAACGTTGTGAGATTTCATACAAATGTGAACTTTAGAGGAAGGGTTACCGCGGAGCTCACATTTCAGGGGAAGGAAACGAAGGTTCTGAAAAATGAATCATGATTTCTGCGATACAGCATAATTGTTTTTTGCTAAAAGTCCAATTTTTAGCACTAATTCCAAAAGTAAGCCTTTACTCAATTGTTCAGATCAAACGGTTAATGCAGAAAAAAAATTGTCTGACCGCATCAGCTTCTACTGATCTTCATGAAACATAGTAGCCAATAAAGTGGTTCGTATACTTGAATTAAAATAAAAGGAAAGTCAGTGAGGCTGTCTAAATAATAGAGTATAACACACCTGGTAAAAATGATTTTACTTTGCTCGTACGATTGCGTCACTTGTTATTTCGGCCTCGTGACGCTACCTGTCCTACTCGCTAAAATGTCACTTTTATCACTCGAATCGTAAATAAATTTTGTAGGGACCTAAATTTTGCCTTACCCCGCATATCCTGAAATAGACAATCCCATACAACTCGACAGCCTCTGAATGCTGATTTTTCTGGAAGCCTGTCGCCGAGCCTAGGTTTCTTTGATCCTTGGTGCAATATGAAAACTGCTTCCCTTCAACCACTCTAGTTGTCCTGTACATTTGTACAAAATTGAAGAGGTGGATTCCAAAACCAACTACGTCATTTATTTATTTCGAAGTTATCCCTGCTTATAAGTAGTTAATGCTTATAACATGGTATAAATGCAAATAAAGTATATCCAAAAAGTACTTCATCAAAAAGTTAAGCCGAAAAAAACTGATTTTTTCCAAAACGTGTATTTAAAGACGAAAACAATCTTCTACTGGAAGAAAGCATTTTCTGACTTAGTGGGTTTTGGAATCCACCTCTTCAATTTTCTGAAACAATCGGTACACGCGATTCCGTATTAAATTTCCATTGTGTCTCTTAACAAGTTATTGTATTTCGTGTTGCAGTACATAGCGACGCAAGTGGTGAGCTTCATCCTGGGTCTGGCCGGCGCAGCGGTGCTCCTGGACTACAGCACGTCGGGCTCCAAGCTGGAGCCCATCATCCGCGACGTCATGCGGCGCCTCATCATGGACTCGCACAACGACCAGGCGGCCGCCACGCTGCGCATGATTCAGGAGAATGTGAGCACTCTCAACTTACTACTTTTTGTTTCATTGATTTTTCCAGTTTCTGGACACGTCAACTGCAATGGGTTTGATTGATTGATTGATTTTTTCGTGTTTCCGGGCGCGTCAACTGCTTTGGTCGTTAGTCCCGGAAGTGTAGTGCATGTTTTTCTCCGGAAATGGCGGTGATCTTCCCCCGCTGGATGGCGAGAAACCCGCGCCGACCTACCGTCGGCTAGTGGGGGTTTTCCCCTAACCAGGACTCTCCCACCAGCGGGGCACTGCCCCAGCCGGGACAAGCTCTAAGCTCCCGACCGGTCTCCCGGAATATGTGGTAGTGTAGTGCATGTTAGTGAAAGTGTGCGTGTAAGGGGACAGGATAGGACAAGGAAGAGGAAGGACAGATCGCGCGCGATCCGTGGCCCGTTTGGTATGGTACTGCTCCGGCATTCGCCTGGTGTTGATCGGAGAAACCACGGAAAACTACCGATCAGATCAACCGGCCGCTAGAATCCTCCTCCAGACAGCGACTGAATTCGACCTAGCTGAAAAGCTAGAGTCGAAAATCCTGTTGCCGTCAGAACTCGAACCTAGAACCTCCCGGTCAGAGGCGCTGCAGTGACATCAATTGATGCCCTGTGCCTCCTCACCCTGTCAATGCAACATTTTCTTAAAATAAAATAATACGGGCTATTTAATTAGTTAAAGTCACTTGCAGGAAACGTTGTGAAACTACCCCCTGACTGGTGGATGGTTTCACAACTTTTCCTCCACATTCTTTATTGCCTTCGGGGTTCAATCCAATGACAACACATAAACACAATGTTTCCAGACGAGGTTGGTGTGGAACAATTTAATGTGGAACAAGGCCTAGCAATTGTAGAATCATGGAAAATCTAAGTACATTCGTCGGAGCATCAAATAATTCTTTTTACTTTTTACCATTGACTACACCATTATCAGATTGTGAAGAATAATTGCAAAGACTTCTACCCATTCCCTTAAAACATGAGAGCAAAAGTCTTAACTCTGCATAAAATGTGATTCACAGTCTCCTCACATGTGACCTCTCCCTCCAGAACTGCAGCATCGGAGAATGAATGCAAATGCTACACACTTATTCATACAGCAACAAATGTGCTTAAGGCATACGGTGCATTCGGTCGGTATAATCCCTCCACCCCCACCCCATCCCTTGCCTCGGAATCAAAGGTGGCGGGCTCTTTGCATGAAGAAGCGTTTCGATCATCAGTTCACTCCAGACTCCGTGTGCGCGTCATCATGTCCGCCCGCCCGCTCTTGGCCCTCTCACTCGCCCCCTCACTCGCCCCCTCACTCGCCCCCTCACTCGCCCCCTCACTCGCCATCTCACTCGCCACTCGCACTCGCCATCTCACTCGCCCCCTCACTGCTCACTCGCCCCTCACTCGCCCCATCACCTCGCCCCATCACTCGCTCCATCACTCGCCCCATCACTCGCCCCATCACTTCGCCCTCATCGCTCGCCCCATCGCTCGCCCCATCACTTCTTCCCATCACTCGCCCCATCACCGCCCCATCACTCGCCCTATCACACTCGCCCCATCACCGCTCCATCACTCGCCCCATCACTGCCCCATCACTCGCCCCATCACTCGCCCCATCACTCGCCCCATCGTTCGCCCCATCGCTCGCCCCATCGCCGCCCCATCACTCGCCCCATCACTGCCCCATCACTGGCCCCATCACTGCCCCATCACTCGGCCCCATCACTCGCCTCATCACTCGCCCTATCACTCTCTCGCCCCATCACTCGCCCCATCACTCGCCCCATCACTCGCCCCATCACTCGCCCCATCACTCGCCCCATCACTCGCCCCATCACTTGTATACCAGTTCGGTCGCCCCCCCCGCTGACCTTGTACTCGCCCGCCCCTCTGCTCACCCACCCACCTAGCCCGTACTCGCCCACCCGCTCACCCGCTCTGAGGAAATTTCAATGCGTCGCCAGAGGCTTAGAAGTTAGCGGTGGGGGCGGCCCGTTCTTAAAAGCCTTAACGTGACGAAGGCCGACGGCTGGCCCTTCCCCCGGCGCGGCGCCGCGCGCGCTGGCGCTGTATTCGATTAAAGGATCGTTCGCGGTGACGTAATGGAAACGGGGGCCGAAGCGCAGGTCGCCGCCGGCTCCTTTATCTCCCCGCAAGAATTGATTACGCTCCAGCCTGCACGCGCGCGCAGGCGACGCTGGGGTGGGGGAATGGGATTAGAAGTGTTACGGGTTCGCTTTCTGCACGCAACGCAACAATTTGTTTACTGTAAACATTTCAATCACTTTCATCTCAACTATAAAAACCAATGTGTTTTGATTATATATTCCCTTGCTCATGAGTGTATAAACTGATCTATTTAGCTTCATTTAAAATGCAGCTCTTTCATGCGTTGCTTTAGTCCGAGAAGGCATGACACTATCAGCCTTCCTCGCTAGTCGTTTGTTTTTCCTCGTATATGCAAGTCTCCTATATTAACACTAAATGTTATATCAGAGTCAGTGTGGTTGGTCAACAATAATAATAAATTGGTTTCGAATCTTTATATTTAGTTGGCGGTAAAGGTGTCTGCCTAATGAAAAGTGAAAAGAAGTCAGAAAAAAGAAACAAAATAATGTGATGAAGAAGCAGAAGTAACAAATATATAACATAAGAAAAAGAGCAATGATAAAAAATAAACAGAAAGTCGAACTGAATATAATAAAACAACTGAAGGAAAGCAATTCAAATGAGAAAAAATATAAACAGAATATGTTATAAAGACGTTTGAGTTATCTTTAAAATTGATAAATTGAACAAAGATGGTATATTTTATAAAACGTAAAAGTACAATGATAATAGGAAATTGGACAGACGATAATACTACCAAGAATAAAATGGGTTTCAAATAAGAAATATAAGTAAAAAGAGAACTTTATTGACGAATGAGAAATAAACTTGGAATGGATGTAATGCACTGAGTCGGAGAAAAAACTCAGAAATTCATGAAGTGCAGAGATGAGTGTAGAGAGCAAAGCATTTTAGTATGCCGAAATTATAAGGGGGAAAAGCAATGTTTGAAGTTATTCCAATCTCTCAAGTGAGTTTTCAACGTGTCTGTATGAAGAAACGGCGAATCGTGTGTTCAGTTTAATCATTAATTTAATCATTCACTAATTCATCCCATCCATGCTGACCCATCACTAATTCACCATTGCCTGACGGCGTACATTTCCGAGTGCTGCCGGAGGGCGAACACCAAATAATAATGACGGCCGCCGTGAGGCACTGCAGGGCAAGGGTCACGGGCCGCGCTGTAAATAGAGCGGCGACGCGTGGAGGCCGCCGCGTGCGGGGGCGTGCCAGCGGGGGCGGCACCCAGTGCTATGGGTGGCGGAGGGGGAGGGGCGAGGCGGCGCGTGGCAGGACTGGGGCTGAGCTGGGCTGGGAGGGACTGGCGGAGAGTTAGGTCATGAAAGGCCAAGGACTGACGGAGTGTTAGGACATGAAAGGCTAGGGACTGACGGAGAGTTAGGACATGAAAGGTAAGGGACTGACGGAGAGTTAGGACATGAAAGGTAAGGGACTGACAGAGAGTTAGGACATGAAAGGTAAGGGACTGACGGAGATTTAGGACATGAAAGGCTAGGGACTGACGGAGAGTTTGGACATGAAAGGTAAGGAACTGACGGAGAGTTAGGACATGAAAGGCAAGGGACTGACGGAGAGTTAGAACATGAAAGGCTAGGCACAACAGTCGTTGATGGGACATGGAGAGTTAGAACATGATTTGGTGAGACAAAAAGAATTATAACAGGAGTCAGTGGGATATGCAGAGTTTGGACAGAACTTGGTAAGACAGGAAGACTTCGGGCAGGACTTGGTGGGACACGGAGAGTTAGGACAAGACTTGTTGGGACAGGGAGAGTTAGCACAGAAACATGTGGGGCAGTATTAGGCAGGGCAGATCTTGTTGGCGCAGGGACTGGCTGAACACGACTAAACTGGACAGAGCTACGTAAAATCGAGCAGACTGCGACAGAGCTGGATGGGTCAGAGATGGAACAGAGTTGAGTGGAACAGCTTCCATGGACAAAACTGTATGGGTCAGATCTGGGTAGGTCAGGGCTTGGCGGGACAGCTGGGTGCATCAGAGCTGGGGATCAGATCTGGGTGGGTCAGAGTTGAGTGGATCAGAGCTGGATGGGTCAGAGCTGGGTGGATCAGAGCTAGGTGGGACAGAGACAGGCGGTACAGAGCTGGGTGGGTCAGAGCTGGGTGGATCAGAGCTGGGTGGGTCAGAGTTGAGTGGATCAGAGCTGGGTGGGTCAGAGCTGGGTGGGACAGAGACAGGAGAGACTGAGCTGGGTGGGACAGAGACATGAGGAACAGAGCTAGGTGGGACAGAGCTGAATGCGACAGGGACGGTCGTGGCAGGAGTGGGCGGGGTGGAAAAGTTGCGGCTGGGGTGGCGGCGTCGAACGAGCAGAACCAGCGGCTCGGGGTGAGACAGGGCGAGGCGAAGCGGGAAGGGTCGAAGCGGGGAGGGGCGATGCGGGGCGGGGCTGGAACGGAGGGGCGGCGCCGCCAACACGCGCCCGACACGCGTGCCGGATCGATCTCCGTGAGCACGGCGTAGTCCATTCTGGTTATTGCTCAACACAAAAGCAACATTCTCGTGATGAAACGCGTGCGGCAGGCGGTCGTGGGAGGTACGGCCAGTGAGGGGCTGAGAAGGGGCTGCGGGGCACGGGGGTGAAGGAGGAGGTGGGACGGGCAGGGCATGAGTAGTAATGCAGAGATGAGATGATGTGGATAGTAACATTCACTGTCAGGGGAGGTGAAAGCCGAAGAGATGCGCAATAGAGGGATGGGATGACATACAGAGAAAAGAAAGAGAGAGGGCGATATCACGGATATCATGTGAAGCAGAAAGATGCGGCATAGATCAATTAGGAACTAAGTCGTGTCCGTAGCGCCCAGTATTGGGGAAGCGAGAGGAAAATGTTGAATGCAGCAATGCGATAGAGGAAGGGATATGAATAAAAATGTCGTCAGCTTCCAAAGAGTGTTCATAGTAGTGATGGCAAATGATACTACAAGACAGAAACGGAGAGGAGAGAATTGTAGACGATAAAGGTGCCGATGAAACGTCCATTTTCATTGACTTGAACCCCTCCTTCAGGTTTAGAGGTGGCAATATAGTGCCCTGGTTGCTACGTGAAGAGTCATTCCTGGATGTAGACGAGGAGAGTGAGGTCAGGCTGGTGTGGATATCAGGGAAGTGCTCCGGTATGCGGTAGGGTTTGAAAGGGCACCGCAGACGAATGGCCAATGAGGGAACGACGGACCTTCGAGTGATGAGGGGGATTTGGTGAGGGTTTGAGGTGGAAACGGGAGCTCGAGATTGTAGAGAGACGCGGGAGCGTCAGTCGCTATGCGGAATGTAAAATTGCTGCGATGCTTACACAAGAGTCGTAAGGAACGTAAGTTAACTCCATGGATGCTACAATATGAATGCACGGATTCTTGCACAAATGGGACGAATTTGATAGTTCAGTATTTGCGATTTTCAGCAATCAAATTGATGATATCCACTTATTAAGTTCTTCTTCTACCCTATTCCCCAAATTTCACTTTCATAAAATAACAAGTTAGTGTTTGGTGTCACCACGTTTTCTCGTGTAACTCGTAAAGACCACTTAATAAAAATAATTGCATATATGGAAGAGTGGATATTCGAGTAGGATATTCGAGTAGGTTGACTCAAATTCTATGAAGAATGAACCTTCCAAGCACACATCATGAAAAATTCTCTTCGCAAAACGTAACAAAAGACGCAATACCGCGTGAGACGTGTTGCGATGTTCGGGCAGCCACGACAGCTGCAAGGGGGGGGGGGTTCAGCCGGTGCGGCGGAGGTGCATCCACTGCGTGTGACGGCGCCTACCGCAAAGGGGGTGTGGCTCAAAGGCTCGGTGAGGGGGGCGTGGTCGTGTGAACCCCCTCATTAGCGCCCGGAGCTAAGAGCGAGGCGCCGCAGGGGCGCGCGGGGCGAAGATCCCGCTGATTCTTTCAAAGAGATTAAAAGTGTCGTCGCGGCGACTGCGGTTCAACCCGTTAGACAGTATTTCACTTCGTAAATGATGGCTGCACTACTTTTGTTCGCGAGTGCGGTCTGAAAGTACACCCCTGGTGTACTAGACGAAAAGAAGGATAAAACTAAATGTACAGAATCGCCTTTCAAGTCATAATTAAGAAAAAGAACCTAACCCCTCGCGAAATTAATTACAGGGAAATGTCTCATTAAAAGTGAACCCTGATACAATATTTTCACATATTTTTAACAATAATAATATTGAATTTAATCTAATAATTTTGCATTCTAAATTTTGAAGACAAAATGTTAAATTACATTCAATACATTCGAACGCGCAATGTTTTAATTTGAATTGAAAACTATTTTTTTATCCACGAAGTTTATCAGACAATACGAGCGTCTTTAAAAATCCATATAAAGTATATTTTGTTTTGAATCTGTATATCAACCCAAATCCATCATCATTTTTTTCAAATGATGTCAAAGAAAACAATTGACTAAATCATAACACAGTTTGAAGTGCTCGTGCTTCTTGCAAACGTAACCAGTAAACGGCATTATAATCGCAGTTACACTGTCAATTTAGCATACGTATAATAAATGAAAATGTTCTTTTCGTCTCGTCATGCAGGTATTTCACTGCTTCGGGCATAGAAATGGATAAATAAAATAAAAACAAATAGATCAGGATGTCTGTTCCTCACATCAACAGGAAGCTAGAAAATGCTATGCTAGATTTCACTCTCTCGAGCGTTGCATCGTATCAGCATATCAAATGCCGTCTGTCCGTTGTCTGCTGGCGTCGGCCCCTCGCTTGCGGGACTTGACGTGGGAGTGTGGAGCGGCGGGGCGCGCGCTCTCGTGGCGCCTCTTGCGGCGCGGAGGCGAAGCGGCGATCGGCCAAGGAGAGCGTTTGCAGGCTCACGCTCCACCGCGCGCGCTCCATTGTCAGGCTGACGGGCGCGGGTAAACCAAGGCAGGGAGAGCGGATGCTCGCGGTGAAAGGCTATGCGCTTGAGGTGCGGTCTTCACGCGCAAGCTGAAGGTAGTTTTGGAATTTAAATGAAACTCTTCCCGAGGTGATACTGCCTTCTCTCATGATTAGCGATGTTACTGTGAATATTTATAATTAAGTTACTGTCTTTAGTCTATTAATAGCTTCAGTACACCGATGTTCTTTATTTATTTGATTAAATAGGGTATCGTCTTTACCTATGCATCATTTCATGATTGCAATTAGTTATATTAAATGGGCATTTCTCATTCTGCGTTCTCGTTTAACATTTGTATTTTACTTACTGAATTCCGTATTTGGAAATGTATTATCTGGATTATATCAAGATTGCTGTACATTAGTGTTTCATAATTGTTACGAAATTTAATATAGTGTTAATTGTGCAAAAAAAAATTGTGAAAAGACTAACCGTAGATTGGATATTTATTTTGTAATAAATGTTGCTTTATTTTCTACATATTGTGGTAAATGCATATTTAGTTAATATAAAGAAGTTAAAACATTAGTGTCATTAAAGGTAAATGTTGAAGAATAATATGTTTACACGTAATTAAAATCCATGTCATAACAATAACAAAAACGAGATTTTTTTGTGAAGTTACAGACATGGATCGATTTGTTTGCGTTGTAATTGGTTTACTTTCCGAACCGACACAACGACGATATCGATTTATGGATTGTTGCAACGCAAAGCCTTACTTAGGTAATCAAAGAAACATTATAACTACTTCTTGTAATGAAGGTTTCCATTCATTACAGTAAAAACCCTTTTGTTTGCTAGTTTCAATATAAACTTCGGCTTCAAATGTCGAAAACTGGACATTAACAGTAACGGAGTTATGTTCGGAGCAAACACACGGCAATGAAATGACTAATAAGAGAAGCGTTTTGTCCAAATTATTCGCAGTTAATAAAAGATCTGTCACTTTTTCCTTTTTTTCTTAAAATGATTTATGTTTTAAATATCGTAACGTGCTAATTGTGAGCTGAAGTCGCATTTTAGAAAATGCAAATTTACCTAGGGGCCTTGCACTCCAAGTTCACGGCGCAGTGCAGTCCGATGTAACTCAGCAGAGAGATCGTTTGCGAAGCCGCCTTAACGATGTGCACCGAGGGAGCGCAAAGCGAGATCGATACTAGAGACAGTACACGCGCACGTTGGGGTCTCCCAAGGCTCCACATGACGCCCGTCCCTGCGCTGAGGAGCCAGCATTTGTTGGAGTTGTCTTCTCGCTAGCCGTTTGGCTCGCCCTGCATTTCACAAGAGATTCCCCCAACAAACTCCACGAAGACACATTTCTCAACAATATCTTGTCAATTAGCCAACATGGAATTTACTTGGCCTTTCTTTCAAAAGTTGTTTCAACCATTTCAAACATCTTGACTTTCTACAATCAACGATAGACACTAGATAATTCAAGTTAGCAAATCTACGCGCACTTGAAACCCTGAAGTTCAGGATTACTAACATTCCATTACTTTCGTAGTACATACATTTTCAAATGACTCGAAATAGAATGTATACTGCTGGAAATATTAAAGAGGATCTCAGAGGGGAACTCTCCCACTATGAAACACTAAAAGATAGTATGTTGTGGTGTGTGTTGATTCATTTGTCTCAACAGTTCTGTAACTTGGTTAATCAACTGCCTAAGAAAAAAATGGTAATGTGTAGCAGGTGAAATTTTTCTTTCTCTCGGAATTATTATTCAACCACTACTAATTTTTTTGAAGGTGCATGACATCATTTAAAATTATAGAATTGAGAAATACATAAATGGAACATCCTGGCCTTAATATTTGAGAAGATTTAAATTAAATATTAAACAGATTACCAGGCTGTAATTGATAAGAACAGAAAGAAGTTTGCATTATTGTCGTAGGCATAAACATACATGTTAATCAACAGCAATTTGATGAAACCAAGATAATATAAGTAATTTCCAATGAGTGCAGAAACTGAAATAAAACTATGCAGCCTCCGACCAAGTGATAGCTATGATTTTGTTAGATAGCCATAAATTTGGGGAAAATCCAAAAGCAATTTTAGAGTTTCGATTCTGACTGGAAAATGCAAATTTTGGATGGTATTATTGCGCCTATTATCGCTCTGCGCATACCAACTATTTTCTCATTTTCATTGCGTTACTGCTTCCGATACACCTGACGTCATAGTCGACAACAAGACTTCAAGGTACAGGGCGCTCGCCATTATATATTTGCTATTTACCAGTGCGTCATGAAACAACAAATTGTTGATATTGTTGGTATGTAAAGAACTGGAGTACTGTGTATCCATATATACTATACTATGTACCAGTATTCGTGACGACACTTTCTGTTGAAATTTTTAATGCTTTATAATGTTATACATGAAAACATTTTGTACAGTTTTCTTCAGGTGAATTTTTTGCTTCTCTAGATCACAATTTGTTGATGGAGTTTTCTTACAAAACTACTTATTTTCCCTTTCTTAGAATAGCTGTATCGCCAATATTTCAAACAGAATGATCGTGTGTGCAGTCGACAGAATATTACAGTTGTCAGATAACTCTCAAATCAAAATTAAAATATATATAATAATGAAATTTAAAAAAAGTATTATTTGAACGTAGGCAACTTACCTTCGCATTTTTATGGTTCAAATCGCTTCGTTAACGAACCACAACAAAGCACTCAGCGAAAAACTGTTGACAGTATGATGGAGTGCTTTCCAACAACGTCACTGGCTTAGGTTCAATATGGAAAATTGCCTATCAAAAGCGGTCAACGAGAGACCACAACGCAACAATGAGAAATGTTCCGCAAAAATTCACACCATAAATTATAAATTCTTCTCAGCGTCAATACTAATTCCATAGTTGCCATTGACTCGTAGCCGCAAAATCACGTTAGGAATCGCCGATGGGGTGCCGAATTTCTGGGCAATAGTATACCAGTAAAAAACACTGCAACAATGTGATATTACAAACACTTCTGCATTCATGCCGAAGGAATTTATCAACAGTATCATTGCACTGCTTGTCGGTTACGTGTTATCTCGCTGAATGTTTAATGTCTATGGAATAGCGTAAATGGGAATCAGATTGTCTCGCTCTCATTAGCAGGAGTTATAAATGCATACGAGTATATTAATAACATAAGAATTTTAGTGAAATATATTACCATTGCTCAATTTAAACAGTAGGCTCACCTGTTAACTCGGCTAGAGGTGGAACAAACTGTTTCTGAAATTTAAATCTGCCTTTGCTTTGTTACAAATTACGGTGATCCACAGTGATTAGTTCAAGAGGAGGATTTGTTTTTCATGGTTTTATGAAATTAGAGCAGTTTTCATTTTATTCCTAAAATGCTTCTTTTATAAACATTGCAAATAAAAAAGAACAGATATTTAATCTTGTGATGTAAGGCGGGTTGCCATTACGGATTGAAAATATTAATTTATAACAATGAATAATATTTTTACCTTTTAGAAATCAAAATATCTTCGAAACTTATCTGCATATGAATATTAGAGGCAATACAAATCAATGCATTAATATAATTCAATTATACATATTTTCATTAGTTCTGTATGCTGATATACTTAAATTATGATGCATGATTTGTGAGGGCAAGCTAATGCAAGAGCAATAAGAGATGGTTATGGATCAATTTTGATCATTGTAGATTATCGGATTTTCTATCCCGCAACAGATCCAGGGCAATCAGCTCTATAATGCAGCAGATGAGCTTTATTAGCCCCGGTAGATAGGAAATAAACGACGTTAAGTTGCTGATTCGCGGTGAATAGATGATGTACGGGAACACACCAGACATCCCCTTCGACTTTCAGTATCAAAAATATTGTGTTATCGCCGTAATGAAGGCTAAATAACTCACACAAACATTTACTAATACACAAATAATTTTCAATGGAAATTAAAAGCAGATAGATGAATGTGATTTTTAACACGAATAGATTATTCGATACATTTTTACCTGTCTCAACAAAACACGTTGAATATTCCCAAATACTATAGTAAAATTCATCAGAATAGAAATACACAAGTCAAAATAAACAGAAGCATTATATAATGAATTTCAATATTAAGAATTATTAATGTGCTTACAAAACATTAATATTTGGTACATAATGTAAAATGTAGGTAGGAATGACATAAATACGAATTATTAATTGAATGGGTTTTAAATAGCTACATAACGCATTTTTGATTGATTGATTGATTGTTTCGTGTTTCCGGGCGCGTCAACTGCTTTGGTCATTAGTCCGGAAAGTGTAATGCATGTTTTTTTTCGGGAGATGACGTTGATCTTCCCCCGCTGGATGGCGAGATCCAGCGCCGACCTACCGTCGGCTAGTGGGGTTTCCCCCTAACCAGGACTCTCCCACCAGCGAGGCACCGCCCCAGCCGGGGCAAGCTCTAAGCTCCCGACCGGTCTCTCGGAATATTTGGTAGTGTAGTGCATGTTAGTGTAAGTGTGTGTGTAAGGGGAGAGGATAGGACAAGGAAGAGAAAGGAAAGATCGCACGCGGTCCGTGGCCCGTTTGGTAGGGTACTGTCCCGGCATTCGCCTGGTGTTGATCGTAGAAACCACGGAAAACTACCGATCAGAGCAACCGGCCGCTAAAATTCTCCTCCAGACAACGACTGAATTCGATGTAGCTGGAAAGCTAGTGTCGAAAATCCTGTCGCCGTCAGGACTCAAACCGAGGACCTCCCGGTCAGAGGCGCTGCAGTGACATCAGTTGATGCACTGAGCTACCGCTCTCGATCATAACGCATTTGCATTCTTGAATCCAAGCACCATGTAATGAACGAAAACTGTCCAAAATAACGCTAACCAATACCAAAGACGGAGTAATCACCAGCTGCGACGAACTATCCAACTTCGCAATCGGAAGACCTTGGGGGATCTCACGCATAGCAGGTCCGTGGTTCCGGGGAGATACCCAGGCGCTCTCTCTAATCCGCCCAACAGATTTAATAACGGGCAGCGAGCGTTGGTCCCTCCGTGCCCCGGCTTCCCGCGGCGATGACGCACGCCAGTCGCGGGATTAGCAGCGTCTGGGGGTCGGCCAGACGCTGGGCACGGGCAGCGACGAGCAGCCGAGCACAGTGGGAAGACGAGGAATGGCACGAAGGTGATGCAAAAGATGAGGGAGGTTTCAGTCTTGTGCGAACAGAAACGATGTCGAGCACCGAATGGTTGGACGGAGGGTTGAGATTAACAGGTGTTGGGGACTGAGAAGGCGGTGTGTACGACGAAGGGATGAAGGGGAGAAAGTGGAAATTATGATGAGGATTTGGTAGGAAATTGAAGATTATTGGTGGATGGGAAGGGCGACGAGGTTTGTGAGACTGGGAAGATGGTGAGGACGATGAGGGTGTGGGGAGGAGCGGTAAGGGCAATACAGTTAATCTGAATGATGGTGTTGAGAGATGTTGGTGCTGGTGGTGATGAAAGCGATTAGAAACACAGAGGGGGATGGAATCAACGAATATGGTGGAATAGGGTTATGAGAAAAGAATATACTATGCCTGTGAAATGTTAGAGGAAGTGACGTACTGGAATGTAAACACAACGGAAGCGGCGAAGATGACTTCATAGGTGGCAACATTGATTACGATGGCACCAACTTGGCTCCTAATTTGATGATGCCTGTGTTGGTGAAAAAGATATCTAAAACAATACCTCTGCCAGAGAGAGTCGGAACAGAAACGAAATTGACAAAGTTGCGATAGTCTATCCCACGAAAGCGATAAGGACAGCCAAAACGACTTGTGCAGTAATGCAGGAGCGGTGCGGTTACGTGACCAGTAACAACCGCAATGGTGGCCACGGGATCAGCAAGAGCGAGGCAACTGACAAGGGCGGTTATGAGGGACCACCCACTTTTGTGCGAGTGACAGCAGCTGATAGGCGGTGACATCGCCGCCTCTCTGGGGTCACGCGCTAACCCCTGCTAAATCCGCGCCCGCCCCCGCCGCCTTCGTCGGGCTGCTAATCCCGTTATTGGTGCGGGCGGGCGGCCGTCGCCGGGGCCGCACAATGTGACATCGCCGCCATACACGACGTAATTGCCCGCCTCCAATTTACTCCGACGCGTCGGCTGCAAGGAGATTCAACTTGGCGTCAACGCGGGCTGGCGAAGGAGAAGGGAAAATGAAATCACGCAGAAGAAGCGGAGAATGAGAGGAAAGAAATTTAGTGAGAGAAAGATATCTAATGATAATATGAAACCCAATTCACTGATGTTGATTTACGATTAATAATTGCAATGTAAATTAATGATTATGCCAATGAAGCATATTTATGAAAGCAAGAAATAATTAGAAGAAACTACTAGAAAACAAACGTTTGGTGACGGACATCGATGATTAGTTGATGAAGTGATATTATATAAGACGATATGGACATATGGATGGACATATGAAGATATGGATTTCAATCAATTGACAGGAGCGTGTCACTAACACTGACGGCTGAGTCAGTAAAGGAGATGTATCTCTGCTAAAAAAATAAAAATAAAATAGTATTACACAACACGATACGATTACATATCACACGAGTAAAGATTGCGGTCCACGACGAGAAAGTTACGAGTGAGTGGGATTTGTTGACTGACAAGGCATTCTAGCTGAGACATTAATTAATTGATAATCCGATTTCTCAAAACAACACATAAAGGCTCTGTTTATTTACAGGAACTTGCAAGAGAGCAAGTTGAGAATGATGGAATTAAAAAGCAGGCTTCAGAAAAGGGCGTCGGGCAGAGGAAATATTCCTAGATTGATAACTAGTAATAAAGGTGTGACGAAGGTCTTCACTCTCAGTTGCTCAACCACACGACACGTCGGGAGCGAGTGATCCACTACAAGTCACGGAAATGTCTGTAGCAGCAACAGAGATGTGACTGTTCAACAGAGAAAGCAGGGGGACTGAGCAGCTATGAGATACAGAAATCACGCTCCCGAAGGAGAATGTTAAGAGTGTTACGAATAATTCGAATTTATCGCTAGCAAGGCAGACTAGGTCATAGGTAATACTCACAAAATATATTATTACGATCACACTTCATATCACAATTGGTATCTACAAGTTACATCTTGTAAGTGGACAAGTCGTAATAAAAATTATGAAATAGAAAACAAACTACACGCATTTTTAGAAGAGGATGAAACGTTACGAGAAAAGTCGATAAAATTCGTCCAACGAGGACAGTTGAAAAGACAAAGATACCGAGATATCATTTACTCCCGGTAACTTTGTCACACTCCACCTCGTCGGGAGCTATTTTTGTCTGTGGGAATCAGGGAAACGTCTGGACCAGCAACGGAGACGTGTCTCCAGCCATAGAGACGATGGATCAGTGAATTTATGATTACGATCACACATCAAAACAGTTGAAGTATCTAGAGTGATAGAAAGTTCTGGCAAGTGGACAAGTCGTAATAAGAAAATTTAAAAACAAACAAGTACATAAATTGTTAGAAATGTATGAAACATTTCGAGGAAAAAAAATTGCTAAAATGACGGCAAACGGGGCAATCATAATAGGGAAGATACGGCGAAAATATTTATTCCCAGTAACTTCGTCAAAGTCATCCACATCTGGAACAACCACTTCACTGAAAACCACAGAAGCGTCTGCAGCAGCAATAGAGACGTGCCTCTCCTCGACACAGGAAGCCAGAAGGCTGAATGGACGTTACGCGACTCCGGGGTCACAAGCGGCGTGTTCCGGCGAGAAGCAGAGATCACGAACCCGAGGGAGAATACGCTGGTTGCGGCCACGACAGAAAGCGCCGGACGGGCAGAGGCAACCATGGCAAACGGCGACGCGAAGTAAAGCTGTAAACACACTGCGAGCAAATCCATTTGTGAATGGGATGCGTCCGCGGCTCGTGTAAGGCCAGCCAGATTAGATGGGGGTCAGCGGCCGGCGAAAATTGCCTTATTCGGCGGATCTCTCCTTCGCAAACCCCCCGAGGGAATGCGTTGTCCACACGCAAGCGGGGCACTCGTAAAGGCTACTCAGAACACAATTAAGGAGATCTCATTACAGATTGCGCGGAATTCCACACCTCACATTTGCACAGTAAAATGAGTAAATGATGAACTTAAATAAGAGGTAATGGGGAATTCACTTCACTTCAAGGATATTTCTCGGAATTGTGCTAAGCATTCGAATATTAAAATCTGTGTAATATTACAGTGCGTAAATCTCTTAATATTAGGAAAAGAAGAAGATTGTGTGTGTGGACATTTTCTAATGAAGCTAACTAACATTTGCATTAGATGAAACTTCTATTTACATCTATAAACGTATAACTAAAATTACAAAAATCATAATAAAAGCTCGTCAGTTGAATGTAAAGTAAGAATAAGAATGTATTTTTTCGTAATTTATAAACAGGTACACATCTCTTTAGTAACAGAGCGTATGTTCCTATCTAAAATATCTCTCAACAGAAACCTTTTATCTATGGTAATAATGAAGGGAAGAAATAAGTTTTTCTATAGTTATTCTGAATTAATGATTAGTTGAAACATACGGATATTTCCAATAATCACAATAGTTTTAAATGTTTTACAGTATTTTATTTTAATATGGTAGGTTATTTGTAGGAAGAAAAATGTATTACTTTTATGTAACTAAACTAAGTTTATATGTAAAAGTTAAACCAACAAATATCAGACTATTAAACAAGTACTAAACAATGATATACTCGACAAGTAACTTAAATTGAAAACATTTACTCCTGTTATCGACAAGTTATTTAAGAGCTTTTTGCATTTAATAGACCACCAAAATTAATTAATCGTCTATCAGAACTGTCAGCTCAAAAAAATGAAACGTTCGAGTACCAGTTCATTTGAAATTCTCTCCGAAACGTATCAACATTGCCCAGTTTGCATAGTTCTGAAACGGAACTAAATTCTTTCAGTGAAGCAAGCATGCCTTAAAGAACAGAACGCCACTATAATTCTGCTTGAAGAAAAGTACTTGCATTCAGCAGACCTTTAACGCGAAGGAAACACACAGCTCGCGAGACAGCTGCGAGCCCTTATTGCGGGAGCGGCAGTGTGCTAGGCTGATTAATACTCCTCGCTTGTTCGCTTGCGACCAGCGGATCCCAGGCGGGCCTTTCCGCTGAGGGCCGACGCACATAAAAAATTAGCGAGGTCCGCGCGGCGGCCGCTCGATAAAACACAAAGCGCTAAATAGGCGCGCGTAGGCGCTCTAAGCTGCCACAAGCGCCGCCTCTTCCCGCCCTGCCCCGCCCCCTCCCCTCGCCCCGCCCCCTCTCACCTCCAAGCCCTTCCGCCCACGCACAGTTCACGCACTCGGCCTCGGCGAATTGCACGGTGCACCAGGATAATTTTAGACAAGAGGCCTTTTTAGAGTAATATTTCAGTCTTTAAGTATTAGTAATTGTGTAAAAGTGTAAATGTAGAAGTGTTTGTAACTGTTTTCATATTGTCTAATGGCTCACTTCTTATAAAATTGTCGAAGACTGTTTCTCGCCCAAGGCCTCCTCGCTGCCTCCTGTCAGTGCAGAATTTGCTTTGTTCACACACAGCTCCCGCTCTCGGCATCAGCGAATTGCACGGTGCAATAGGGCAATTGTATAATAGACAACAGGCCATTTTAGAGTAACGTTTCAGTCTTCAAGTAATACTAATTGTGTAAAAGTGTAAATGTAAAACTGCTTTCATATTGTCTAATGGCTCACTGCTTATAAAATCGTCATAGACCAAGGCCTCCCCCTGTCTCCGATCAGTGCAGATCTTTTTGCGCACACACAGCTGCCGATCTCGGCCTCGGCGAATTCCACGGTGCGATAGGACAATTTAACTACAGACAACAGGCCATTTTCGAGTAATTTTTCAGTCTTAGAGTATTATTAAGGGCACATTAATCGGATTTTTGCCTTGCAAGCGGTGTTCCCAGACTTGAGATAAGGGAGTCATGGCAGTGGTGAGCACGTCGCATCACCGTATTTAGCTTTTTTAGCCTGCCTGATTTTTTTCGTCAAACAGCTGTAGAAACAAATGATTCGTATTAGAAAACTACAGCTTTATTTTTGCCCCGGCAAAGAATAGAATCCGGGGCCGCTTCTTAGAAAACTAGCTCGTTTTCTTGAAGCCACCCAAAGGGCGATTGTGTTATATAACTGATTAATAATTCCGACCGCGTCAACTGCTAAGGACGTTAGTTCCGTAAGTGTAGTTCATGGTTTTATCGCGTGAAGTGGCACTGTTCTTCCCTCACTGGAGAGCGTGATCCGGCGCCAATCTACACGTCGGTTTGCTGAGTTTTTCCGCAACCAGGCACATCACACTGGCGGGGCACCGCCTCAGCCAAGACAAACTTAAATTTCCCGGCAGGTATCCAGACATGTGTGATAGTGAAGTGTATGTAAGAGTAAGTGTGTGTAGGTAAAGGTTGAGATAGGACAAGGAAAACGGAGGAATGATTGCACGCAGTCAATTGCCCTATTGTTCGAGTACAAGCTATGTGGCCAGGTCGAAAATTTTTAGTAAAATGGGGTAAACCGGAAAGAGTGGGTAAATAGGAAACGCCTTCTTCAGTAAATATAAATTAATAAAAATGAATTTATTATCTGCTTTCACGTAATAAAAGCTTAGTATCACCTCTACATAATAGAACTTCGAATGTAATGAACATTTTTGCTGTTTTCACTACGTATTGATTCTCGCTATTGTCACTTCCCCATCCCGTGGAGCATCTGAACGCAGCGACGAACGTACGAGGGAACCATCTCTGCAGCTGAAGCGATCGAGTACTATGGATTGGCCATCGACGCAAATGAAATCAAGGATAATTGAAGACGAGACAGAAATACAAGCAGAAGAGAAGGAGCAAAACAGACACAAGGAAAACGAACAAAAGTCAGGTTCGAAGGCAAAAAGAAGTAAAGCAATCAATTTGTAAAGTCCACGACATGCCGAAAGAGCTTTAGGCGGTGACCTGGTGGCTTGGCGAGCTAGTCTTTTGCCAACGCGCCCCCTGCAAACGCAATTGTACTGATTTAATCCCGCTCCCGCCCGCCGCCTCCTCGCCTCCTCCGCCCGCTCCCTTGCAGGCCCCCAACGCTCGCCCTCCTAAACAGGTTCTTCCGTTCTAACCGCCGTAATTGAATGCTGAGTTCACGGCGCGCGCCAGCTGCCAGCGCGCCGCAACGCTCTGTAGCAACCGCCTCGCACCCTGCTCGCGAGGATTGGCTCGACAAACCGCACGAGACGATAGGTGGCGGTATTCCAATACGATGAACAAATTTTCACATGGTACGTGCAGACCAGATATATTATCGTAGGTATTTTTTGTTGCTGTTGATTCTCTCGTGAGGATTGGCTCGACAAACAGCAGGACACGATGAGTGACGATATGCCAATACGATTAACCTTTTACAATGGTAGGTGCAGGCCAGATACATTATCATAGGTATTTTTTGTTGGTGTTGATTTTCTCGTGAGGACTAGCTCGACAAACAGCACGAGACGATAGGTGGCGGTATTCCAATACGATGAACGAATTTTCACATGGTACGTGCAGGCCAGATATATTATCGTAGGTATTTTTTGTTGCTGTTGATTCTCTCGTGGGGATTGGCTCGACAAACAGCACGAGACGATAGGTGGCGGTATTCCAATACGATGAACAAATTTTCACATGGTACGTGCAGGCCAGATATATTATCGTAGGTATTTTTTGTTGCTGTTGATTCTCTCGTGAGGATTGGCTCGACAAACAGCAGGACACGATGAGTGACGATATGCCAATACGATTAACCTTTTACAATTGTAGGTGCAGGCCAGATACATTATCATAGGTATTTTTTGTTGGTGTTGATTTTCTCGTGAGGACTAGCTCGACAAACAGCACGAGACGATAGGTGGCGGTATTCCAATACGATGAACGAATTTTCACATGGTACGTGCAGGCCAGATATATTATCGTAGGTATTTTTTGTTGCTGTTGATTCTCTCGTGAGGATTGGCTCGACAAACAGCAGGACACGATGAGTGACGATATGCCAATACGATTAACCTTTTACAATGGTAGGTGCAGGTCAGATACATTATCATAGGTATTTTTTGTTGGTGTTGATTTTCTCGTGAGGACTAGCTCGACAAACAGCACGAGACGATAGGTGGCGGTATTCCAATACGATGAACAAATTTTCACATGGTACGTGCAGGTCAGATATATTATCGTAGGTATTTTTTGTTGCTGTTGATTCTCTCGTGAGGATTGGCTCGACAAACAGCAGGACACGATGAGTGACGATATTCCAATACGATTAACCTTTTACATGGTACGTGCAGGCCAGATACATTATCGTAGGTATTTTTTGTTTGTGTTGATTCTCTCGCATTGTGTTTTTTTTTTCTTCAAAACGTCCGTTCATCTCTCCGTCGGTCAGTCTGATCGTCCGTTCGTCCGTCTATGAACACTACTAGCGTCTAAACCATACATAGGATTTTTTTTCAAAATTGAAGAAACCCCTGTCCATCTGTCTTTATTTCAAGCTTTGAAATTTTGAAAAACATTCTTTAAAATTTGGGGGAACTTTACATGAAGACCCCCGAACATTTTGAAAATTTTCTCTAAAACGTCTTCAACTTTTTCTTTAAATTTTTTGTAAGGATAGATACAATACACTTATAAAGGTGTCATAGGTCAGATTTTCACGGTTAACTCTGAATTTTTGAAAATTCCAAAAGTTAAAATTTTTTTCAGTGTCTTCCTACAACACCAAATTGAAGACAGATTTTTCCTTCAAATTAAATTTGTTGTCCATAAACAGTTCTTTCATGAAGATCATGTAGACCTTTTTGAAAATTTTAGTAGTCTTCCTGCAATAGTGCGTGCATGATTTGCAACTTTAAACAATAACAAAAATATGATTTTCTCAAAAACGGCTGTAAATTTGTTCTTTAAATGTTTGGTAGGGGTAGTACCAAAAACACCCTAACCGATGACATAAACGCCATATAGCTATATTATTTTGTATTTTCAAAAATTACAAAAACCTAATTTTTTGACCTGTCCCTCACGTCGGTAATATTTACATCAGAGGCGATTTATCCACGTTTTTGTATTTTTTAGTATATGTACTTTAAATATTGTCAAATAAGGCTTCTCGAAAAATCAACAGTTTTGTGTTAAAATGAGCTCAAAATTCCGCATTGTCACAAACTCTCAAACGCAATTTTCTCAAAAATTGTTCTATTTCTTTCTTCAAACTTTTCCAACAGATAGTGGTAATGGCACTCTTTAATATGATGTAAAGTTCATTTTTGTGTATTCTTTTGTTTTTTTCAAAAATTACACAAATGCAAGTTTTTTAAATATCTCTCAAGCCGTTAGTATGCCCATTTCAATGAATTTGTATACACTATTGTATTGTCGAGTGAAAGTTCTTCAAATGAAGTTTTTCGGAAACTCAACAGATTCCTGTAAAAAGGAGCATCAAATTTCGCATTTACAGTAACTCTTAATTCCATGTTCGTAAAGACGAATCCAAATTTTTAAACGAAAATTGCTATTTAGGACGAGGTTTTACTCATCTTTAATATTCTTAAAATAATATTTTCGTTCGACTATTTAGAAACCCAAAATTTGAGAAAATTTCAAAAGAATGTACTTTGGGAGGCGATAGATTGCAGCTGGCAAGATGGAGGGGCAAGAGCGTACAGGACCAGTCCACACTAAAGAAATTAGAAAACTTTACTACAAGAATGTTTGTGCCGTTCTGTAGCACCTCTAGTTTTTGGTTGGTGTTGATTCTCCCGCGCTCAAGAGGATTGGCTCGACAAACGGCACGACACGAGGTCATAACGTCATAAGGTCATAAGGGCATAACGTACGCGCTATTCGAAATCAAACACGTCAGTTATTTCAACATTCTAGAGACAGGAAGACGATTGAACAAAAGTGAGAAATGACCACAACCACATTGCTGTAAGTCGTAATGGTGAATTACTGAGTGAGAAAAAGTGATTACGAAAGAGGAATAGACATAACAAGTAGAAGCCAGTGGTACAACAAAATGGCACAGATTTAATTTTCAGTGAAACATTTGAAGCCATTTTTGAGAAAATTTCGTTTGAGCGTTTCTGAAAATCCGCAAATATGAATTCATTATCACAAAAATCTTTTGAGTTTGCGAGATACTTCATAAGAAATCATTTGAAGCACTTTACGTACAGAAGCTCCAAAAATTAAAATATTCATTTTAAATTCGCCTTAACAGCAGCTAAACCGATTGAGAAATATCATTTGTTGTGGAAATCTCGCTTACAGTTTATTCGCTAGCTTGGTTTACAGACACAAACGGACCTTTGGCCATAAACCAATTTTCCGGTATCAAGTACCCATTAAACATGGATTTTGACTATACAGTGAGTTAAAGAAAGTAATTTACTAGATATAGGAATAATAATTATCCACTTTTTCGTTAACAGGAACCTAAAATTCGAATTTTTCTGCAGAGAAGTCACCGCTTTTCTCTGCAGCATTAAGTAACTTTTTATATATATTATGTTTGGAGTATGCGAAAAAGTAAAAAGTGAAGAGGCTCTACCAGTGCGTAAAAAGTAGTGCGACTGTTCCAATATTGCTTTTAATAGCCTTCTTTGTCAGGCTCCATCCCTTTTAAACGCGGACACAGTTGAATCCAAGACACATAGGACCCATTTCAGATGCGAAAAATCGCTGATATCAACAAATTTCTTTTCTCTCTTCGCTCAATCTGAGTGGCATTCAATTTACAAAATGTGTATGTAGAAATATGAAGGTTCATGTAATGAGATTGTTAATTTTAAATCATACTAACAATGTACATGCTGATTAAAGAACAATAATTGGTTTTAAGAATAAGTTACATTTCCAAATATTTTATCACATTTTGTCATACTATTAATACAATTACGAAGTAACTCGTTTCATGTCAAAAGCAAAAGTTGCCTTGTATAGCAAAAGTGCGTGTACCCGGCCTACCGAAGCGTGACCAAACCCAGTGTCCTAAACTTCCCCACGACGCCCAAGAATCCAGCTCCAGACGGGAATAATTAGACTAGAGCCTCTCTAAATTGGATGGAAAGTACAACCCCACTTTAAGTTACGCAAAACTGATTAAGCTTTCACGCAACCCTGAGACACAGGAATTTAAAACACTCGAAATTGGATTAAAACTAGACCGGATTTCAGCCGTCAATTTTCCGGGCCAAAGACCGCGGCACGTGAGCGGCGTCAACCCACATGAGCGGCGGTGAAGGGACAGGGGAGGGAAAAGGGGTTGCTAGCACAATTGGGTTCATCGTATATTTAATTTGAGTCTGGACATAAACCCTTTTTCTTCATTTGTATTATTAATCCTAGCTTTTACACATGACGTCACACAAATCTCCAGTACCAGCTGGGATTCGAGTACCTCAGGGCAACCACTGTTGGCAATGTAGTGCCTCTGATCGGGAGGTTCTAGGATTCGAGTCCCGACCTTCGAGGATTTTCGACCCTAACTAGATGATTCGATCGAATATACTCGCTGTCTGGGAGAGAATTCTGGCGCCCGGCTGCTCTGATTAGTTTTCGTGGTTTCTCCGATCAATACTAGGCGAAAACCGGATACCTTAACAACAAGATTTTAGACCGCGCGCTATCTTTCCTTCCTCATCCTTGTTCCTTTCTCTCCCTGTCCACCAGCACACCTTACATTCATTACACTACCACACACTTACATGTACTACACTACCACACATTTTGGGAGACTATTTTGAAGTTTAGTGCCGGCTGAGGAGGTATCCTACCACTGGTGGATACACCTTGAGGAGGAACCAGCCAGGCGGAGCTACCTACCCCAAACCCACGTGTAGGTCAGTGCCGACTCTCAAGTTCAAGGGGGAAGGAAACCCCGTCATCTTCCAGTTATAACACACACCACTATTACGGTATTAATGAACATAACAGTTGACGTGTCTGGAAACAGGAAATAAATAGAAATAAGCAAATACATTGAGGAAAAGCATAGAAAAATACGTAAATGCGTAAAATACGTAATGCGAAAAATACATAAAATTATACGTAAATGACAATATTAAGCAATCAAAAAAAGACGTAAAGTTTAACCTCCAGAGAAATAAATATATATAGTACCATTTTATTGTGTAACAACATTTCGAGGTTTCTATTTGATAAAATTTTCCTTTACGTTTTCTAAACATCATACGTGAATTTACGTTGACAATGTTATAAATAAATGTTCTTTAAGCACAGAAATATCAGACTGTTCTTTATTATTTAAAAGAATACATGTAACATTTTCAAACAAGTCAACTTCAAACAAACATTTAGTTCTCTTCTGTAATAGAACAATATGAAAAGTTGTTGAACTGCACATTATTCAAATTCGCAACATATGAAATTTCTAACAGTCGATGCTTTCATATTTTAATAAAATTGCCTATAATCTTCGTAGTGGACGCTATACAGAGGCTTACAAGAGAATCACATAAAATATTCGCACGTTATACAGAGTAAGTATTTAGAAAGCTGCTAAACGTTCTAAGTAATTCAGAAGAAACAGCAACGCGGCGAAACCCAGAGTCCAACGGGGGGGGGAGGTCCTCAGGTGTTAGGGCGATTTTCATCCTCTCATGCTCTCCCTTCCGAACCAGAGCACATGCAATGTTCTCGATCATTCTCGAACGAATACCTCTTTTCAGCCAATACACCTTCCCACGAGGCGTCTCACCGATCCTTTTCCTTATTTGCATGTGCTACCAATGTTTCCTCACAAGTCTTCCTCCACAATGTTTAATTGAGATGTCATTAAACTATTTCATACAAGTTTCGAAAACCGTTTCTAAAAAGAATGTGTCAGGAGTATTTTTCAAACAGGATCCATTGTGTCGCGTTACAAGATCTGGATTGATTATTTAGTGTTTTCGGGACCGTCAACTGCCAAGATCATGCAAAATTATGTTATTTATTTCAGAAGAAAAAAATTAACAACACGAGAATGCTGCAGTCAGCGGCTCTTACATCCGACATCATTGCTAAACTCTCCATTTGCCGATAAGGATAAATCGTCATGATCCTGATAGAGAATTTAATTGTTCAACAATTTCATTGTTCATTACATATTGTAAATAACCTTATTACCTGATTCTCCCCAGCTCAAATATGTCGTGTAAAACAATCCACCTCTCTAGGACTTTTCTTCTCGACCACCCCATCCATTTTCTAGTTCACTTAAATCCTAGACAATTCCAGAGCCCCTGAACACAAAGTGGCAGCAAGGAAGCGCGCGCCCCTAGGGAAGGCAGCGCCTCGGCCCTTTCTCCCTCGGCGCCGCCGCCCCCGCCTTCATAAAATTATTAAATTAGCTCCTCTGCGGTCGCTGCTTGTGCCCGGCCCCGGCCGCGATTCTCTCTGCACGAGGCGGCGGTGGCGGCAGAATCAGTGGCCTCTCCTCTTGGGCTACGACGCTACACTCGTCGAACTACATTCTCAGAGGGCAAAAACTTACATACAGGTGGTTCAGAATACATGTTGCCATATTTTAGGGCACGTGAGGGGGTTGAAAATTATCACTATTTGTTATTGAACATGTGCTGGGCAGTCTCTCTTTCGCGATGTTACATAGTTAACAAATTTTGCGTGTTATTTGTATGTGTATTTAGCCATTACATGTCCCGCAAGAAGCCATTTGCCTTAGAACCATTCAACCTGGGGGTTCCTAGACGATCACCCATCCTGGAGCCCGCAATGGCTCAAATTCGGTACCTCTGTGCATCAACTGATGTCACTGCAGCGCCTCTGATCGGGAGGTCCTAGGTTCGAGCCCTGACAGCGGCAGGATTTTTTGACACTAGCTTTTCAGCTAGGTCGAATTCAGTCGCTGTCTGGAGGAGAATTCTAGCGGCCGGCTGCTCTGATCGGTGGTTTTCCGTGGTTTCTCCGATCAACACCAGGCGAATGCCGGAGCAGTACCCTACCAAACGGGTCACGGACCGCGCGCCATCTGTCCTTCCTCTTCCTTGTCTTATCCTCTCCTCTTACACACACTTACACTAACATGCACCACGCTGTCACATATTCCGGGAGACCGGTTGGGAGTTTAGAGTTTGTCCCGGCTGGGGCGGTGCCCCGCTGGTGGGAGAGTCCTGGTTAGGGGGAAACCCCACTAGCCGACGGTAGGTCGGCGTCGGGTCTCGCCATCCAGCGGGAACGATTACCGCCATCTCCCGAGAAAAAAACATGCACTACACTAACGGGACTAATGACCGAAGCAGTTGACGCGCCCAGAAACACGAAAAAATCAATCTCAAATTCGCTTAATCTTCGTGACTTCACGTAGTTAACGAATGCGACTAACGACGCCGGTTTCGTAGTCGTAGCCTTTCAGTAGAACCATCCTGGCATTCGCTTGAATGACCTAGGGAAACCACGAAAACTCCGGCCAGTATCGGGGATTAAACTCGGGCCGTGCGAATGTGAAGTCGGCGCGCTACGCCCTGAGCTACTTTGCTCGGTGGTTTATTCAAGTACCTACCGAAAATCATTGCCGGATTTGCAAACAAATCAGGTGCGTTTTGTGAGACTTGTCAATTGTGTAATTTTGGGAAGTAAGATTTCCCCTCAGATGTTTTCTGGCAAAAAGAAATCACCTTCGCTCAGCTGCATGTCATTTTGTAACATTTATTCTGAACATCCTGAATAATTTCATTTTTAATTATTGTACAGCATTCTTTAATCTTTACATTTTACTTCAATAGTTGTGATATTTGATTCAATTTATGATTATTAGTTTGAATAAAACAGTGGTTGAATAATTCCTTAAATCTAAGCTTAAAATCATTTTGAGCAACCAATAATTTGTTTTCGCATTTATTCTCATTCTTATAAAAAATTTAAATGTCATTTAAGAACAAAGCTCTAAGGAAGAGTTAGTGAAATTCATTTCATTTGCTTGAACATAAATTTTGAGGTTATGTTGTGGTATTGTTAAAAACAATCACTGATTCAGCATTACCATGCAAAATAAACCCTTCAATTAAGTTTTTCGATGAGGTTGTCTAATATCTCAGTGATCTACTACCGACATTTCCGATTTCCCAGACATTCTGCGAAAGCTCACTAGCTGCTAAACGGGGATAGAAAGAGAAAACCTGTTTATCAAAAAGATCGTTATACTTTTTTATTTGTTATCCCCATCAAATCGTAAAATACTGGGTGGAGGCCAACAATCATTTGACTCATTCTTTCATATATATTTTTTTCGTTTTAGAGATTCAGCAGAAGTAATAGATATTATGATTATATTCAGTTAATGTTGAAGTAACACATTACTTGTATCAATATTGCTTGACTATCCGGAAATAACTTGAAATTATGAAACTTTCTTTTAACAGTTTTATTTTCTATCCATCAATCCGCTGATTTTACAGGGATTTTCATGACTTAAAACTAGGATACACCATAAGCAGGCGGGGAGTTCATTTAGTCGAAACTCCCTCTTACTTTATTGGTGTTCTCTTAATTTAGTGTGCGGATTTTTTTATATTTATTTTGAGATTGTGATATTCTATTGTTTACTTTTATATTTGTATGTTTAATAATTCTTTATATTCAATTTGCGTTCTATTGAAGCGTTAAAGTTGAGCGTAACTTATCCTTGGGGTATCTTGAAATAATTTTTATGTCTTCTGCTGACCGTCCTGGATTAAAGTTTTTTACACATTCCGCTTTTGGTAGTTCATTAAAAAAACTTTACTGACAGTCTTCTAATGTAAGTATTTAAATTTTCTACTTTCAATTTGTTTCTAATTTGTCTGTTTGGCACAAACCATAGTGCTTTAATTATGCGTCTAAAAAATTTATTTTGAACTATTTGGATTTTCTCTAAGTTACTTTTGCGGTTCCACCCCAGGCAGGGCAATCATAAGTAAGAGATGGTCTGACAATTGATTTGAATAAAGTTATACCACATTCTATGCTTAGTCTAGAGTGGCTATTTATGAGTGGATATAGTGTTGCTATTTTCACGAATGGTTTATTGGCAATTTCTTTAATATGATACTAGTAAAAACCCGTCAAAATTTGACGGTGCGATCTGAGATAAATGTAAAATACTGTGCGCAGACTAATGTTCACAATTTGTTGCATAGTTTGGATATTCAGGGTAAAACGAAGATATTCTGTGATGCGGAGTTCCCAAAATTTTGAACTCGTATGGCTCATGACCAGGTGGCAATGCAATATCGGCGCCAAATGACAGAAAAGAAAGAACATTATTATACTGACGGATATTATTTCTAAAGTTGTTTGATGTATTATCATCTCCTATAAACAACTTTGATTTCTTCAGGTACATTGCTTGAAGATAAACTTATTTTCCCATTTAAGCAACGCAGAGTAAACTCGTTTGCAGAATTTCTCTCACATGTGAAGTACAAAACTGACATTTCATAGTCAACGACCACGCAGAAAACGACATGATCTCGCTATCAAGACACTTACGCTGACTTTCTCTTTCCCTGCGTTTAGTTAATGTACGTTTGCGTCTTTTGGAGCGCGTGGGCAACGTTTCGGAATTCGACATAACCTGTGAACAACTTCACTACTTCAGTACAACCTATCAAAACCCACTGTCCGAATGTTCTCTACAAAATTCACCACAAACGCAAATACAAAACTGTCTACGCCACAATGCAATTATTACACTGACACAAAACCTTGACGAATTGTAAACAAATCTCAACAATCAAAACAAAACATCACGCAGCGCCAGCATGAAGCAGCGTGGACATGTATCGACTCATGTATATTGATTTTGAAACAATCACCCTTTGGAAGAAAACAATTGACTATTGATAAGCGTACTATTAAAGAATGATTTAATTAATTAATTTACACCGTAAATGTTGTTGAATCAAAACAAATAATATCTGATAACACATCTAGGGATCACATTCTTTCATTTGAAGGAAAAAATACTACTATCGTTTCTGTAGAAGCTCTAAACGAAGCCATGGCAGAATATCTTATTTTTTTAAATATATAGATTTCCACGTTAGTTAAATTACGAAACGAACATTGAACAGTGTCGGTTAACAAGCGAATTAGTATATTGATTTGCAGACCATAATTGTCATTATCATTACCTTGCACCTATGCACAATGGGGCTTTGGCCCACAGGCGCGCGCCGGGCGAGCGGCGTCGGGGCGGGCGGCGAGTGCTGTCCGGCTCTTACGTGGCTTTCTGCCTAATTAATGCGGTCAAGGAGCCCGGCGCCTGTTTGAACGGCGGCCTCCGCCGCGGTGCATTATGGAAAAAGGCATTCTGGGGACGCGGCCTCGCCAGCGCGCCCGCGCACCCGGCTCTCCGCCCTTTGCCTTCCACCCACTTCCCACCTCGCCCTCACCCCGTCCTTCACCATCCACCTCCACCCACTTCCCACCCCTTCGCCCCCCATCGTCATCTCATCCTACATCATCCATCCCCACCCACTTCCCACCCTCTCGCCCTTCCCCCTCCGTCCTCACCCCGTCCTACATCATCGACCCCCACCCACTTCCCACCCCCTCGCCCTCCCCCCTCCGTCCTCACCCCGTCCTACATCATCGACCCCCACCCACGTCCCACCCCCTCGCCCTCCGTCCTCACCCCATCCTACATCATCCACACCCAACCACTTCCAACCCTTCACCCTCCGTCCTCATCTCATCCTACATCATCCACCCCCAACCACTTCCCACCCCTCGCCCTCCCCCTCCGTCCTCACCCCATCCTACATCATCCACCCCACTTCCCACCCTCACCCTCTCCCCTCCGTCTTCACCCCATCTCTACATCACCCTCACCCCCTCCCCACCCCCTCCCTCTCCCCCTCCATCCTCACCTCATCCTACATCATCCACCCCCACCTACTTCCCACCCTTCACCCTCCGTCCTCATCTCATTCTACATCATCCATTCCCACTCACTTCCCACCCTCTCGCCCTCCCCCCTGCGTCTTCACCCCATCCTCCGACATCCACCCCACCCTCCGCCCTCACCCTTCCGACCACCAGCTTCCGCCATCCACCCCACGCCGCCCCCCTCCACCCATCGTCCTGCCCCCTTCGTCCTCTCACCCACCCCTTTCCACATCCACTCCCACCCTCCGCCCTTTAACCTCTGCCCCATCACCCATCGCAGACAGCGCAGACTCATTATTTAAGCCCCGTGCACCGGATGGAGCTGCGAGCGGGCGGGCGCGGCTCGTGAGGCCTCGGGTTGGGACTTTTTCCTCGTGCGTCCTCCACGAGGAAAAATTCATTTTCGGCTGCTTGTGCTGGCATAGGGCAGTCCTGTCGAGGTTGCCTGCTGGTAGCAGAAGCGTGCGTCGTGGCGCCGCAGCATGCTACGAGCGTATCAGAGCAACTAGTAACGGCAGTGGAAACAATACAATCTCTCAGTTTTCCTGCAACTTATGGCGCGTTTGAAATCTGCTGCAATGTGTTCGTTAAAGAATTTGAAATATTTTGATCTTTTTTAAAAAAAGATATATAAGGAAAAATGAAAGATAAATGTTAATAAACGGGAGAGCAACAAACATATTTTCATTGAATTTTCTAATCCCCACTGTAGCGAATTTCATGTGGAAGTCCCAGAAACATTACTGCTCTTGTAAGGGCGATGTGATCAACTGTTTGGAGGGGAGATTTTATTATGCCACCTGTGATGCCCGGTTCCAATGTTAGGACGTACTGTGATAGCCCTGCCAAAAGTATTTTCTTTGCTTGTTTTACAGCTTGTTATCCACTCGTACGATCCTAGAATTGAAGTTTACGTCTATCCAACTTCCCAACATAATTACCTAGGATAATATTCCTCCGGTAACCTCTACCACGCGCTGCTTGCTAAACAGCTAAGTTCGCACAAACTGCTGCAGGAAGCAATTGGCTACATCAGTTGTGGTAGTTTTGATTGTTTAATTATTGTACAGGCGTGTAGCTTAGGATGCATAGGAACGAAATTTGAGAGTTAGCAAAAAAAGATAACAGTAATACAAGCAGAGAGAGGTCTTTCGTGGGGGCGAAGACAAATAATGTGAAAAAATAGAAATCGAGAAGAAAAAAAGAAAACTGAGTCGACGACATAAAAGTTTCAGTAATTTCATTTCAGAAGAAATCTCAATTGAATATTATATAAAAGCTGACGAAATTTGAAAGCAAAATTGACATTTAACTGAAGATAACATATGTAAATAATTTCTCACAATGATTTAGTACAGAAAGCTCACATATATTAATGAACACATCTCTCCAAGGTTCAGATAAACCGATGAAAATATTAATGGTTTTTAAAATTTATATTAAATAAAATGAAAACATCAAATAAATCTTCCTCACCAAATAGAAACACGTAAGAAATGGGTAAATTTTTCGATCAAAAGCTACATTTCTTGTTTTTCTCAGGCAAACCAGTTCCAAACTATCGTAACATTTCTAAGTAGCTTTGAAATAAGACTTTTTTATTTGATATACTTGGTAGTTACTTATGGATTACTTGGCATTAAATATATGGTATCTTCATTTTTCAATCATAGCGGGGTAACAACCTTTTGGTGAAAAAATGATATTGTCTCCACGTTGGCAAAAAGTTAAATAATTAAGCCCTGATATATCAACCCACTATTGAAAATTTACAAATGAGAAATAATGTTCAAATGTCACTAAATCAGAAGTTTTTTTTAAAAAAAAACAGGTCAACGTCATTTTTCTCTTCCATTCTTAATACACACCAATACGCATCTTGAAACACCGTTAACAATGCACACCCAAAAGAATTTTTACACTGAAAATTGACAAACTTCTCAATTGCTACATTAGAAAATCACCTGTCCTACCATCGCTTTTCCTTCAACCACTCCGCGATCCGTAATCCTCACTTCAAAGCAGCCCTATGCACAACGAGTAATTCCTTCCACCCTCTCCCGATAAAACGGAACGGCAATTCCCTCTCGGAAATTACGCCCCCAAAATTGAAATCCACGGCGAATAAATTCAGATTTTTCCGCCAACACCCTGTAAAACCAAGAACGAACATTAGAGCGTAGCTCCTCCCGGATAATTAAGAAAGCTTCTCCTCTCACTCGATTGCATCTCCAAGACCCGTCCTTCAATTTTCGCCCCTAGACGCCTGGGGCTGCACTGAGAAGGCATGGGTTACAATGCGACTGCTTGATTCTCCGATGCTGCAGCTGAAGGCTACTGAAATTGTTGAGCGTCTCTTCGTTACAGCTAGTCTCAAATCAACGTGAATTTAGTTTTCTATTCTCCATTTCTATAAACCATTATAATAATCTACACGAAATTTTAATTGCAGTACTAAGTAGTTTAAGAGTCACCGCTATTATAGACAATTTATTGTTGTATTATTGAAATTAGTATCAAATATTCACCTTCAGAACACATGAGATACCTACTCAGTCTCATCCCAATCCTGTCCTCATCCCAATCCCCTTCCGTCCTGTCCTCTTCAATCCATCTTTCCTCCCGCTTGCGTCGTTACTTTAGGATCAACCCGTCCTGACGTACATATTAGTTCCTTTGCTTTTTCCTGCTATTTACCACATTTCTTCGTTGGACCTCTTTCGTAATTGTTGTCTTAATCACGCACTTCATTCCCATTATATTCTCAAACACTTAGGTACGCTTCTTATTAGCTCCATCCGATCTCTGCATTGATGAATCTTCTACATCGTTAACATACTCCCTTCATTATTTCCTGTTCTTCCAGTGCTCGCCAACTCTCTTCATAAACCACCACAAGTATATTCATCCCAGAACTATCCCCCAATACCTCGTCCATCCTCGCCTCATCCTCGCGAGTCTTCTCCCAGCCTCGTCTCCGATCTGCCTTTGCATGCACAGACCCCCCACCCCCACCCACCTCCCCTCTTCCCCTCCTTAGTCTCGCTCCATTGTTTAATCCCGCAGGTACACGCGCCGGATATTGAGCTGCCTCCCCGCAGCAAACGGAAGCACGGGGCGGGGGGGGGGGGGGAGCGGAGACGAGGACGACGACGACGCCGACGCCGCCTCGGAAGGAGGGAAATATCTTTTTTTATCGCCCTCGATCTGATAATCCTCGTTGCCGCGCCCCGCCTCGTTCCACGTCTCGTCCTCCGCCGACCCCCACCGCCCACGTCTGTTTCCGCGCCGCCCCTCTGCCGCCAATCACCGTTCCCCCGCCGAACCTCGCCGTCCTGCACCACTCTCTCCCGTAGTCCACCGCCACCCACCGCCGTCCCCTGCCAAATAACGCCGTTCTTTCCCGTCATGTTCCTGCCGTTCCCCGTCTCCCCCGCCGTCCTCCATCGTCTCCCATCCTGTTCCTGCCGTTCTCCGCCTTCCCTGCCGTCCTCCATCGTCTCTCCTCCTGTTCCTGCCGTTTACAGACTCCCCTATCGCCCTTCACCGTCTCCCCTCCTGTTCCTGCCGTTCCCTGTCGTCCCTCCTGTTCATCCCGCCCCCGTCTCCCCCGCCGTACTCCATCGTCTCCCATCCTGTTCCTGCCGTTCCTCGCCTCCCCTGCTGTCCTCCATCGTCTCTCCTCCTGTTCCTGCCGTTTACAGCCTCCCCTGCCGTCCTCCACCGCCTCCCCTCCTGTTCCTGCCGTTCCCCGTCGTCCCTCCTGTTCATCCCGTTCCCCGTCTCCCCCGCCGTCCTCCATCGTCTCCCCTCCTGTTCCTGCTGTTCCCCGCCTCCCCTGCCGTACTCCATCGTCTCCCCTCCTGTCCCTGCCGTTCTCAGCCTTCCCTGTCGTCCTTCACCGTCTCCCCTCCTGTTCCTGCCGTTCACCGTCACCCCTCTTGCTCCTCCCATTCCCTGTCTCACCAGCACGGATCCCTTCCACCACCACTTCCACCCTTTGCCCTTCGCCATCCCTCGCTGTCCTTCACCATCGCCGCCCCCTTCCATCGCCGTCCTCAACGCCTTGGAAGAGAGTCGTTCCCGGGGCCTTCATTACCCTCGCGCCGCCGTGCGCCGCCGCATAGACGGAATGAATTCTTTTCCTCGGGCGGCGCCGCCGAAAGACTTCCGCGTGAGAACCGTGTTGGAAATTAAAGAGACGCGGAGAGCGGCGAGACGGCAATCTTCCTTGTCTTCGCCAGGGTGACGACGTAAACTTTCGGGGGCTGTCGTGGAACTATACAGCGACGAAGACTCGTCACAGGGAATAGACGTGCTCTTTCTGTGCATAGTCTTGTGTAGTTGGCGTTGATTATTTTTTTTTTTTCATTTTCCCCTAGTGTGGGTATTATTTTATAAATAGAAATGGAATTTTATTAAATTAATACAAGCAGTTTTTTTTTGCGACGATAGATGTCATTTTTATACGAAAGGAAGGTAGAAGTCTAATGAAAGCATTTCTGAAAATGCTTGTCCATCTGTACAAAATACAGGTATCAAGATCCTTTGAATATCCTTTATGATTTTAAAAAAGGCCTAAAATTCTGAAGATTAATTATAAAATGGTACAGCTAAATGGAATATCTTTTAACCCAATAACAATTAAGATATAGTGTGAAACATTCATGTTGATCAGTGTCATTACTAAAATTAACTAAATACTTACAATTACAAATAAATTCAATATTAGTTTCATTCTTAAGAAGTCTCGTTTCGTATAGGAGCCGATCAGTTCCATTTCTTGAAATACGTAAACCACGCCCAAATTAAAACGCAAACCAGAGATCGATGTTCTACTAACCAAACATTGCTCTTGACCTCCACCTACCTCTCGCTTCTAAAATTCCCTTTGAGTCTATATTTGGACGTCGCCGTTGTTTCCTGTCTTCCTCAGATTACCCGACATTAACGGAGAGGCGACCCACTCAGTCGTCGAAGTTCTAAGCTACTCACATTCCGCGGCGCTCTGCCAAGGACAATTGCGTAGTGAAGAGGTATTTCTGGAAGTTCCTTTCGCGTATAGCGCTAGTTAGCGTGCACTTTCCCAGCCAGCCTGGGCGTATTCCAGGCGCTGGGGGCAGCCGCACGTCGCTTGTAGGCAATAGCGCACGGCCGGTGGCGCTGTCCGCGGAAAACTTGGGACGAGCTCGACTTGACGAGCCGCACGAAAGAGCTGTCACGCACATAATAACGACAACTTAGCCCTCTTCTCGGAATTACTAAATGAGGGGAGAGCCGTGAAAGTAACGGCTCTCTTCGCGCATGAACTTCCCGTAAGCTGCGCATTATCTCCGAAATGGGAGCCACCGAAACTTCTGACGATGCGCAACAGAAGTCTCGAGAACGCCCTAATTCAACAACTTCCCGTTTATCATTAAAGCAACTGCCATGAAAGGGGATTTACAATGACGACTAATTAGACTACTTTCACGCAAAAGCTGAAATTGTGTTTGAAATAGGCTATGTATGTCGCGGTGCGAAAGTGATTATGGAGATTTTTTCCCCTGTGAATTACTTAGTACTTAACAACATTTATATGAATATATCATAGCCAACATTAAAATTATTTTATTGGTGAAGATAAACGGGATTCTTTATAATCATTTTCCTTTGAAATATTGACATAGATTTCTAAAGATAATGACGTGATATTCATGGTGTCTTCTCTGAGAGCCAGAAGAACGTGGCAGATCATCGTTGGGTACGTGCTCTTCATTAATTGACGGGTAAATAAAACATCTTTTAATGCGTCAGAATTGCCAAACACCAGTGTCAGTCGACATATTTTCATTGAATTTCATCAAAAAACCAGCAGAAGCTAAATGTGACATATGAGCGGATAGTATAATCTGCGCTCGTTTTCATGAGTTTTAGAATTGTTTCATTCCCACCGGTTTATTTACATAGTTCAATGATGAATAAAAGTACTAACAAAGTAAGATTAGCAACATGAACTAACAACAAAATGAAACATAACAAACATGAAACATAATAAACATGAAAACAAACAAAAATAAAACATAACAATATGAACTAACAACAAAAGTACTAACAAAGAAAGGATAGAACTTGAAATGTTCGCTCCCTAGTTATAGAAAATTATTTGCAACGGTAAACGAACTACAGATTTGATTTTATAGGATTACTAACAAAATAGGAATACATAATCCTCCGCAACTAGCAAAAGGACCTAACCAAACGTGTACATAGTGAAGTTACATTTATGTCGAAGAAAATCGAGGGACCATCTCAGCATTTGCTAAATAGATGTGGAAACTGGACGGAAAACGTGATCGAGGTGGGGCCATTGACCCTGAAGCAGCAATACGTTACTTGTTACAGACAGTTTTAGATTTTTTAAATGACACAAAATAAATGTTAACTAATTCATTAAATATCATTATTGAGATAAACTAGCTGAACCCCTACGATTACAACGCATAAACGGAAGAACTGGTTACACAAAGTACTAAACATGTTTTATACGGAAAATCGAAATCCCTACAAAAATTGTTCCATGTTCTCCTTATTCTATGGAACTGATTAAATAAGAGGGATTTACAAATTCTGGAACAATACAGTCACTATTGTTTCATGTTCATGTACTGTGTTGTAGTAAACCATCCCTTTATAGTAGCTGAGTGCGAGTGGCCGTCCATGTGTCAGTCACTCACAGTCAGAGCGCTTCCCGTCCACCACTCGAGACACACAAGGTGTCACGACACGACGCGTCTCGATCTCCTGGTGGGGAACTGATAATTTGTTTTTGAATCCAGCCAGAAAATTTTAAAAATGAAAATTTTCTAAGGAATATTCAAAAATGTGTTTTTGCTTTTTTTCTGGCTGTGATCATGTTTGGTAGACCGGGTAATTAAATAAACTCCACCAAGATGGATCTTTCTAGGTAGAATTGACGAAATCCCAGTACGCAGGGGTAATTTTCACTCCACGACATCATAATTGTCTTCCACGAGGCCGACAACACTGTTGCTCTCTCTGCGTGCAACACTGAATGAATTGCGGGCCAAACTGTCAATCTGTGGTGCTGCTTTGAAGTTATTCTTAAGTTGTGAAATTCGCGTTTCATCCGTATTGCCGTGTTTTTAATAATAAATTTGCAATAACCTACCTACAGATTACCTTGGAACTCACTAATTGTGAAGAACTTTAAGTGAATACAGAGAAAACAAAACTGTGAATAATGTTAGTGAAGGAATGAGTTCTTACTTTCGACTTCTCACTTTTACGTTCCTAAGTGTTCAAATACCAATTTTCAAATGAATGTGACCCAGAACTTATTCTTATTCAACTTATCTAACAGCTTATTTACGTAATCATACAAAACAGTCGCTCTAGTCCACAGAGCCATTGCAGAAGTAGAAGTGAACACCAATCAGACTGTTTCTGGATTTTAAATCTCTTCACAAATTAGAGAACAAAAATATGGATGTATTAAGCAAATCCGGAAAAGAATCAAATGTAGTTGTAGAAGATATTACGACAGAATTTTGGGAACTCATTGAAAATGATCTTATATTGGGATTCGAGAATTACACTGAATAACAGCTTACAGGCGGTATTTACGTCAATGTTTTAGCATATTTTCAAAAACTCGTAACAAGTGTATATAGTAGCGATAGTATATAGTAGCGATATTACTAAGAATATTGCATATTCCGTATGGAGGTAACATACAGGACCATTGGACGTCCGGAATATTTTAACGGAATTTTAACGCTTGATACTGTAAGAACTTATTTGAACAAGGTTATGCATGATATTTAGAAATGTTCAAGACATCAAAATACTTTTAAAACAGTTCACAACGTCGACAAAGCCACTTTCAGCTAGTTTAAGTATACTCTGCTATCCACCTTCAACTTAGATAGTGCGACTACAACAGCACATACTTTCTTGCAAACTGAATTTTCAAAACATTAAAGAGATAAATGCAAGTGAAACCTGCGTCATTGTTTTAAGAGTTCCTCGTCCTTTTATTTTTATTATACATTTTATTATTTACATTATTATGTTCGACCGGGAGAGGTAGCTCAGTGCATCAACTGTCACTGCAGCGCCTCTGACCGGGAGGTCCTAGGTTCGAGTCCTGACAGCGGCAGGATTTTCGACACTACCGATCAGAGCAGCCGGCCGCTAGAATTCTCCTCCAGACAGTGACTGAATTCGACCTAGCTGAAAAGCTAGTTTTCCGTGGTTTCTCCTATCAACACCAGGCGAATGCCGGAGCAGTACCCTACCAAACCGGCCACGGACCGCGCACCCTTTACACACACACACTTACACTAACATGCACTACACTACCACATATTCCAGGAGACGGGTCGGGAGCTTAGAGCTTGTCCCGACTGGGGCGGTGCCCCGTTGGTGGGAGAGTCCTGGTTAGGGGGAAACCCCACTAGCCGACGGTAGATCGGCGCCGGATCTCGCCATTCCGCGGGAGAAGATCCCCCCCACCTCCCGAGAAACGAACATGCACTACACTAACGGGACTAATGACCAAAGTAGATGACGCACCCGGAAACACGAAAAAATCAATCAATCAATTATTCTGTTCAACAGTCAGTTGAATACTTCTGCAGCAGAAAAGATATTACTTGTTTTAATCGCACCCTCCAACGCCTCTCAGTCTCTAATGCCTGTCCGCTGCATGCGTGCGCAGGTGGGCTGCTGCGGTGCCGACGGCCCCAACGACTACATCAATCTGCGCCAGCCGCTGCCCAGCGAGTGCCGCGACTCCGTCACGGGCAACGCCTTCTTCTACGGCTGCGTCGACGAGCTCACCTGGTTCTTCGAGGAGAAGAGCGGCTGGGTCTGCGGCCTTGTCATGACGCTCTGCGCCATCCAAGTGAGTCCCGCCCCTACACACGATTCCACTGTCACTTTTCATTCATTTTTTATTTATTCATTTTATTGTTTATTTACTCGAGAGAAAATTGTTTCCAGGCATGCAATAATGCATAATGCACTTTATGCCCATTTTTAGAGCTCCCGCTGGATAAGAGGGTCTCATAATTTTTTTATGGTTTACTAGTTCATTGCGGTGTGATTGCGGACCTCAAACAAAATACGTAAAGGTATTGTTAATACCCTTGCAAACCTTTGTGATTCTTTATGCCCGAGGGCCTTTTGCATTCTTTACGGCCCGCTCTAATACCAACACAACACATACATTTTTATGAATTCTATTTATTAAAGTTACAATGCAATCAAATACAATAAATAAATGGCATGATGCTCAAATCAGTGAAATAACTCCTTATAAGTCTTACTTTGCTTCATTGATACGAAATTTGCAACTTTAGAACATTCCCATGAATATAGAATTGCCACCAGTCACTCATATTTCTCTGTTACGTACCACCTTTTTTTAAGACATAGTACGTGCTTCTTCAGCAGCAGTACTACTCGTAGTACTAAGCTGTTTAAGGCACATCGGCTAACATCATAGAAAAGTTATTTTTTTGATGTTATAACATATTTTAAATTCCTTTTGTCAATACAAGCAAATAACCTAAAAGTAGCGTTTCATCAACGCAATTTACACTGTTATTCACACTTTTATATAACTTTCGAATACACCACAAACATTTTCATATATGTTTCGAAATTTTACTGAAAATCACTGTCCGTAGTCTTGTTAGCTTTTGCGAGAATTTCCGCTGGAACTTCACAATGTTCTTTCATTTTGTACGAACAAATCAGTCCAATAACAATTATGCAATAGTAAAGAGATACACACTGTTTTTTTATCTGACGTCATTTTGACAAATGACCATTACAATGCATCTTTTCACTTTGGACGCAAGAAAAAGTATAAAATGTTTCGATTTCTTGTTTAATTCAGTAACGAACTAGTAAACCATAAAGTTTTGCATGCACCACGGGCGTTACTAGACGTTTTTGCCCCGCAGGCGACTTCCAAACCCTCGGGTCAGAAGCCCTCGGTTTTGGAAGCCGCCTTCGGGGCAAAAACATCTACTTAACGCCCTTGATACATAAATAACTATTACACAAAATTCAATATATATTCATTCTCAAACATGTGAAAATGTTTTCAACTACTTTATTAGTTACTTTTTAATTAATATTAAAAATTAACTTAAAACAGTCTATAAACTTTCGATACTCTGTTTTATTGAAATTAATTACATATTTGAATTAATAAACAAATAAATAGTTGAATTAACGTAACAAAATTATTTATAGCTAAAATGCGGAATTAAAATATTGTCTAATGCACGTTTATGACGTCCAATGCTATCGAAATCATTCAGACATAATTTTATAGATATCTTATTTCTCGAATAATAATCAATATATTTGCTTAAATATCTACTTCAAAATCTATGATGGTCCTGATGTACTCGTTTTTCTACAGAATAAATTGTTAACATAAAATGTGACATCGTATTGTTAACATTTTACGGTTAGAAATGGGTATTTTTCTAGTATTTTCATTTTTAGGGTTCTCATGTTTGCTCCCGCTTAAATCTTTAAGATAGCAAGCAGGCCTTGTACGTGGCGTATATAGTGGAGGAATACAATCCACAGTTGATTTCATTGCATTGCACTGTTGAAATGATCGCTCTTACAAAACTAATAGCTTTTAACACGGTATACTATAATATTTAAATACCACTCCGCTCAAACGCGTTTTTTCGAGTTCTTTACCAAGTTGTACTCCGTGAAGCAAAATTATAGCACCAAATATATGTTCTGTATTTAGCCAGAGTTAATAATGGATAATAACAAACTCACAACGGTCATGGTAAGCTGATTGACTAAAGTCCACGATTCACATTCTTATCCCACTTTCTTCGGGATTCCTCATTCGTAGTAAAATAGTTCCGAGAAATTCTATTAATATATTTAAAAAGTATTTAAGATGCTAAAATAATGCTTTATTAAAATTTAGATTATGTATATTAGATCGAAATTATCAAGGATCCTGTCACGGAAGTAAGAGAAACAAATATTAGTGTAGTTTTATGTATTAATGTGATTATTGTAGCTAGTAAATGGTCGGATATAATAGTCAACAATGACTTTAACTAAAGCTTTTGTAAATAACGTGCTGATTAAGCATAGTATTTAGCTCGCAATATTAGTAATGAACTTTGAATTGCAAAAAGGACAATACTATTCAACGTGTGGTACGACTGCGGACAACAGTGGCAGAGGAGGAAACATCCCGGCTGACGATGAGACATCGGACTTTTGCAGAGGGGTACATTTTGAGCTTTGTTTAAGGTCACTCTATTATCAACACAATAGTCTACAATAAATCCAGTGTATCAGACTTTAATTCAATACATCTTATTCGCAGTTGTGTCGAAGCTTTACGGTTTTGAAGTGTTATCATCATTAAGTCCTACTTCACGAACATTGATTCCAGAATATTTGCGAAAATAAAACAGTCATTTAATATTCCTTAAAGAATACATCACTTTCAATAGGGTTGAACTTACACATTTATTCAAAATTTCAAGACAACAAAATATGAAGGAAATTACGGTATTATACTCAAAAGTTATGACAAATTGTTATTAAAAAAATTAAATGACAAATTGTTATTAAAAATTGTTGTTAAAAAGTCTTCAAATTCATGCACTATTCATTTGATATCTTTTATTATACCTGTGTATTTCAGCTACTCGTATGATCCATAATTAATTGAAAATAATTTTATATTAAAAGGTAAGGTCAAAATAAGAAAAATTTTAAAATAAGGACAAATTACAAAATTGCTAGAAAACTAGTAACCAGCTCATAAATCAATCGACAGAAAGCACGTGAAGTGAAGAAATATATCCTATTGAAATGCCTTCACCAGCCGCTTTCACATGCCGTACGTCCACAATTCCAACAAAAACATCAGACATAAAATCCATACGTATTCCCCCAAAACTTACAATCCACACAATAGTTCAATAAAGGAATGCTTCAAACGATATTTTTGTCTTTCAGACAATGTCATTGTGTAATCGAGAGCTATCAGTCCACATCACATTCCACATATGAGATCCCTTGACAAAAGCTAATCAAAACGTTGCTGGATGCGGGATGCCACGGCAACATTTGCGGTCACTGCACCCCACAGCTGCCAAACAACCTTCAAGCCTCGACAGCCTCGACAAACCATCACGTATCGATTACGCTGTTCGATCATCGCCAGACGGGTGCCCGCAGGCTCGATCACACAAGGGATGATGGAAGCGGTTGGCGACAAGAGGAAGGGACAGGAGAAGGAGCGGGCCAAAACGAGGGCAGGGTTGGTACTACTGCGGGGTGCGAAAGGAAACGGAAGGATCGGGGTGGAAGCAACGGATGAAAAGCGATCCAAGATTTATTAAGCATTATTAAGTACCTAGCAAATAAATTAGTCACACATATCATTGAAATTTTTAAAAAAGTAACATGTTCAGACATTTGGATATTTAAGTAATTCATATTACTCAATTCGCATCAATTTAGCTCATATTACAATATTTTATTTTCAGAAACAGTAATTGATTTTTATTTTTAAAAATGCTTTTTTAATATCATCCTTCATTGCTCGTGAGCGATTCAATGTTCATTTTTGGATCAATTTATTATATTAGTTATATCATATCATGATTGCAGGTTAGAGTTTTGTTACTAATATTCATTTTCCATTCATTCATTTCATCACATCCATTATTAAACATCACATAACTGGATTCTTAGAAATCTAAAGCTCCCTGATAAAGTAGCTCCACATGAGATATTATTTGATTTTAACAGGTTTGTTTGAAAAGTTATTGATGTTCGAATGAATGCCTGGAGCTGCTACTGTCCTAAAAACATATCAAAAAAGAAGTAATCTAAGAATGCGTGAAAGAGGAAAAGGTAATGGGAATGCAAAAGAGAAAACACAAAGGGAATTGTGATGGTCTAGGATCAAATACTATAAGACAATAGGCAGTGCGTGGAGAGGGGAAGCAATAAAACCGAGACATCAACTTCGGAGGTAAATTTCCCCAATAAACGCCAGATAGTCTTTGTCGCATGACCTCACCATGATAAGCGCGCATGATACTGCACACATTTTCTTTCAATGCAAATGAAACCTTTTGCAAAAAATCCTCGGCTGCGACAAAATAAAACTATTGTAAAGTCCCAATCATCAAAGAGTCACAGATACGTCGACTTCCCGTTGACCGTTTCTTGTTATAAGAACTAATAGTGGTTATCAACGAAAATCATAACAATTAATTACTACAAAAAACTAATTTAATTATTAAATACATTGTTACTCAGTAGCGTGCTCACAATTTGGATAGCTGTACGTCTGCGGAACATATTCTCTGATCGTAAGTGCATCCAACAAGGTGACGGGCAAGCTGACAATTAGAAAATAGTAACAATTTAATAACAAGACCTTCGTCTTACAGGTTGTCAAATTACATGAAGTTCTATCAACTTCTCCGAACACTAAGACCATGCGAATTCCAGAGCAGTACACTACCAAACGGGCCGCGGACCGCCCGTCTTTCCCATTCTTGTCCTATCCAACCCCTTACTTACACACACTTTCATTTACATGCTCTGCACTACCACACATGCCAGGAGACCAGTCGCGAGCTTATAGCTTGATCCGGCTAAGGCGGTGTCCTGGTGGTGGGAAATACCTGGTTGAGGAAAAACTCGGTAGCCAACGGTAGGTCGGCGCCGGATCCCGCCATCCAGCGGGGTAAAATCACCGCCATCTTCCGAGCAAAAACATGCACTGCACTTATGGCACTAATTACAGATGTTGACGCGCCCGGAATCACTAGTTATCTATCATCAATAATACGAACCATAAGAAGTGATTATTAATAATATCTTAAGCAAATCATGTACTAATACATAAAACTCACAACCGAAAAGCCCTTCGTCTAGACTCCACGACCTCAAGAAATGTTTTGCTCGTTTATTCTGGGTCCTTTAATATAGTATTCATAGTATTCCTTTGCTAAGTAGAGGCAAATAACAGTGATGACCCGCTACGTTACATTTTCTACCACATTCTTTTATCTTCTATCGAAAATATAATTTTTTCATCAAATTTATATCCAGTCAATTGTGTAGTCGACAATTATTTTTAGGAATGCATAAAAATGGAAAACAATACTCAATATGTAAGTACAAACACATTATCAAACGATTCGCCCAATACATGAATACAGGTACACCATCCGAAAGTCCCATGGAAAGGTGTAGAAGAAACGTCAAAACTATAAAACTTTGCTGTAAAATATAAACAATCACGCTTTTACATTTTATTAGATCATTGAGAATTAGGTAAATGGAAATATAAACGATAAAAAAACTTACGAAAAGAATTGAGCACAAGGTTAGGAAACAAATCGTGGGCGTAAAGCACAGTACGTACGTCATCCTCTCACGGAGAGTAGGCATGGGGGTGGCGCAAGGGGATGTTGAGCGTCGGGGCGGATGGTTGGGGGCGAGGACGCAGGGAGCGGGGGGTGGGGATGGGAACGAGCGAAAAGGAGCGGGGAAGAGAGAGAATGAGCGGGGCAGAAACGGGGCCGGTTTTCAAATCGCCGCAATGCGTTTGCGTGCCGTGGCAGCCGGGCAGAGTAAGTGCGCTCGCATCCATATATTGCCTCCGCCTGGTCTTTGCCCGGTGCCGCCGGCCCCGCCTTCCTCCTCCCCCCTTCCATTTCCTCTACCTCCCCCGCCTCCGCCCCCGCCGCCCACACCGCACAGCGCGCCGCTATGCATCACAATTTGTCCGGGCTATATACATCGTTTTATGGTCGTATTGAATTCAATTGCAGTAAATACCGCTGCCGGTCCAGTACTTTTATTGGGACCGTTTCGCCGATATTTATGAAAGATTGTTTTGAATTTAAATATATATCCCTTTTAGTGAACAGGTTAGTCCGTGTACATTGCGGAAACACCGAAGTTGGTTAGCAAAGCGCCATATTTTGCTCGCCATCCCCTTTTACGGGAATCCGTGCGTCGTTATGTTGCTTATAGATTTGTGTCGTTAATGACAGGTACAAACCTCGCGTGGTGTGTCGACATCCATAAAATGACATTTCCCTGTCTCGCCCTATAAGTCCTTATCTCGTGTAATTGGGGCGGTGCATGCCCTTGCATTGCCACTAGCGGTTGGAGAGGCAGATAAAGTCACTTCAAATTGAATGTAAACATATGTGAGCACATAGAGCTGTCACTAAGATCCAGAAAAACATATCAGTGCTCGGCAGTAATGACACAATAAGTCTAATCGAGACCGCACGCTCCATGTCCGCCATAAACTTCATATCTATGGTGTGCGTGTTTCACGAAAGCTGTCCACACTTGCATATTCACGGCGATGACTCCCCAAACTACATGCTCCGACTTTAAATGCGAAAAATGTATGATAAAGATCTTGCTGATGGGGCATTGTAGCGAACTCTATATCGTTTCAGCGTACCTTCTACATGTCTCTCCTTTTGAATTGAAGCCTTATTACATGTGGCGAGACTCAGGTCATAAGGCCTGCTCTTCTGTCTTGACATTGTAAATTTCGCTACGCTTCTTTCACCGACTGGGGGAGAAAGAAGGTATTGCTTGGGCGACGAAACAGGCAATTTGAATTTTACTCAGAGGTTTCTTTTAGGCTTGAGGATCTTTTACATGCAGTAAATCTACGAAGGCTTACGAAGGATTTTTTTCGCCCTTGAATATCCACGGTATTGATCGGGTTTGAACCCGCGAACTAGGGTATAACAGCCCGATATGCTAACTGTTACACCATTGATGACGGTTTTGGTCGTCTGCTTCGAAACACTTCTCTTTCTGTATGCACGACAAAATTCATTTTAGTCCCTTATACATCTTATTACCTTTTCTAGTTTCATCTGAAGTTTTGAATCTTTGTTTTGAGCTTCCTTCAATTTTCAATCAGTTGTGAATTTTGTATTTTTCAATTCGATTCGATCACTTTCCATGAATATTTTTAGTTCCCCACAACACTCATCGCATCACACCATACATGATTCGTCCCTCTTCAAACTTCTTTGTATCTCTCCAACCACTTCTCAGATTTTCTTCTTCTTTTTCATTTTCTCTTATTTCCAATTGTTTTTCTCTTCCTTCCTAAATGTCTCCTCCCACTTTTCCGCGTTTTTGCATTCCTTCTCGTTCCCTGAGCCGCGTTTGTGCTTGCTCCAGCAGCTTTGCTTGCACTCTCCCTTGTCGACGCCTTTCTTGGAAGCGACGAAGCGAAAGCCACCTTGTTTAACTTGGCGATTGATTTTTCCATCTCGCACAAATTACTCCAGACTCGTGGGCTCTGAATTTATCTTTCTGCGTGCGGTTGCAAGCGGATGGGAGGAGGAGTGTGGCGAAGGGGGGTGGGGGGTGGGGGGAGGGTACGACGGTTGCCCTCGCCCGCGAGTCATTCCGCCGCAACACGCGAGCCGGGGCCCCCGTAATGGATTCTTGAATAGGAATTGAACGTAAAATAGGCGAGCCACGCCCCTTCACGCTCCGGCGCGATAGCTCGTCGCTTTGGGGGAGGCGCGTCTCGCCAGTCGACCCTCGCGGAGACCTCCGCTGCTCTTGCTTTCCCGCCTCGCTAGTGCGTTGCGGGTCGCTCAATGATTGATTGGTTATTTCGTGTCTCCGGGCGAGTCAACTGCTGTCGTCATTAGTCCCATACCGGGAGCGGTGGATCAGTACATTAACTGATGTCACTGCAGTGCCTCTGACCGGGAGGTCCTAGGGTTCGAGTCCCGACGGATGGCAGGATTTTCGACACTAGCTACATAACTAGGTACGGTTGAACCGCTGTCTGAAGGGCAAACCTCGCCTGGGGCGGTGCCCCGCTGATGGGAGATGCCTGGAAGGGGAAATCCCGAAAACTGACATGAAGGTCGCGCTGAATATCATCATCCCATGATAAAAATGTGGGCTGCAGTTACGGGACCAATGACCTCACTACTTGATGCGCCCGGAAGCACTAACAATCAATAATTAGTTGGCGTAAGTGAAGTCCACGATTTTATCACGGGATGATGATATACAGCGCCGACCTACACGTCGGTTTTCAGGGTTTCCCTTTCCAGGCATCTCCCACCAGCGGGGTATCGCCTCAGTCGAGACAAGCTCTAAGATCCCGATAGCTCATCCCAAGTGTGTGGTAGTGTATTGCATGTTAGTGTAAGGGATGAGGATAGGACAAGGAAGAGGAAGGAAAGATCGCGCGCGGTCCGTGGTCGTATGTTAGGGTACTGCTGCCTGGTGTTGATCGAAGAAACAACGGAAAACTACCGATCAGAGCAGCCGGCCTCTAGAATTCTCCTCCCAGACACCGACTGAATTTGACTTAGCAAACAAGCTACTGTGGAAAAGCCTTACAGATTTATTTTGGTCCCTTAGAATTCGTAAAATTGATGGTTTACTATATTTTGATAGTATGAATTCTAACTCACTTTTTACCCATTATCTTATTGAATATTTCAGCTAAATATTCTCCTTCGCTCTTTCCATCATTTTAATTACTTAAAAAAATGATGATTCGAGCTGGCCTGGATGGCCGAGATGACTAACAGCGTGTTCTGACTCAGCGTTTCGGTCCGAAGGGTCACGAGTTCAAGTCCTCCCTTGTGAATGTTTGTTTGTCCCTCGTCCCTTGTCTCTTACGTACGTGTTGCCATGGAGGGCCTTGCGTTCTGCTGACCCTAGATGAGAGGGGCCCGCAAGTGTGTTGGTATCTACTGTACGGTGGAATATGCGCTCCATCGGGGCGTAAAGTGTAACCAGGTGTCGGATGTATAAAATCCTTAGAAAAAAAGGAATTTTGAATGTAATTCGTTATCTAGTATTTCTTAATTTGTCTTTCTTGTTATATCATTACATTGCTTTTTTTTCCTAGGGCTTTTATTCAGCCGACAGCCGGTTGCCCTTTACGTCCCGAAGGGACGCATATTCGACCATACACTAGACAAACACTTGCGGGCTCCTCTGATCTGGGGTCAGCAGAACGCGAGGTCCTCCGCGACAACACACACAAAGTCAAGGGACAAACAGCCATGCCCAAGGCGGGACTGGAACCCGCGACCCTTCGGACCGAAGCGCTGAGTTGGTACTCGCTCTTAGCCACCTCGGCCATCCAGGCCGGCACATTTCATATTTAAAATTGATAATAATAGAAATAATTAAATTGATTTAGGTAATGACATGTCGTTTTAAAAATCATTGATATTCTTCTGTTCTCTGCGTAGCAAAAAAATGTATCTCCTGAAACATTGAGTTAATACAAAATCAGTGGTGCTCTACATTCTTTCTCATAACTTATGCCGAATGACTCAATAACAACAAATGCACTTAATCCGAATAATTCAGGATATTATGTTAAATTCTTACAGAAAGGTTAAATAAAAAATTAAACTCTTTTAGTAAATATTGAATCTGTATATCTGCATAACTGAGAATTTTACTCTTTACCTCAGAATTAAATGAAAACGACACATTTGTAAAATTTTAATGGCATTATTTAAAAATCGAATTTTGAAAAATATATTTTATTAAAAAAATTGTGGGGGTACAACAGCTCGTACTTTCTTGCTTTATATGTTTAACGTTCTCGAAATATTATAACAGTGTTTGACCCCACAAAACTGTTTAATGCTCGCCAAAATACTTGCCCACGTTGGAAATCGAACTTAGACATTTGGTTTAATCAGCATTTAACGTAATTACCATCTCAACAGCCCGAGACAGAGTGTCTAGCTTCCGACGATTTTAAAAAAATTATAACATTTACAATTTTCGAAAATTTAAAAGTATTAATGTAAGTCGGAAGAGTTTGGGTAAAAAGATTAAGAAAAGTTTGCAGATTAGGGATAGCATTATTTACGCAATATTTCAAATGTACGCTAAAACTAATCAAAATTGTTACAAATACTCATGTTTCCAAAGTATTTAAAGATCTGATTTTGAAAAATAGATTTCATTAAGAAAAAATATGGTTTTTATATTTTGGAGTTTTAGGAATACGTCGAAAAAACTTATCTTTGGCAATTTTTAAAAATTTAGAGATTTCAATGAAAACTTCAACTGCTGAAAATTTATTGATGTTCTTTAATTCACATGAGAGAAAAAATTAAAGAAAAAAATTGGAGTCGATTTTGGTAAAATTTCGAAAATGTCTCAATCTCAATCAGATCGATTGAGAAATATCAAACTTTGTGAAAATTCTATGAACGGTTTAGACGCTAGCGTTGTCGGAAAGACAGATGTCGTTCGGATAAAGAAAGACGTTTGCCTTAAACCTATCCACAAAATAGTATCTCTGATTACATAATAAAATAGAGAAAATTAATCACTGTATATATAGTAATATGAATTAACTATACACTTTTATGACATGAGAGATCAACAAAGAACAAGTTTTTCTGTCGAAAACTAGCGTTTATTCCACGCAGCCTTACATAACTTTCCCTGAACTACGTAATACTAGAATGCAATGAAGTAAAATATCTGTATTTAATAATAATGTTAGAGGGAGGTGCGTAAAAATTTTAAGTTTTGTTGCTCAGAAGTGATGTAAAACTCGAACTGCGAATGCCCATAATATTGATATTGTTAACGATTGCTGTAACGCTATACAGTGATTAAACCTCCTAATATCAATGTACGAAATCAGAGTTCTCGACTTGCCCGTAGCACGCGAGGATTTGGATTGCGTTCTCGGATTGGCACTTTCCAAAGCATACGATTTATAAGGACAATCTTTTAATGAAAAGAGATTCTTCTGATTAAGTGACCACCCGTCTAAAATACCTTTTTTTTTACAGAACCAACTGTGACCGCTTTACACAGGTTTCACTGTACTTCAATTTTTGGGAACTTATATTAAACACTTATTTGAGTTCCGACATATTAACTTTAATTTGGTCAAGTTCACCATGATTTTGATATTTATTTCTATATATCTTACCTTTTTATTCAATGACTGTTATTTGTTTAATAGAAACGAAAACTTAAATAATTTTCAACTATCTCGTAGTTGCTTTATAATTACTTTCAACATCACAATATCTTGTAGAACATTTCCGATAGATGTTTTTAATATTTTTATCTACAATTTAATAATGTAAGACAAACCACACAGGCAATAACTTCTAAGTTCGTAAATTTGTTCTTCGACGAATATTTTGAATTCAATATCTTACAGCTGCGTTCCCTGCCTGCAGCTCACGACAGTTTAATAAGAATCGGAGTTTGATTTTTTCGAAGAGCATGGCAAGCTTCTTTTTTAGCAGAAGCCTGAAGAAGCAGGAGAAACGAGAAGTCTTTCTAGGATCATTCGTTCGCTTCACGGAGTATTTATTAATACCGCTACTTTTCAAGAGTTATCTAAAACGAGGGCAAAGAATTTCGAACTCATATCACGGAAAAAGGAAACCTAAAGAAAACCGCAATATATCCCACGTACGAAGCCCCTTCCTTATGCATAAGACACGTAGCCGAGCGATATTTTCTCTTCTTCCTATCCCTGCCGACGGATGGGGGTTAGTAAAGTCGGATTCAAACAAATGGGCCATCCCTCTTAAAATGCATACCCCCAATATATCTCTGCCGTATATTGAGAACGTAATCTAGATTATTGTAAGCTGTCAAGAGAATGTTAGCAAGATCCCGCCTCTTAACTGATTCTTAATTTCTCGTTAACTCAATGAAATTCAATCATACGGGAAGTAATATCCACGATATAAACTAAATATTCTTTTTTTAGTATTTTCAAGACAAAGGGTGTCTAATATTAAAAATAAGAGGTATGATAAATATAGTTGAGAGTTATCTGTACAATTTAACAACTTGTTTTGCGTCACCCATCATACGAATATGTAAAATGAATTTGTGAAAATTCATATTGCAAAATATTTGCCTCAACATAGTTACTTTTAAATAAACGTTTCATTTCAGGTAAACCCAAAAAGTTCTGAGGGAAACAGACTTTCCATTATAAAAGATTACAACGTTCTAAATCTAACAGACAATTATGTTACTCCACTTATTATCCACATATATTGAGGGTTACTCCACTTATATTTTATTTCACTTAACGCAATATTATTATACCTTATAGCCGCATAGGTGAACAATTTGTTCACAAAAATAATTATTTTAATAATATTTTTAAAAATTTGTTTATACATTAAGTAATAGTTTACATTTCGGAGTTAAGGAACACACTTTTCTCACACACACACACATACATACACACGCATATTATAATAACATTCTAAGAAGACATTAAAATCACAGTAGTAAGTTAGAATTTCACACCAAACCAGAACATTTGGATTTATTTTTTAACATATAAACTGCACGATTTAATTATAATTATTGCATCAGAAGGAAATCAACGATAAAGTGTGATGTCATACAATCCAACGCGCACTGAAAGTTAATTATATTTGCCAATCACGTTTAGTAAAAAATTAACTGTATCTTTTGAATATCAAGCTTTTTAAATGACACTTTATTTAATAAATTCAATAATCAATATCAGCGTTATTACGTTCTTTAGTGAATCAATGCGGTCATTCACAATAATGAAACTTAAAATCCTACGTATTCAAAATTCATTATTCTGCTCGAAATTTAATGAATCATCAATATATGTCTGCTTTAAATCAAATAAATAATTGCAATTTTGATTGATTTTGCACAAATATTATAACATATTTTAGAAATTGTATATAGTTCGTAATAAATCTGCCATTGTTTTTTACCAGAATTTAAATTGGTATTAACACTATTACCCGGACATATTTTCTTCGAACTTGAATGTAGCGGGCATTTCAAAGAAGACAACTGATTTACGACGTATTTGTGCCATTTCATGTTAAATTACTTAAAAATTACCGGCCTTTAATTATTCGGCCTTTAAATTTTTCATTATTTATTTATTTTAAAGTATAAAATAAGTTAACGCATGTATTTTCATATTCTTCAAAATTTATTGCTTTTGGAAATATGGCAAGTTTAAATTCAATAATTTATTTCGACAACTCGTTTTTAGAATGTGTATCACTAAGTTAAAAGTATAATATTAATCAATATACTAATAAAAACTTATTCTAAATTGCATTTAAAAGTTTAAAAGAGTCATTCTGTTTTTTGAACTAATTGAACATTTTGTTTTTTGGACGGAAACAATTTTAATTTTTCTAAATTTAATTTTGCAATGATAAATTTTTGTAAACTCCAGATTATAAAAATTAAAAATTAAAAAGATGTAAACGTACTTAAGTATTTGGCAACCTAAAAATGAAAGTAAAATATCTAAAACTTGCATTATTTTTTTAAACCATTGTTTGGGTGACTAGAAGATTGCCGCAGCAAATGAGTCTTGCAGTAATGATCGTTTCTTTGGCGGGTTGTCCGGATGAAGCAGCAATGTCTACTTCCTCAACTTTACGATTATATTGATTAAACAATGACGTGTTCTTCAATCACGTATTAATTACCGAATTTCAGTTTTCACACCCTCCTAAAATAATTTCTTAGACCCGTATAATCTAACGTTGCCTGTTCTACACGATGAAATATTTACCTTCTGTGAAAAGAATTTGGATTGAAAAAGAATTGGGTTGCTCATGGTAATTGATTTATATCATTTTTCAATTTACTTCAATTCACTTGTTCAATTCAATTCAATCCACAAATGACTTGAATTCAAGGATCTTTATTATAAAAAAAACATTTCTCTGATATCATCTTGAACTTTCAAAAATGTATCCTAACATACAGTTTTGTTGCAATACTCTTCTGTTCGCGGGATTCGTGTATTGCTGTATATCTCTTATTCAGCTACTCTATTTTGACTTCAGGGACATTTGAAAAACTATCTAAAGATAAGAGGTTGTTAATTCCTTGATTTTTAATTCCCATAGCAATTTTAGCTACTTTCATTAAAGCAATAATAGCTTTTGACATCACACATTTTACAGAGATTAATGCTATTGCATGCCAAATCACTTTCTTACGACGCGGATTAAAAATATCTGCATCTAATGGCTTCTCTAATTTGCATTTCATTAGTAAATTGCAGTTCATGCGTCTCAAGAGATGATTCTTTTTTAGAACCGTTGTCAAGAAGATAAGTGTGTGAATAATAAAGTGACAGAGGTATATTTAAACATCGTCAAGCCTCACATGATAATCAGTTCATATAGCATACATGAATCAGAGTATCTCTTCTTTCCTTATAACGGGAGAGAGGTGGTTGAACGGTTCGGCAGTCGGTCGGACCGATCGGTCCGGGCCGTTGGTTGGGGCGATCGGTCAGGGCGATCGGTCGGGGCGATCGGTCGGGGCGATCGGTCGGGGCGATCGGTCGGGGCGATCGGTCGGGGCGATCGGTCGGGGCGATCGGTCGGGGCGATCGGTCGGGGCGATCGGTCGGGGCGATCGGTCGGGGCGATCGGTCGGGGCGATCGGTCGGGGCGATCGGTCGGGACGATCGGTCGGGACGATCGGTCGGGACGATCGGTCGGGACGATCGGTCGGGACGATCGGTCGGGATCGGTCGGGGCGATCGGTCGGGGCGATCGGTCGGGGCGATCGGTCGGGGCGATCGGTCGGGGCGATCGGTCGGGGCGATCGGTCGGGGCGATCGGTCGGGGCGATCGGTCGGGGCGATCGGTCGGGGCGATCGGTCGGGGCGATCGGTCGGGACGATCGGTCGGGACGATCGGTCGGGACGATCGGTCGGGACGATCGGTCGGGACGATCGGTCGGGACGATCGGTCGGGGCGATCGGTCGGGGCGATCGGTCGGGGCGATCAGTCGGGGCAACCGGTCAAAGCGGTCGGTCGGCGTGGTCCGTCGGAGTGGTCGAGGAGTCTCCAGTCATCGTCGTGAGACGTCGCTGCGATCGGCGGCGTCCGTCAGGCGTTCGAAGCTCCGACCGCCGCGAGGCGCCGCTCGTTGCTATGCGCGTTGAAGGCGGTGCCGCATTTGTTAGCGGCTATCTGCGCCCTCACCTGGCAGGCGGGCCGCCGCTTCCTGATGCATGGCGCCCATTTATACGCCGGTGATACCGTCTTTGTGCCTCTCCCCGCCGCACGGTTCCGCCCCCGCCGCCGCCACCCCGCGACCGGCATCCGCGCATTCCAGGATTTCCCGACCCCTCCCCTCGTGCCTTTCGCTCTCTCTCACCCAAGGCATATCCACAGCCAACTCAAATCTTTGATGCCTCTCTTTCCTGGAACACTGCATTGAATTTTTTCGCGTGTTTCCTTTTCTCTCTCTCCTCTTCTGTTTCTTCCCCCCCCCCATCTCCATTCTGTCTTCTCAATCCTGATTCTCCCTCTACTAACGTCTCCTCTCCCTTTCTCTTCACAATTACGTCTCTCTCTCTCTCTGTCTCTGTCGTCTCTCTCTCTCTCTCTCTCTCTCTCTCTCTCTCTCTCTCTCTCGTCCCTCTACCCAATCCCTGTCTCTATATGGTGCCCCTTTGGCATTTTCCTTTTATCATTACTTTTCCTCGTCTTTCGTTACCCATTACATCACTCTCTAGGTGTTTTATTGCCTGGTACATAATTTCCTCCTTTTCCGTAACTTCATACTTTGCTATTCCTCCTTTTTTGTCTCTACTGTCACATATCCTTGTCCCATTCTTTTTAAAGTTTTTCACTGTTCTCATGTATTCCCTCTCTCGATCTCTCATCCCCTTCTCACGTCCAATTTAGCGTACACACAATACATTTCCTCCTTTCAAATTCACCCACCGTCATGCGTGTTTCCTACAACTTCTGAAATTCCGAATTCCCTCGTCCCGTGTCCCCACATAGCTTTCACCTTCACGCCTTGTCCCTTCGTGGGAGAACTCGCACTTCATCGTGGGCGAGAGTTGCCCCCGTCTCGCTGCTCTCCGCGCCATTGTCTCCGCCTTCACAATATCCTGTGCGGCGCGGCGCGGCGCGACTCCCCTCCCTCGGGCCGTTATTAAGATGGCCACCAGCTACCTGCAGGTGGATTATTGTTTTGGAGCAAACATTTGTGTGGCGCGGGGCGTCTCCTTTTGTTCTTAGGAGCCGCGACAGACCGCGCCTCCTTCCGCTCGTCTGTTGTGGACGCGATATTGCGTCCGCTCCTCTCCCGCCCGGCCCGAGTCATTTGTTTCTGACGCGCGACCAGCTACCGCCTCCTCTCCCTTCACCGGGCCTACCCTCCGGTCTTCCTCCCCTGCTGGCACCGTCTCCATCGGCACAAATACCACCTCCTCGCGGCGTCGTAATTGTTCTGCATTTCTCTGTATTTTTCGCTTTCCCAAAGTTGTTTCCTCCCTCAACTATTTCTAACGGAACTGTCTCTATGTGCTGGTATGCTCGTACTGCAATAAGCTGGCATGATCAACATCCATCCCGCCAACCACACAATGACCAATAATCACTGTGGCCATTATATTCCTTCTCCTTCACTATCGCTGCCATACCTTCATTACATCCACCTTGTATTTCATTCAAACGACGTATCGAAGTAGGTCCAAGTAAGTCCAGTACCCGAAGGTTGTGTATTCATATTATTGGATAAGTTATCTTTTCTATATGCTGTTTTGAAATAATTCTCTCAGAAAAGAGGGATTAAACTTACAACATTCTATGTGAAACTGAAGAAAGATAAGTTCCATCTTCAGCATGATTAACCATCCTTAATTACATTACCCTACTTCTTAAATAAATGTCTTGCTTATATAATAAAGATCTAGAAGCTCAGTGTTCTTAAAACTATTTCGATTTTGTAAATTTATTTCGAATGCAATATTTGTCAAGTAGTACGTTAGCGATTGCTGAACTATCATCATGTCAAATGTGAAAAATCACCGCTTTTCAGAAGTCTTAATTAATTTATTAAAACATATCAATACGATGAGAGTTTTCACAATCTTGTTCAATAGTTTACATCAGGGATTTAGGAGTATCTACAATATTAACGCAATCGCTAGCTCATTGTGAATATTGCCTTTGAAGCAACCGATAAATGATGACGAGAAACTGCCTTATTCGCATTCGATACTCTACACTTCACACGGCTATGTGTTGTTCTCCAGTTGCTGTACAATTTGAGAATTGCCCTCCAATCGCTAATCATGTGAAACATGTTTATGTTCGCAGGTAATCAACATTGTTCTGTGCACTGTTTTGATTCATGCGCTGAAAACCGAAGAAGATTTGGACCATGAACAGTACGTGTACAAGCCCACTACCACCAGAAGTTTGTAAGCAACAGTAGCAGAACTATCTTCGTCTATATTTTGAAAAGGCGCAGAACTTTGAACATGTAGTGTACCTTTACAATGTTGAGTGTACGAGATGTATTAACAAACAATAAATAAACTCTGCAGACATCAATATGAATAATAAATGAATAACTTAAATAATAATGAATAACTAAAAAGAGGTGGTGAAGACATTTTATTAGCCCATTCAAACCAGTACATAAGATGTTTGGCACAGTATCAGCAATGTTCTGCTAATAAGAGTATCGTTCTTTAAATTTTGTATTAATTTTAATTTTTTTTAGTATATATTTCATTAACCCTAGAGAGCTAATGTGAATTGTCAAGAACACTAAAGCAAAGGATTTACCAGGAATTCTCAGGAACACTAAAGCTAAAGAATAGATATTCTGACGATCTTGCTTTAAACAGAAAGAATTTCACCAAAGCATCGTTAATAATTTTTTTCTAATAAACCAGATGTACAGGCATTTGTTTTGTAAATAATGATATATAGAAGGTCCTAGGTATCGACATCTGCCACATTCAATACACTATTTTGTTTCGAGTTCCCCACAAATCTCTTTGGAACAATGGTTGCAAAAATGTTTTGTCATCTTGTTCTTGCCTGGACAGAACACGTAGAACTTGCGTTTCCTTGTTTCTTGAGCTTCAGAATTCACCGGTAGGGTAGAGTTTCTGCTGTAGATAATATGATAGTACGTAATATACATACATACTGATATACTTTCGACAAAGCTAACGTTTCGTCTAAACGACTTGACTGAACACAAAATAGGCAGATATCTAATCAGATGCACAGCATTGATTCAGAGAACCAGTTACCACATCGCAACGTCAATTGAATCCACTGAACGCGACACGATAGTCATGTGGAAAGAGTGGTGAGGGCAGTTTTCGAAACTCTGTGTCGTCAGCTGGGCGAATCCTTAGCTTTAGCTTTCTAGGGTTAATTAGCAACACAAAATCTCAATTTCCTGTCAAATTTTCACCACCATCAAAATTGAACTACATTCTGCTACTGGTCCTTCATCAAGTGTTGGAAGAGTTATTTGTAAAAGTTCATTTTTTGAAAGAATCTAATAAAATATTGCAAGCAAACTATCAATCATTAGCAATGTTTAAATCATCAAAAAAAGTGTCATTTTTGAAAAGTAATTTATTTCTTTATATATCTGTTTCATGGACGTAAGCAGAAAGCAGCGTTAGCAGCAAAATTATCATCTGAATTTTACTTGCTGTCAGCAGCACCAAAACTGTTCGTGAAATGTTAGCTGATACAAATATTTATGTCAAAACTGCACATTCCCGAACAGAAATATCTCAATCTTGAATGAAACCTAAAAATGGTGAAACAGATGATGAAAAGATTATTCCCAAACATTTAAATATTGTCTAGAAGACACTTCAATACACGTTCTCCTTTTTTAATTTATAAACACGTTTTAATAATGAAGTAAGTACAAGCTCTAGGGAATTTGGACCACACCCTAGGTATGAAAACAATTAGGAAGATGTACAATAAAATTCCTTTTTTCGTAAGAGATTTCTTAGATACGATTATCTAGAACGCAGTGGAATATTCGTGCGAATATCTCTTTCAGTTAAGTCAACATATTCTGTATGAAACGTCTCCAAACGAGCGATTAATTTCAAAGTAAAGCATCATTTTATCATTAATATATTAAATAAAAGCCAATTAGGTTTTATACTGCTTTTATATTTAAGAAGAAAATTATTTTGTAAAATGTAGGATTGTTAAATGTAATCTAAAATAAAAGTTAAATACATTTTTTATAAAGTCCATCTGTACTGAAAGTTTTAATTCCATGTTGAAACCTTTCTATCCAAAATACCACGAGAGCTGAAAACCTTCTACACGTAGTTTATTGATGTATCTTCTATATGTGTTTTATTTCGGAAGGAAATAGATTTTTAAAACAACTTTATGTATATATTGTGATGTTTCTAGGAAGGTAAGAACTTAATTTAAGTGGCGATGCTACAACAGTACATACTTTCTTGCATTATTTCTGACTGCTCCTCTGAATTATACTATTATATAACCCCGCAAAAGAATTTTCAACCAGCGAAACTTTTTCCTGTACCCAGATTCGAACTCAAGTCCCCAAAGTTCTACTTATTCTTAAACGGGCTGCAACCCGTACAAGGGAAAATTGATACATATAAGCTTTCAATATTGAAAGAAAAGATGTACAAATTTCAGCTATCAAGTACTAAAGCTACAAAATACAAGAACACAAAATATGAAAAAGACATCTAGACAAGACATTACACAATATTGAAAAATTAAAACTAGAATGTCACAATTTGATAACAGTAAGGCACAAATGAGAAATTAATAGTTAACAGTAAAACACATGAGACAGAACTTGAGTAAGACAAATGAGAAATTAACAGTTAACACTAAAACACAATTGGAAAATAAGACTAATAAAAATAAAACAGTAAGACACACGAGCAAGAAAGTTATTACATAATATTTGGCACAAAAAACGAGAATAGCACAATTTTCACAGTAAAAGTATTAAAAAGGTATTATTCATAGATGCATTAGCCATTTAAGTTTAAGATATGGAGTTTGGCCTAAAACATTGTGAGTGGGACGCCATAATAACATATTTTCATTCCAAATTTATTTCCCATTTTCAGGAGTCTGCATTGTATCGTTTTACCTATGGATGTTTTTATAATGTTCCGGTGAAAATATTCCATCGACGCAAGGGTCGAGAAGAAATATTGAATGTAATTTCGTTAATCATATCACTCTCATCAATACTATTGATAATTTAAAAAAAGAAATATTATATCAGTAATAGTCCTTCTGTCCTGTGAGGTATTCAATTTGACTTTCTCTAATAAAGAGGCACAGTCATGATCGTTAAATGACAACGGTTCGTTTAGTAGGTAGGATACACGCCTCAGATATCTGTGCTGCACCGACTCGATGCAGGCTATGTCTTTTAGAAGATAAGGAGACCATATTGGGGAGACACATTCCAAAATGGGTCGAACTAGTGTTTTAAGTAGAAAGATGTAGGAAGAGCAGTTTTGGAAATCCTTGCAAATCCTGTTAATGAAACCAAGCATCTTGAACGCCTTATATACTATTTTCTCGATATGCAAAGAGAAACAGCTATTACAGGAATAAGTATCACCAAGAAGTGATAGAATTTACAGAGGAGATAGCACCATCAGAAAAATGGTAATGCAAGACAACAGGATTATGTTTATTACAAAAGCTATCCAATTTACATTAGTTGTATTGAGGGGTATACTATGCTTTAGCCCCAAGACTTAACCCTATTCAAATTTTCTTGAAAAAGTATATTATTCGAGGTTCACTAATAACCAAGAACATTTAGCATCATCTGCGAAGATTAAGGCTTTACAGTGGAGTAAATTGTGACCTACGTCATTAACAAAAATATTAAACAGGAGAGAATCGAGATGTGAGCCTGGAGAAACTCCAGAAGTAGCTGTAAAGCTTTTTGACCTGGCATCACAGTCACAGGAAACAAGTCCTTTGGGTCAGGTAAGAATGAAACAGATGGCAATTGAATACGGATTTACCCAACTTCATAATTTGTCAAGTAAGACAGTATGATTGACCCTACCAAAAGCTTTAGCAAATTCGATGTAAATAACTTCAATTCGGTTACGTTAGTCATGATGTGGGAAAAAGGAGTGATTAAAGAGAGAGGTTTGTTAGAGTAGACATTCCTGGTAACCATGTTACCCAGTTGAGAAAACACGTCTAAACATGGAGATCAATATGTCATACACTAACTTCTCAAAGAGTTTGGGAATAGAGCATTATTATTGCAATAGGGCGTTAATTATTCGGGTCGCTAATATTCCAAGATTTCAATATCGGAACAAGTTTTTCAAATTTTTCATGTTTGCGGAAACATGCCCGAAGACAAAGGTAGTTAAACAGAAGATTGAGTGGGACAGATGAACTAAAACAGCAGTTATGAAGGAAGTAATTGTCAATAACATGAAGTCCTGGGCCAGCATTCAAATTCAATTTTTCAATTCCATAAAAGATATTTGCAAGATCAATACGTAATGTATTGATAACAATTTTATCTACGGGATCAACAGAATCAAGATTCGCTAATTGGGCAGTAAATACAGATTCAAAGCATTTGACAAACAAATCAACAGGCACTGAGGGAGAATATGTATGAATAATACCAAGATACAAATTATTATTGGGGTTCATACTGAGAGAACATTTCAAACTCCTTGTATATTTCCAGAATGTTTTAATGTTTGAGGGATGGCATTTTCAACTGAGCTCATGTAATTCAAGTATTGTTTTCTAAATATGTATTTACATAAAGAACGAAGGTACGAAAAGCGATTATAATCAGTTTGTAACCCGAATCGTTTGTAATTGCGATGAGAAGTTTTTCTTTCCAAAACAATTTTTTACCTAAGAGTTTCACCATGGGGGATAGTCCTTAGTCATAGGATAAAATTGAACAAATTAGAATGTCATTAAAATATTAATATCTTTATTAATGTCAATGACACGAAAAAATGATTGCCAATCCAAATTGTTAAAAACAATTAAGGCATAGTTACCTCTCTTGAAGTTATAGCGAAATTCAGGTATGTAAGTTTAAGATTTAATCCACGACCCTTGTAACTTCAAGACATAGGGAGGGTAAAAATTATCGACAGGCTCAATCGAGCAATTGGAGCTAATAACTTCAATGTCATTGAACAAAGGGAACAAGAGATTAAGACTATATTCCTAGTTGTTTACTATAGTATTATTTTGATAAAGGTTCACGTAGCCCAGCTTTCCAAAGAGTAGATTCGCAACTCTAATAGTCATGTTAAAAGTCATTTCAGAGTAAGAGAATGTCAATTTAAATAAATCGTTACTCCAAGAAATGTGGGGTAACTTGAAAGTCACATAATTGTAAAATCTCATATATAGTTTGATTTCGGAGCGCCGTAGGCGTCGCCTTCAGACGTTCCGATGGCTCAGTGCCGAAAAAGCAAACAACCGAACCACAACCAAAATTATATGCTAATAAAGTTCTTTATTCCCGAACTTTTGGAACTTGTGGATTTCCCAAAATCGTGAGCACCTTTAGCCTACAGCTGTCAGGGCCAACCTGGAAAATACAAATTCGTATTGTTGGGTGTTAATGAATAAGCATCCAAAATTAAAGACTAATTAAAGACTGATAGCAAAAATATTGTTCCTGATAGTATTTTCCCAAAATCAGGGTTGTATAGAAAATACAGGTAACATATGGCACTTGGGGCTAACATACACAAAAAATCAGAAATATAAAAAGAAACTAACACCACGACTAAAATTTAAAGATGATTTCAGGCTGTAGGGAAAAAATATTTTTGTCTTCATATTTCAAAATTTAGGGTTGTACAAGTTAAACAGGCAACAAAATGTCCTTCTGGAACTGAAAACACAAAAACCTCAGAAAATACGACACCCTACCCAAAACTAAAAGTTAATTTTAGACTCTGGTGAAAACAATTATTCTGGCCTCCATTTCTGAAAATTCAGGGTTGTAGGAAGTAAAATAAGTAACATACTCTTACATCCTTACGGGCTGTTATAAAAAGATCTTAACCTTAAAGCAGCTTCTTTATTTTTAAATTGTATTCTTTTAATTAATTAATATGCTATTAAATAATTTATTTATGTAGCAGTACAGTTAAGTAAACCAATAAGTCTTCATGTGGTCCACCTTCTCTAGTAAATTTTATATCTGTAACATCGCAGACTAGCTCTCATCCCTTTATGAGAGATGGACCCGCCTGACGACCATGATAACCGATTACCATGGTGACATATCAACATGTGAAGGTTTGGTTTTAGAGAATCATCATCTGTTTTCCGCAAACGACACGCGAATGAAAATTGATAAATGCTCTGTAACAAACCCTACGCTATCCTTGTTTATAAAGTACAAATTAAATGTACACATATGATATCCTGTCGTCTTTATTCATCACTACTCTACACATGTTTTATTAATATGTCTCTTACAGTCAACTCTTAACAATTTCTCTTCCCACCCTAAAAGTAGAAATTTACTGACATCATTACTTTTTTAAGGAAACGCGATTACAATATCGATATTCTTTTCTTTTAAAATGTTGAATTTTATTTTATTAGTTCATATATTACAGATATATTTCATTTTAATGGATCATTTCTTTGTTTTAGTAGAGAAAAAGGGAATTAATATCTTTAAAATTGGAGCAATAACAGTCAACTGACTTCTTTAAATGACTAGGTATCCAGTGGCGTATCACAACCACTGAGAAATTTGTGCAATATTTACTTTGAAATGTTGCGGCAGTTACTCTGGACGCTGTCTCTGCGAACTCTAGTTGCTCATGACTTTGGCATGTATAATGTAAAGTCTCAGAGTACACGAAAGGTAACTACTTCGTTTCACAAGGCTAATAATACGAATTGCACTTGCTATAAACAAAATGTGTATGAGAATTAACATTAATAAATAGGGCGTAAATTACCGTATGAATGGAGTATTTCTATTATGCATTGCCGCGAAATTGCTCCATTTCTCAAAAGCTTTTATTTCTTCACCCCTCAAACCCTTTGCCGGCACCCATTCAGTGCTCCAATTCAGCCTTTTGAAAACATTCCAGAAACCTTCCTGGCTATGCGCGGCCCTAGAACAAGCAAGCAACAAATTGCTCGTTCCGAACCCTGCTTTTCCTTCCTATTGTAACGAGAAACAGGTTGCCGGTGCTCAATACCTCTGTAGATTCCAAGCGGCTGAGGCGGTGGCACATCCTGCCCCCACCACCCATGCCGTCACCGTCGCCACTCCGACTACCGCCCCCGCTGGCGCCACCGCAATTGCTGCCGCCCCCGCCTCCTCCACCGCTTCAGAGCCGCCACTACCCACACCTCTCGTACATCCCCCACCAAACACACCACCCACACCACCCCCAACGCACTCATCCCCCAAACCGCTTTCACAGCCCACACCGCCCCTATCCACTCTCACAACCGCACCGTCCCCAATGCACCCATCGCCCTGCCGCCCAAACCTCTCACACCACCCCCATCGCTCATACACCAACCACACCATCCCCATCGCATCCACCGCCCTCACAGCACCCCCCTACCTTTTCTCGAAACCACACCGTCCCCAACGCACCCACCGCCCTGCCGCCCAAACCACCTCTACAGCCCCAACCTCTCACACCACCCCCATCGCTCATACACCAACCACTCCATCCCCATCGCATCCACCTCCCAGTACTTCCACTACCCCTACGGACTCCGCTCTAGGCTCTACCGCTTCCACAGCCACCCTACCGCCGCCACCCCACCGCCTCCGCTTTATCGCCAACCCCGGAGCCACCGCGGCGCCGGCGGCGGTGGTGGCGGCGGCGGGCGTACGGGGATTTTGAAATACGAGTAGAAATCCCCCAGCAGGAAATTATTATTGTGGGAGCACGGCACAATCGCGCTTTGTGGAAAACTGTTTACGCGGGGATAAGCGGCCCCCGCCGAGCCGGGCTGTTCACACGCTGTGTAAGGTCCCCATCAGCGAAGGCGGCCGGTGCCTGGCTGGTGGCGGTGGCCGCGGCGCGCAGCTATCCACGCCACGCACAATGCGCGCTCGCCCATAATTCCTTCGCATTATTGCGAATTAGACAATAGAAAACGTGTGTCGAATGCGGATGCCGCTGTCCGCCCCGGCGAGGTACAGTTCGCCCAGCGGATTGTGTTCGCGTGGTCGCCTCAGAGAGTTCACGTCCCAGGAGACGTTGCAAATTTTGAGGCCGTTGTTTGATTGATAGATTGGTTGATTTTTTCGTGTTTTCGGGCGCGTCAACTGCTTCGGTCATTACTCCCGTTAGTGTAGTGCATGTTTTTTCTCGGGAGATGGCGGTGATCTTCCCCCGATGGATGGCGAGATTCGGCGCCGACCTACTGTCGGCTAGTAGGGTTTCCCCCTAACCAGGACTCTCACACCAGCGGGGCACCGCCCCAGCCGGGGCAAGCTCTAAGCTCCCGACCGGTCTCCCGGAATATGTGGTAGTGTAGTGCATGTTAGTGTAATAGTGTGTGTAAGGGGAGAGGATAGGACAAGGAAGAGGAAGGACAGATCGCGCGCGGTCCGTGGCCCGTTTTGTAGGGTACTGCTCCGGCTTTCACCTGGTGTTGATCGGAGAAACCACAGAAAACTACCGATCAGAGCAGCCGGCCGCTAGAATTCTCCTCCAGACAGCGACTGAATTCGATCTAGCTGAAAAGCTAATGTCGAAAATCCTGCCGTCGTCAGGACTCGAACCTACGACCTCGCGGTCAGAGGCGCTGCAGTGACATCAGTTGATGCACTGAGCTACCGCTCCCGGTTGTCTTCTTCAGAAGAGGTAGCACGATGTACAACATTACCCATTGTAGTCTATTCATAATATCAAAATAATATGAAAAACCGCTGCGAAAGATTTCATCTACAAAACTATTGTGTTTAATTGTCTTCAAATATAACATCGTGTCAAGCGTAAATAAGATGATCTTATTCAATTTTTAGTAACATTCAGGGACATCCGGTCAGAAAACGTATGGTTTTCGTTACAAGTCCTGTACAACTAGCAACATAGACAAAAATACGTTTAGTGTGAAATACGAACATACATCAACTTCATTTATGTACTTAATGTCATGAGAAAAGGCATTTGCTGTTTTCAGAACACACATTCATTCTTTTTCAGAATATCTTTTGTCGTAAATGTGTCATTTACTATTTCTGCAAAAATTTGCATTTTTACGAAGAAAAATTGAATTTAATAGAACTTTAGTTACAAGTATAGCACACGAAATTGTCTTTCCTCTTTTGTAAGATTGTAATTAAAAGAATTAAATTATTTGCAATATAGTGTGTATGTATGTGTTTGTCTTAAGTTCAACGTTTGTCGGGGAACCACTGCTTAAATTGTCGTTTCCATCAGCTGATTTGGCCCGCATCCCCTTACACTTAGTATCTTGTTATGCTTCCCAAACAAAGGTCGCAGGCACCTATCGGCTTGATCAGGTATTAGCTATAGAGGTGGATACATTGTGCCTAATAACAGCAACTATATCTCGAAGGCACTCGCGACCAGGCAGCTCTGGCACCCGACCGTCGGGCTGACTCAGCTCACGCACTTCTCAGCTCACATCGAGAGAAATGTAGAAAAATGGAGTTCACGGGATTTGATCGCAGTTTGGACTACATTCCTCACTACACCATTGTCGTGAATTCTACAATGGTTGAAATGAAGTCAGATTAAAATCGAGAAGTACATGTCCTCCTCTCCTAGTATAACCCTAGCTCGAATATTTCGCATTCGCAATTCAACGGAGGCGGGCTCAAGTCTGACTTGTCGACGTATACCATTGCGATAATACGAGGCGCATTTCGACGTGCTATTGGCGCCGCGGAGGGATCCTCCGACGGAGGCTGCCCTCGCGTGGGTGCGGCCATCGCGGATCACAGCGATCGAAACAGAGCCGTCGTTCGCAGCCCTCCGAGCGAACACGACGGCCGGGGACAGGCTGTTAGAGGCCACGGGCCCTTCGCCAACGACTTCGCGAACGCGTTGCCGAGCAAACACGTACCGCTCGGAGGCTCCTGCGGCCCTCGAGGCTGGACGTGGAACTCCGCATGCAGATCGCCCAAGATTCGCGCGCTGGTTATTTTCGTGAGGATCGTGCAAACTGCTTGCGACATTTGGCCGAGATTCAACTCCGACTTGGCAGAAGCCGCGACGGAGCAAAGCAGGTAAGGCTGGTCTGTTTTTATTATTATAACTTTTGTTCAACTTCTGTCAAATGAACAACTTCTGTATAAACTGCTACCGCATTTGTCTTTTTTTTTAATATCTACATTGCGTGTTCAGATTATTCCGATAATGTTTTAGGAAGTGCTATGATGATATTTGTGTAGTTCATCAAAAGTCACTCTTTCAGATAAAAACAACAAGGAAGCCAAACATATTCTACAGATAAGTTTTTACTCCAGAGAGAGTTCTTCCCAGATGGATGCATAGCACTATAGTAAGTTCAGATCCATCTGATCTTATGTCTAAAATGAGCTGACAACTGAGCCCATAAAATGTAAGGCGAAGATATTTGCCATATGAAGTCCATAAACGTCACCGCCATTGAAATAACTTTGTGAAATACTACTCTCCCTTTGGTATCCACATCTAGAAAATACCTGAGTGTTGCATTGGGCAAAGAATTAACATGGAAACATGCAACAGAATCCATCAGTATACAAAAGTTTATGCAACAACCAAATAAATGCAAAAACTTATGAAATTGATACCCCTAAAAATAAAAACTAGATCCTCCTTGAATGTATACTGTCACCTATTAATGTGTAGTCAGTTTTACGTTCAACCTTAGCATGATCTCGTTTAATATTGAGTGGTGCAGCCAGTAGTTATTTGAATAAGCAATCAGGCAAACTATTTTTAGCAAGATAATGAATTATTGCTCGTCTTAGGAACGTGAGTTGAATATGAAAGACCCTTACCTGCTCAGAACCAATAATTGGTTACACCTTTCCTTATCAGATTTCTGGATCCGTTGAATTAAAAATTGAGAATTTACGTTTTGGATGCATGTTTTTCGAGTATTCTCATATTCTTCGCTGGATTTGTTTGGATTTCATTTTTAAAAACTTTTTAACTAAGAACTCTTAAAATTTAAAATTAAAAATTATGTCAAAAAATCTAGCAGATTTGTATTATTGATGCTCGGGGCAGAGGAGGAATTCCGAGGCAATGAACTGAGTAGTAGTGTTCCCGGGCGTGTTTGGAAATTCTTGTACTAAACTTTGTTTGCCAAATCAGTGGGTCTCGTTAATCTTTGTGATCGACGCATCTTTGATCATAACAGGTTATATATTATACATAATATGAATAATTCATAGCCAATCACGTTTACACGTACATAATCACACGTAGATTCGGTATTATCATTGTCGTATATACAGTTTTTCAGAGCACAAGAATATCGATAACTTTCATTCTGGCTATTTCTCTCTCAATTCTTCTCACACTCTTTTTCTTTCCTCCGGTTGATAAATTTATTACACCTATTTTTGTAAAAAAAATGTGAGTGATAGTTGGAGAAATGAACTCACAGATTTATATAAATTGGTACATGTAGCCTTGCACCTACATCTACACCTATACACCTATGTATGCAGTTACATCACAAAACACGGAACTTTTCTAAAGAGTTAGGTCAAAGCGCCGTTATACTGAAAAATTCAAGAACAAGGAAAGGTCAAACGGAAATCAGAACGAGTTCTAATTTCATCTCGTTTGAGATCATTATTCGTCTCTAGGAGATACTGCTGTTTAGTCTTTGTGTACTTTGTAACTACAATTGATTGGCAATTCGTTTAGACTATTTTGCTACACCTTTAATGACTACAATTGACTCATCCAAGTTTCATGGAAATGCCTGTTTAGAGAAGCGTGATTTAAGATAACTCTCATTCTGTAATATCATCACGCTGCACACAAACAAGCCCTGAGTAGTACAATTTTTATTCGCTCTTTCGCATCGCCTAAGAACAATAATTAAAAACAAAGAAAATTTTCCTAGTATTATTTTTATTATTTTTTATTTTATTATTTTATTTTATTATTTTATTTTATTATTTTATTTTATTATTTTATTTTATTATTTTATTTTATTATTTTATTTTATTATTTTAGTTGTGTTTCTCTTACACATCACATTAAAACATTGAACCTCGCAGTTCATTCCTATCATAGATATTTTAAGATTTTTTTCTTGTGCAACAGAATGATAATTATAAGACGATTATTCCTTCGTGGCTACATGATTTCCATTTTAACTGTGGACGGGCTGACACGTCACTGATCATTAATAATGAATCTGCAATATCAAAAGAAATGAAAAGAAACACGACTATTGTATTCGCATTTATGATCATTATTTTTTTTCAGTTAATTTCAAAGGTAAACATTGGAGAAATATTTATTATTGAAAATGAATATCCGAACATTGCTGTGAAAATTGCGACAGGATATTGGTCAGACGAAAAACAAGCATGCGAACGCAGCAATTATATTCCTAAAAAATAATTATTATTTCATAATTTAATTATTTTCTTAACATCCGTTTACACAGTAAAATATGACATAGAATGCGCTAAGGACCCAACTGCTTACTTTCATTACTTTTCCGAAATTATATACTACGTACGATACCCACCTACGATCGTTACACAGACAGCGATAAATACGTTTAACTCGTGGTTCGGAAGGGCCAGAAAAAAGGAAACGTCTCTCTTTTGACCAATTACCTTCATGGAAATCCCCGATCGTGTCGGAGCGGCCGCGGGAGAAGGGTGTAGTAGCAGAAGGAGGAGTGGGTGGAAGAGGGGGTGCATTTAAAATTAATTGGCCTCCGTGACCTTTTGCGTCACGGAAACGCTCCGTCGCCTGCATTAGAAGCGGCCGGCGGGCCGCCCTCGAATGAGTCGCATCGCCTCGCCTCCCTACACCGGCGGGCTTAGCTCGGAGCCAGCATTGCTGCTTACCCGGCAACGACTCTGACCGGGAGGTCATACGGTTCGAGCCCTGACGGTGGCGGAATTTTCGACCCTAGCTTTAAAGCTATATCCAATTTAACCGTTGTATTGTAGTGGCCGGCAGCTCTCGTCAGTAGTAGTTCACTGACACCAGGCGACTGCCGGAGAAGAGACTTAATAAAGGAGGCATGAACAGCGCGCGATCTTTCTTTCCACTTCCTTGTATTCTCTCTCCTTACACACACTCACACACACACACACATTTACGCCGGCGCCAGGCATGTACGGACCGGGCGGTCGCCCGGGGCCCCGCCAGTCAAAGGGCCCGATGATGGATGTAATGGAAAAAAATTAATAAAAAATTGAAAAAAGAAATTATCACTCGAGAAAATCGTAATTTTATACGTCGCGGTGCAGTAGTCTGATGTTTTATAAAATTTTCAATATTTTTCCCTTAAATATTTAATTATAGACAATACTTATAAGGTAGAACTGTATGAAATGAATCAAATGATGCCGACATGAAAATAGCTTCCGCTGCAATTCGTATGATTATTCCATGAGCTTAACGATTTTATTAAACACTTACTAAACACACTATTCTTTTAGCGTTTTAAGATTACCGTGGAAATTGTATTGTTTGATCACTAAATTCTTTCACTTAAAACTATTATTTAAAATATATTTTCAATTTTTTTCTACTTTAAACGTAATATTTGTTATTTGTTGAAATAAAATAACTCATAGTTTCTTGATACAACTTCAACATTTTTATTTTTCGGGGGGGGTATATGTTTCAGTATTGCCCCGGACCCAAAATTGTCTAACTCCGGCACTGATTTACAGTATATACAGTACTACACAACCAGACGTGCCGAGAAATCAGTCGGGAGCTGAGATCTTGTTCCGGCAGGGGCGGTAAGCAAAAAGTGGAAATCCCCCCTTGCCTGATATCAACAAACAGCGGGGAAAGAATCACTATCACCTTCATATACACTACACTAACGGAACTAATAACCATAGCAGTTGACGTGCCCGGAAAACATCATGCAATCAATTAATCGCCTCCCCCCGCATAGGCACTGTTTGAGTTGAAGCGTAGGCCGTATTAAAAATAGTTCACAATTAAATCGTTAGAATGAGTTTATGAGCTGAAAAACATAATTTTACACCTGAGTTTCTCTATGCAATAAAGGGTTAATATTTCAACTTTAGGAATGTTTAAATTTATTGCAATATTTTAAATATTTCTTCTCTTTGCTTAAACTACCCAAAGAGTGCCTCGTTGTATCAATTTCTGCTATCGATATTTACATGCTTCTTTTATGATATAGAAGTGCACGTGCAGGTTGAGTTGAGCAGCTTACGCTAAGTGAATGACAAGGGGATGATGTTGGCACACGGCAGCTAAAATATCACTATTAGCGACATTCATTAGCTGTGGCTGGTTATAAAGGAAATTTCCATAAAATCATTCAACATCCTTATAAATTAATCAAGTAACCTGTATCCGTCTATCCGTCACTCATGGTTAGACCATTTCTGGTCACCAATACGGACAAATGAGGTGTCATTTGACGTGTCTCTCACGACGACCTCTTCTGGCGGGGTAATGATTTTCGTTAATGATAATCGTTTTGTGAGTCCAACCACAAGATTCTAAGAAATTTGTATAAAAAACATGTTTTTCTAAGCAAAATGCGTTTTGGGTGATTTACATCATCTACAGAGCTTAATGGCTCATTCAATTCCTTTTGGCAAAACAAATTAATTAGAACAATTCATAGTCGGTTCCCTCTATGTTCTGGGAGAATTCTAGAAAAAAACGCGTTTTTGTTGGTTTTACTTCACCTACGAGAACGTGGTGAAACACTCAACTACTATTCTCTTTTCCGCCATTTACGTAAATATTTACGACTTGATTCATGAGATAGACGATTATTAGACTAAATTTTGGAATGAATGGTCGAAAAAATTCGGGGGGGGGGGGGGGCTTGCGCACCTAAGAAACTTTTTGGAAGAGATTTAAAGACACCTACGGAGGTTATCACATTTCATTCCTTTCTAAAAGACAAATTGATTGGCTCTATTTCTATCTGGGTCTTTACCGAATATTCCGGAAGAATTCTAGAAAAATTGTGTTTTGAGGGGGAAGGTAGTTTATATAGTACTAAAACGCTATGTATTATTACACTGGCCTTTGCGGCTTATCATGGATCCTTAGGACATTATTAAGTATATTGACGATAGTTTTTCTCGTATTGACGAACCTTCTGACTCAAATAAGTACACATATTTAAAAAACGACTTCTAACTAAACTTTTCAAGTACTTTCAGGAAAAAAAGTTCAAAGAACGTTGATTCCTGTTCTTGGTGTTCAAGTCAACATTTATCATAATAAAACGGAAAGTTTATATACCGATATTTTTAGAATTAATATATAATTTTTGGTGATAATATTTGGTATTTTTAGTACATCGAAATTTACTAGGTAATTAAGTTATTTTACATTTTAAACGAGTGCTGCTACAACAGCACCTACTTTCTCGGATTCTTTGTAAATTTGCTATTTTCGAAAATTCAGAGAGTTCAACGAAATCGAGATCCACGCTACTCTGTTAAGCGTCCCTTTTTCTCTCCGTGGAAAAATAATTAAAGAAAAAATTTCGAGTGCTTTTTGAGAAAATGTTTTTTAGAAATTGCATAACTTTCAATCACAATTCACAAGAAAAATATTTTTTTAATTGTACATGACCTTTTAAAAGAGATGATTTTTAACAACAGCCTTTTCTGAAGCAGAAATCTCTATTTTCAATTGCATAGTTTTGAAAAGTAAATGTTTTCATTTTTAACACTGAGTCGTATTTTAAATGTAACGTCTCATTATTACTAAAGGAAGTACGTATCATTTTCAAAAACTTGAATTAATACTATCTTTTTGTTGTCAATATACATATATGTGATAATTTTTGTGATTGTTACGTACTCGTAAAAGTGCAGGCGCTATTTGAATTCTTTAACGCTATATAGATGTCTTGAGTGCTGGTGTACCAGCTCCGTTCGTTCCGGACTGGAGGTAATAATTTCTACGGCTATTTAAAAATATTTCTGTGAATTCAGATTTATATTGAGAAAAGACTAATCTAGAAATTTACAACTAATTTCTTTTACGAATGCATTGTTTAAATTTATGAATTGTTTATATTCCAATGTATATTAATTTATTATGTATTGTTTGTTAATTAATTGCAATTCAATTATTATAAAATACAAATAATGAAAATATAAAATATTTTTCTCTAATATAATTATTAATACTGACTTTCTTGACATTAAAATGAAATTCATAGATTCTCTAAATATAATAGCGTTTTCGCAAATATTACCAAAAAATAACATTGACGTGTTTCTTTTCGGATATAATGTGGAAGTTCAAATAGTTATCGTAAAATCATTTTTTAATCTAGCAAATTACGTTGCAATAGTACGAGTTTAAAAACTCATCGTATCGTACAAACGTAATTAACTTCAAAACCAAAATGCAATTGGCTAACTTTCTTCCTTTCATTGCGGAAATTCTATCTTCTTGGATGGTTTCGTTCTCTAGAGGATCTGACTAGTTTTACAAACAACAGGTACAAGTTTACTAAATAGGAATCGTAATAATCTGGTAGGTGATTTATTACCCGTTACGTTTCATTACTTTAGCTGAATCTGTTGAATTTCATATTATCAAACATGACTGTGGAAGTAATTGTTAAATTTTCATTTTCATGTTTTTTAAGAAATGCAGTTTAAGATAATGATTTTCTTACTCTTGGGTAGGGACAATAGGGATTGCATTAGCTTCTGTGAGGAAAGACGGATGACAAAGAAACTTATTATTTGAATTACATTTTTCATTGATGACTATACGATTATCACCGAACTTCGAGGAAATCTTTGACGGCCGAGAGAAGTAACAGCATATTTTTCTGTTTACTTAGGATAACTCTGTTCTCTCATTATGTACGCAGCAGTAGTAAGGAGAGATTTTTCTTCATCGCGTCTATATTAAGTACGACAGACCATAAATCATAAGTTGCAGACAGTGCACGTCTCACGGTCCGCTATAAATGTAAACTCACTAGAGAAATCAAAAAGTTCAAGAACTGCGAACTAAATTACCACCAGTATTCCACCAAACAGAATACTCGCCCTGCTAAAACAAGCACAACTGTAGCACGTAACTAATTCCAATAAAAATTGTCTTAAATGGCGTTTGAACCAATTATTCCAGAGCGTAAAATAACCCTTTGAGTTGTCCTCGAAACCGGGCAACAAAGGAAATATACTGTATAAACACGTTTATTGTTTAGTGTGATGGAAAATACACCTGAAAATGACACGTTCATTTCCATTTCGCGTCGAAAAAATATCCCTACAAAGAGTGCAGGTCGTGTCGCCATTTGGATACCTTTTGTGTCAATCACCGTTCACGAGCACTTTGCTATAATGTATTTTGCAGGTTCTTTATTAATCTCGTTTGAAAAATGAGATAAAAATAGAATGAGTGTTAATCTCCAAAAGAGCAGGATGCGAGTTAGTCGTGATGTGGCATTCGGTTGGAGGAGAAAGAAAGACGATTTATAAAGCATTGTACTGTGCATCCGGACAGACGGGAACATCGAAAATGATGCAGGTACTGTGCATTTATTTAAATTCGGTGATTCATTAAAAATTAATCATTTTACTACTTAAATATTTACCTTTGATTATGCGCAAAGTCAAGTTTCATTTTATAAGGGTACTATGGGAATGTTTTCATTCCATGATCTCAGTTTTAATTTTGTCTTTTCGATATTAATGACAATAAACCACAATATTCAAATTTAATGAAAACAAAATATCATTATATAGCGCGTAAGTCTATTCAAAAAATTAAAGCAAATTATTCAAAATATTTTATCGAATGTTTCTTTGAACATGATTACAATTTGCATTTATGTTTATTGACTATATATATATTTCAGGCTGATCTCAAAGTTGACACAACTATGTTTTTTACCTAGAGGTTTATGTGCTGTTAATTTTGTTGTAAGTCCACTAGATGGCACTGTAGAACAAAACTAAATATTCATGTTAAACACAACCCGCAACTCTCTGCAGCATTTCTTGTTGTGCGTATGTCTGTCACACATAGACGCGCGTGGATGATGATTTTATGCGTTTATGCTGGCTCAATCGCCCCTGAACCGAAGCTCTCCGCAATCCGCCGCACCCTCAAGTATTATGCGCGTCTTCTCTACATATTCTGCCCCTGCGTTTGTGAAATATATCCCGGAATTGTTCGTTATCTCGGACAAGTAAATGAAATCTGAAAGACAGTGTCATAGCGAATGCATGCCCAAACTTGAGGGAGAATATTTTAACAAAAGGATACTTGACATCATGTCTAAACCAGAACCTAGAACAAACCCATACTCGCGAAAATGTCTTTCATCTATTAAAAATTTTGCAGAGCGTGGCGTAAAGCGTGATTAACAATCTCATGTCCAGTAGCGTGTGAAGTTTAATACACTGCAATAGCAAAGCATTTCCGGGTCAACTAGTATTGCTTATAAATTAAATAGTGAGACAGAACAGCGTACCAAAATTTTTCCTCGACTTAGTGTCGCTAATCATTACTCAACAACAACAACGTACTCATATTTTCAAAAGAGTGCATTGCATCATTTCAAGATCTAAAATTGAGGTATACATTGCATTGAGAAAGAAACTAGCTTTCATGTGGAAGGTATCGATCAGTTTCGAAAATGAATTTGAGCTGTACAATTTTCAATATTTCAAAAACTTTAATGAAAACCAAATTATATTATTTTTATAGAATTCTTTTTCTGTCGCAGCAAAATATTTAAGTGGAAAAAATGAAACAACTTTTAGAGGAAATTGAAAATGTCACAGAGGATTTATGTAAAGAACCAACAAAAATTAAAATATGCAATAAATAATGGTGTCCTGAACTGCACAACTATATCTTATTACTAACATATTTATCAAGTTTCAGCACAAAAGCTTCTAATCCAACAAAATTAAGTCGACAAATACGTATCTTATTTTCATGCCTCCATCTATCCGTATAGATACCCCAATTTTCGGGTACAAAAATTGCATGTATCTTCTCGCCACCTGGGCTAATCCTAACCATCTTTGGCACAGTACTAGTATAAATTAATGCTGAATGTACAAAGCTACAGCAAAAAAATCGTAAACACGGAATTTACGACCGAAAAATCATGATGTATTGTTGAGGTAATTCCAAAACTTTCCCTTCTTGAATTCCCACTTTATAATAGAAAATAAATGTAAAAAGGCCAAAACGACAAGCGTGAAGTTGGAGACCAAAAAATACAACATTTTGTGTAAGGATTGTTTCCTATCATTTCACCTTGTTGTACCAATTTTTACCAGCTTCTCCCTAAGAAGAAATATCGGTGTTGCCGGTGAGTTTTTGCAGCTCCTTGCTGCCAAAACTCACCGGCAACACCGTTGCCTCTTCATCAACATTCACCAGGAAGTACTAGGGTTTCAGCCCCGACCCTGGAAGATTTTCCACACTAGTTGGGACAGATTCAACTAGTCTGGAGGAGAAATTTAGCGTTTGGATGCTCTCATCTGCTGTTTTCCCGAGTTTCAACGATCAGAGCCATGCGAATACGAATGCAGAAACCTTAAAAATGGAGCATGCACCATGCGCCATATTTCCTCTCCTCATTCTTGCCCCCTTTCCCTTACACCTACATTTTACTGCACTTCACAAGCACACAAACCAGGAGACTAGTCAGGAGCTTAGAGCGTGTTCCGGCTGGGGCGATGTGCCGATGAAGGAAACACCTGAAGAGAGAAAACATAGCAAGCCGACGTATATGATGACACCAGATCTCACCTCCCATTAAGGAAGGAACACCACCACCTCCTGGGATATAACACGCAGATCAATTACGGAGGTAACTACCTAGGTAGTTGGCGCGTCTGGAAACAAATATTCCCTCCCTCACCTTTTTCACATCTAAAATGTCTCACCATACATTTAATATAATATATAATAACCATACATTTAATAATTTTTGAAGTTTTGCAATTTTCGAAAAGTTAGGATTTTCAAAGGACATGCGACTTGCACAATTTTCTTAAACCGCCTTCACGCTTTGAAAACTTTGAAAATATCCCAGAGGCTTCATGTAAAGTATACTTCCCAAAATTAAAATTTCGGTTTCATTTTCAAGGGGTCGCGATATCAACAGGATCGACTGGGGAATATCAGTTTGGAGAAAATCGGCTGAACGGTTTAGCCACTAGCGTTGATCAAATGTGGATAGATGGAAAGACAGATTTGCCGTCATTCGATTTTTAGGTATCAAGGACCCACAAAACATTGGTGCTACACCACGAGTTAGAGGATTTTTTTTTCTAAATTTAGCATCTGGATTTATTAACTTTTTCTTGCCAGGGCTCTGTAATACGTTTTTTGGTCGTAAATTCGCAGTTTTTTCCGCAGCATTACATAACTTTCTCTCTAGAGGTACGCGGTAGCGAGAAAGTAAAAACTGTTTATGTTGGGTGAACCTCCTAGTGAGAGTTGAAGAGGAGTACACCGCGCAAAGCAGAGGAAGGGGTCCCGTTTAACCTGCCCAATTGTACGCGCGACGGAAATGAACGAGGGGGTGCCCGGCGCGGGGCAGTGACGAGTGCGCGGGCGGGCGCGGGCGAGGGCGCGGGCGAGGGCCCTCGTTGCCGCACGGGGCCATTCAAATAATGCGCGCACCCACACGCGAGCACACGCACGTAGGGCGGGCTGCACGTGTGCGGGCGCCCGCTCACAATCGACATCATTGGCTTTTGCGCTAATGACGACCTGTTTGTCCCGGCATTGATTGGGGGCACGCGGCGCGATACGGCATGGCTGAGGGTGGCCCCATCCCCTGCCCACCCTAGGCCTCTGCCAGGCACGCTGCCTGCACCCTCCCCATGTCCCCTCCCTCCCCCCTCACCCTCACAAATCCTCACAGCCGACCTGCTGTCAAGTCGTCATTTGATTATTTAACCCTGCAATACTAGTGTTGAAATTTATTGTTGGTAGCGATGAAAATTTACTCACTTCGAAAGTGAACAATTTCTATAAGGAAAGGCTGTAAATTAGTTTAATAGTAATTACAATATCTCTAAACAACTCAATTAATAATATAATTAAACTGTGAAGCAGCTATTACAGTATCATTTAACAACTTTATAAAGAGTCTATCTGTTTGGGCTATACCGTGACTCCTTAAAAAAGTAAAATTTACTCACAGACTTCAAAAAATGTGCTTACTATTAGAAAACGAATACAATAATAACACTGAAATTATATGCTCCTTAAAGTGTAAAAATTATTCTATTAGGAGACGTGATTTAGGCACACCACGATAGGGACACCATTTTTAAAATGCATGTCAGTGAGTAAATTTTATTCAACACTAGTATTCTAGTATTCGGCTGTTCAATCTCGCAATCAAATGTTCAATCTCGCCAAGGCGCAGCCCCTAACAGCTTTTTCCCAAGCGGCCACCCACTATTAAGCGCTTACTTTCACCAACCTCTCACAAGTCGCTCTCTGTGCATGCCGGCACGCTTCTACACTTCGGAAACTACTACAAAAGGGCAATAAAATAATTTACAGCGTCTTCCGCGCAAACCGCCGTTCGCACGGGCCCACGCCCGCCCAGAACAATGACCGCCGCATCTCGGCGTCGCCACCTGGGATCTAAGCCCTCATTAGCCAAGCGCTAGGCCACCCGGCACGCGGGGCCCTCACTCCATCGTTCGCTACCTGACAAGCAACCAGGAATGTGTACAAACATTTCTGGGAATCGCTTCGGGCCTCCCTCGCAAAAATAAGCCCGTCAATGCATCTCGCCGACAAAGGCGCACTGCCGGTGCACCGCCCCCGCTCCTCGGTCACCTGCATGCTAGATGCCTCAATTCCGTTGAAATCACGAATAGGGAGCCGATCGCGGGCACTCCATACTTTCCCGCCTTACCATAGGCCCAAGTCACAGCCATGTGACTCTCCCCCCCCCACGGCCTCAATCACACCCGCAATAATAAATACTGCGACTTCGCTCACACACGACAGAGAACAGAGACCAAAACAGAGGAGACAACAAACAGAACAACGACAGACAACCAGAACAAACACGAAACAACAAACAGACAACCAGAACAAACAGAACAACGACAGACAACAGGAAGAACAGACTAAACAGAACTTCTCTAACTACATTGCTCCGAACTTGTCAAACTGACTGACTAGCAAACTCATCAAGGTCGACTGTTCCTGCCTCGCCTATCAAGGCGATTAGTACGGCCACATCAACCTGCCTTAAATTCGTGCCACTCGTGGGCCGCAGCCGCCACCTGGCCGAATTCGCGGCACACTCCACCACCAGCTCCGGTCATCTGAGTCCTCACCCATGCCAGTTCGCACCACCGAACTGCCTGGAGCCTACCTCAGCCCGGACAGTGACACACTCAGCCGAGTGATTTGGGTTGCTGCTTTCCTTGCCACAAACTGTAAGTAAGCTGCCAAGTGTACTTCAAGAAAGAAGAGCAATCATTAACTTCATAAACTATCAATGGTCCTCCGGCTTTTTATAAATCAAAACCACGTGTATTAATAATTATTATGCAATTAAATTTATTTATTCTACTTGCATATTATCTATCATTGCCCCAAAGGCAAACAATCCCCTGAAACCCGTTCTGATCCCCGTATGTAGTCGCACTCGCAGCACGGCACCTCCCAGGCTGCATCTGATACATCGGCTTTCTACACTAAGTGCAGTCCTTGTAAAATGAGTATAATGGCAACAAAAAAGACTTAAAGATATAACCCAGCAAATATTCATCGATAGACTCTCAGTCAAATGAATAGACATTTGTAACAAACAATATAACTTGTTCACTGCAAAGTTTCGGTTCCTTGTCGTTCGGAACCCTCCTGAGGCGTACACCATTATATGCAATTAATTAAAAATTGGCATTGCATGAGACTTCTTCCATGTCAAAGATTAAAATAAAAGGTTTATCCCATAGTGGGAGACCTCTGAAGATCAAAAATATAAAAAAAGAGTATAATAAAATAATCAGTTCATTTACTAAAATTTAAGATAAAACCAAAATTAATTCTTCAAAGTACCTATAAAATTGACTAACCTCTTACGTACTGTAATAATTTTCTGTTATCGAAATGAATCGCATATCTATTATCGCATGAAGCAAGTTAATAAATAATATTGATTGTTACCAATGTATGTATATTTGGCCAATGAAAGACTGTGAAATGTGATCCAGATAACTAATTTCAATAAAATTATCATTGAGCATTCTGAGTTCATATCCAAAGTTAGATGAAACCAGAAACTACCATAGATAATAAACTTGTGCGCAAGATTATGCATGTGAGAAGCATGAGAAAGGAAACACTTGAGAGAGGAGAAAGTGTGAAGCTTTTAAGATGTCACTTGCTTCATAATCTTAGAAAATGTATGCGAAACACTTAGCACATGTTATCCGATCAATATCCTCTCGGCAACTGTTTCCAAGTTAAGTGCAAAAGCAATAAGGAAGCCTTTTGGCACAAAACAAGAGAACATAACCCTTCCAACTAAAGATTGGGGAAAGGATCCTCAAAAAGCTGCCGCTTTACCGTCATCATGAAACCAGACCACGACACCGGAAGATATTTCCGTGCAATTTGCAACGAATTGTATAGGTAAGAGAGTCACATAACGATTTCCTATAGAGAAATAATAGCCTCGTCAGACATACAAAAGCATAGAATAGGGCGCCGATGATGGATACTTCATTGAATTCTTCCGATATGCAACCATTCATGAAAATGAGCTCGGGGGACTAACGTCCCCCTATTGAATTGTACATGATACAAATGGCCACCGTAATTTCGAATCGTTATGGAAGCAATTTGATATTTTCTGCTGCGTTGCGCTCAATGCACCGTTGATTTGAAGCGATATGCATGGGGCGGCCGCCTCGATCAATTGCGCAGTGGGAAGAAGGGTGGCGGGGAGGGGAAAGTGGGGGAGGGCCGACGAGGAGGGGAAGGAGCGAAGGGGTGGAGAGGACGATGACTGCGAGGGGGAGGGGAATGGGGGAACGATGACGAGGAGAGGGAGGAAAAAGAGAGGAGGGGAGGGATGTCGAGGAGAGGAAGGACGATGGCGGGAAGAGCGTGACAAGGAGAGAAAGGAGGGTGACAGAAGAGGAAGCATGCTGGAGGGGGAAAGGAGGTTGACGGGGAAGGTGATGAGGAGACGGAATTCGACGGGAAGGGAGGAGGAGAAGGGTGGAGTGACGAGGAGAGAAAGGAGGGTGACACGGTGGGAAAGGAGTGCTGAGGAAGGGAAGGGAGGTGGCGAAGAGTGACAGTGGGAGGGGGAAAACGGAGAATGGGAAGGGATGACGAGGTTGAAGAGGAGATAGTGGATAGAAGGTGACTAGGAGGAAATAGAGGTTGACAAAAGGATAGGGGCGATGGAGAAGGAAAGGAGTAAGGAGGACAAAAAGGAGGATGATAGAAAGGTGGAGGAGTGACGAGGAGGGATACGAAGGCGGTGAGGAGAGATGACGGGGAGGGGAAGAAGGTGGCAGGGAGAGAATGGCATGGAGGGATAGGAGGATGACAAACGGGGGAGGGTGATGGAGAAGGAAAAAAGAGTGATGGGGTGATGAGGGGGGATGGAAGGTGACTGGCAGGGAGAGGAGTAACGAGGAGAGAAAGGAGGGTGACAGGAAAGATGATGGGGTGGCAAGGAGGGAAAGGAGGGTGGCGAGGAAGAGGGTGACTTTGAACGGGAGGAGGGGACATAGAATTTCCACAAGGGGGCAGAAAATGGGGAGGGAGATAAGCCATGGCCAGGAGGATGGCTGGGAGAACGGCTCGAAAGTTTTCTATCAAAAAGCTCGGCATTCGCTTCACTGACCAAAGAACTCTTTTGGTATCTCGGCATAACTGTTTGCGCGTATGCTTTCCATTTCTGGGTAGTCGTAGCACGTAGATCGAAGACATCTCTTGGTATACCGATGGATGTACATCGGTATCGGTCGGTCATTTCATCGGTTTGGTCATTTCATTCCAGCGAACTGTTCCTACCCTCTTTGTTTTGTTTCATAAATGCCTAATTTGTACATACTCGTATTTTATAACTTAAGGTAAGAAATTGATCATCAGTACATACCTCTTCTAGGTACTTAGCTACAAATAGCAATGATCCCAATAGGAATTTTGGTGCACAAAGCAGTTGCAGGAGCACTCAGGATTAGGAAGTTCTCCAATTCATCTTGCATCTCTTTTCACCATTCCATCAATCATCCATATCATTATTGTTTCTGCGTTCTGTCCCTCACCATTACTGGTTTTACGAAAACCCTCAGATTGATGACAATAAAGAACGTACCAAGTACATACCTTCCGAAATGACCAAGGATAAAGATGATTTTCGGAGTGATCAAATCAGAATTTCATTTTTTCCTGTTACTTGTTTGTATTGTTAAATCATTTACACGTAGTAACTGTAAAAAATTGTAATCCAAATTTTTAATAATATCATTTCAAATATAATTCATGTAAACATGAGAAATAGTTTATCGCTAAATATCTGATACCACAAAATTGGACATGGTTTCCTATATTACAGTGTTTTAAAAAATAGAACTCTTTGCCTGTCAAACTGTTTGGTACTTCCTCGTACTTATTTCGAAAGAAGAGAACGCTATGTAATCGTGCAATCAGCAAAACGGCGAATTTTCTGCAGAGAAATCCATTTTGTTGGGGCCCGGTAACGAAAAAGTTGATAAATTCTGTTGATATACATAGTACTACATTACTTCCTCTAACACGTGGTGTACCAGCAATCCATGTTTTAAGGGTCCATGATACCGAAAATTCGATTGACGCTCAAATGTCTTTCTGTCCGACCGTTTGTGGTCAACGCTAACGCCTAAACCGTTCAAACAAAATTGTTTCTCCAAAATTGACATTCCGTGATCGATCTGAAGAACCTCCATGCATTGAGAGTTTCAAACCCGATATTTTTTTAGGGTACTTTACAAGACGTCTCAAACACTTTTTCATTTTTTTCTAAAAAATAGCACCTTTTTTTAAATTAATCTTTGTCCTCGGATAGTGAAAAGGGAACTTAAATTTTCTCCTTCTATGTATCAAAAGACGGTAAACAATATGGTGCTACTCCTATTTTTTGCAAACTCTCCGTATTTTCAAAAATTTTAAAAATGTACATTTTAAAATTATAAAATTGAAGGTAGATATTTTTGCCCTAAACAAAGTTTGTTTAAAAAGTCAGGTCTCTAAAATGGACTTGTAAATTTTATGAAACAAATGCACAGATGTCGTGCACTTTGTGTCCGAAATTAACACAATTTCTCAGAGAAAATTTCTAAAAAACGCACCAAATGTTTTCATTTAATTTTTTCCTAGAATGTAACCACGGATGGTAAAAAGAGATGGTGTTAGTCCTATTTTTAGGAATCTCTCTGTATTTTCAAAATTTTAAAAAATTGCGTGTTGGAAATATTGGGTTGAGACAATTGCATTTTTAGCGACGACCTTATCGTTTTTCTGTTGCATGGTGGTGTGACTGATGGCGATTTAACTCGGAACACCTGAGGTCGAGTCTCGGTGGGGAAAGTAACTTTTGCTGGTTGAAAGCACCGTTGCATGTTTATGTAGTAATGTAATATTGCAGATCACGTAGAAATAAAGCGAGAAAATATGTTTTGTTGTAGCACCTCTAGTAGTATTGCACACCAAGAGTAGATGCGGTTTGCTTTAAATGAGAAGAAATGTATGGAATATTGTTTTGATTTATTGTGAAGGAGTAATTTAATTTTAATGTACACTAGTTATGTTAATTGTTAATAAATTTTGTTGTTTTCAGCTTCTTATGTTTTAAGAGAATCAGTATAATAGTTTAATACGTAATCAGTAAATTGTATTTCATATAATTTACAAGTTATAGTACATCGTTTCACGAACTAATTGTTCGCATGTTCAGGTATACCGATTCTTATCATGTTTTAAAGCGTATTTATTGTATTAAAAATATTATCAGATGAAGTTGAAAAAACGTTTCGCTCTTGATTCGAATTTATGGTGTTATTAATTATAATTCCCTGGCTCTTCCTCGATTTTAAGAGTCAAGTATACGTTAAAGCTGAATTCTGTATTTTGAAATTGTGTTTAATTAAATTTGTGAAAAGTTAAGCCCTGCCAATTTGGGTGGAATTTGTGGGGGCAAAGGGGATTCAGGCACGTTTTCTCAGGATTTTTTTCCTTTTAACCAGCTTCTCATTCCACTAATGCTCCATCATTCCCATCACATCAACAGCCATTAACCATTCATCAATACGATTTATCTCAGGGGTAGGCGAAAACGCAAGGTATTGAGGTCCATAGTAAAGATATTTACCTATTTACATTATCCGCAATGATTGATTGATTGTTTTCTGATTTCGGACTATTGAGGTTATTGGTCCCGTAAGTGTAGTGCATGCTTTTCATCAGGCGGTGGCGGTGATCTTTCCCCATTGGATGGCCAGATCCGGCGCCGAACTACCATCGGCTAGCGGGGTTTTTCCCGGACTAGCCACCAGCGGGGCGCCGCCCCAGCCTGGACAAGTTCTAAGTGCCCGACCGATCTCCTGGCATGTTAGTGTAAATGTGTGTAAGTAAGGGGTGAGAATAGGACAAGGAAGAAGAAGGAAAGTTCGCGCGAGGTCCGTGGCCCGTTTATTAGGGTACTGCTCCGGCATTTGCTTGGTGTTGATCGGAGAAACCACGGAAAACTATCGCTCAGGACAGCCGGCCGCTAGAATTCTCTACCAGACAGCGAGTGAATTCGACCTAGCTGAAAAGTAGTGTCGAAAATCCTGCCACCGTCGGGACTCGAACCTACAACCTCCAGGTCAAGTCACTGCAACGAAATAAGTTGACGCACTGAGCCACCGCTCCCGGCGTATCCGTAATGCCACTGGAAGCATTACGGGTAAGTAACGAATTGAATTGAAGTGTCATGGTAATATTTTCTCCCTGTCTTTTCCGTCTTCCTTGATTTTTTGCCCGGGCGAACGAAACCAGCAAGCGCATCGTGCAAACAGCGGCGCGTCGTCATAGAGAGCGCGCGTGGGTGAAGTGGAGTCCGCAGGGGTCGCGTGCGCGCGCCAGAAAATTGCCTCGTCTCGCGCGCGCCGCCCCATGCATACGCGCCGTGCGGAGCGCGCCACACGCACGCGCACGGGCTCGGCCCTCCCCTCGCTCCGCGCTGCCGCACGCGTGGCGCGCCCGCTGCCTCCGGGGCGCGTGCAAGCGGCTCGTCGCCAAATGAGAACATCGGGGCAGGGTGGAAGTACATCGCGGTCCCTGGATAACCTAGCTGACGTTTTGGCGAAAATCATGTTTGATGTGTTCTACCTCCATTGTCAGGCCTACAGAATGGCAAGGTTCTCTTTGGCGTTTTTGGCAGAAATCGTGTTTTGTTATGTCCTAACTCCCTATTGTCAGAATGACAAGGCTCTGTCTGATATTTTTGTCGAAAATGATGTAATGATATGTTCTCTCTATTATAAGGATAACAACAATTTAAAACGGTTTTCAATTCAGACTTAAAGAAAATTTTAGAATAAATAAATAGTTCCATTGACATTTTTATTTGTATTTGTATTTGCATTTAGACATTACATGACTCATAAAGGACAATTGGTCTCGACACTGTTGGATCCCAAAGTTTGAAGTCGGTCAACCAACCAGGAACCCAGGATGTCTCGAATTCGCTTAACCTTCGTGACTTCCCGTAGTTAACGAATTCAGCTAGCGACACCGGGTCGTGACCTTTCAGTAGAACTATCCCAGCATTCGCCTAGATGAGCGAGTGAAACCACAAAACCCCCGGTCAGGATGACCGGCACGGGAATGAAGCCGGACCTCACGAATACGAAATCAGCGCGCCCCCCTCTGACCCACTTCGGGGCCCTCCAAACTTTCAAAAAGCTCTCCTGGTAAATTTTCTGAAAGTCAGAGAGAGTCTTGTCACTCAAAGTCCGCTAAGCAAGTAATTTTACGTCTTCCGTAACCCCATCATTGTTTACCATGTGGGGTGTCTAAGAGGTCTGCTGCTGATTTTTTTGTTTTTTATAGGCATTAATGTTTTCATAGGCTGAAAACCATTAATATGGTTTATGATTATTGTTCCAAAAATGTCACATTTTACAAATATTTGCTAAAATTTGAGTTATTATAATGTCTTTGGCAGTGGGCGAAAACAATTCAAGTCTATTTACTTGAAAATTGAAAATTGATAAAACACTTTGAAAATATCAGTAGGAATGTAAATGGTAGTACAATATAGTTATACAATTATGAATTATGAGAATATATTGGCCTTTATTTAATATAAAATGTAATAGGTTTTGCGGTTAAATACCAATAAGATAGTAAAGAAAGTTTTTGTTTCAATTATAGAATTTCAAAACGAAAAATGTTTTTTTTAAATGAGTAAACATTTATGTTAAATTATTAGTATAAAACAATTTATCAGAATGGTCGTATAATTCAATAGAATCAAGATTTAAACTAGACCCGTCAGGTGCCGGAAGGCCCTCTCTTGGTGATGTACAGGGCCATTTATACATTGGTATCGCTAGGGTTAAAACTTATTCGAACCGTAAATTTAAATCATTTACCATAACTCATAGCTTGAAAACTAATATCAAGAAACGTTCGGCATTATACTTGTTATTTCACAATTTTGAGCAAATAATCTTCGGCGAGAGGCAACAAATAATTCACAGTTAATTGCAAAGTAAAGTATACTTGCATTAATATCATTAAATGAATATAAAGGATATAAACATTTGTTTATAGTTGCAGTTAAATTGTTAAAATATTTTTTGCGGCATACCTTACTGAAAACGTGGACTTACAATCCAATTTTTGCAAGGGTCATACAGCTTGCAGCAGAGTAGTAGCTCCATCAGAGCAACAGGCGAAAGCTCTAACCAACCGACCCACACAGCGGAGTAGGTCGCAAATCCGCAATTGCGACGCGGTCCGCGGAGAGCGACCCCGCCTCTGCCCTGCAACTGGAGATGATTTTACGGCGTACGACGCGATACAATATCGCGATGGAGCGCTGCCCCGCCCCTAGCCTTTCCCGGCCTCGCAGAAGTTGTTGCTTCCGCCGCCACCGCACGTGCCACACCCGCTGCCGCCGCCGTCGCCGCCGCCCTCCTCGCCATCGCGTCCGCCACCACAGCATTGCTCCGCCATCGCAACCACCACCATCGCCGGCACCGTCAGCGCCGCCGCCCTCACCATCGCCGCACCCACCATCGCCGCACCCACCATCGCCGCACCCACCATCGCCACCCCCACCATCGCCGCCCACACCACCGCCGCCCCCACCATCGCCGCCAAATCATCACCTCCCCCACCATCGCCGCCCACACCACCCCTGCCGCCACCACCCCTGCCGCCACCACCCCTGCCGCCACCACCCCTGCCGCCGCCACCCCTGCCGCCACCACCCCTGCCGCCACCACCCCTGCCGCCACCACCATCCCAGCCGCAGCTGCCACCTTCACAGTCACAACCGTCGCAGCCGCCGCCGTCGCAGCCGCCAACTCCCCCGCCACTACCACCGCCACCGCCCACCCGCCTGCTCGTCGCTGGGGCCCGACACTCGTCCGGATGCATACATACGCATAGATCTAATTAACCCCGATGCATACATATAGGGCATAAAGCCCCAACATCACCGGCGCACCGATAGTTCGGCGTCGTTCCGCTCTGCGGAGGCGGAGATGGGGTGGGGCGTTGCGCGGAAGGGAGTTCATCTGCGAAGCCAGGCGCGGGGGGGGGGGCGATTTGGCGGTGGTGGATGCGGAGAAGAAGAGAGAGATTGTAAGGTAGAATAGGAATTGGGTACATGAAGGATTACTTCAAGGGTACATGACGGAATGAAGGGTTCATGAAGGATTAAAGCTGTAAGTGGCTGCCGACTCAACATGAATGGTTGTGGTAGTGGTGATGATGGTGATGGTGCTGGTTGTGGTGGTGGTGTGGTGGTAACATGGTGGTGAAAATTTACAGCTGGTGATGTGGTGGGGGTGTGATGGTGATGTAGTGATGGTGTCGTAGTGGTGTGGTAGTGTCTGATGGTGGTGGTAATGGCGGTAGCTGCAGTTTTAGCGGGGACTGGTAATGGCGAAGGTGGCGATGACGATGAGGGTGATGGTAATGATGATACTAGCAGAAATGGTGGTGATGTTAGTAGTAAGCATGGTGATTGTGGTGAGTTAGTAGTAGCAGTAGCTAATCACAACTGTCACCATTGTGTTGGGTTGGTCGGGATAGAGCTTATATTAGGGGAAGTGGTTCTGGGCAAATATCTAGAGAGTAAAAGATAGAATTAAACGGTAGAGGTGAATTCAACAGTGGAATATCAAAGTGTGGGATATAGTGTATATTAGTTTGTATTCAACGAGGAAATTGCAGAGAAGATTCAAAAGAGAGCTGCATCACATCTAGTAATTGTGATTTGTTCACTTGTGGGGGCTACATCTATATACTCGTATATTTGTATGCCAACATGTAAATTTGAGATGAAAATCAAGGAAATGGAGGCTCTCTCCCACCCTCTCGCTCTCTCTTTCTAATTTAATGTCAATTGTTTGTAACTCACTGCAATTTATTAAGTTTCCTAATGAAGATAATTTTATCTTAAGAACTTAGAAAATCAATTCACATAGTATAATTTGTCATTTCATAATTCATAACTTTTAACATTTTATTACATTATATTATTTTTTAATTTTTGTCATTTTGTTTCTAGACGGTTTTAGAGACTTACACCACAGGGCCATTCTTTCTTTGTCACAATCATGTCTTATCATCAATCATCATAAACATGTGACGAGATAATATCGTGTGCCCTATATCATGTCCTAATGCTGTCTTCGACCATTAAACATTGCTAAAACAGTGTCAAGGCTACTTCCTATTAATTTTCTTTACTATTGATTTTAATAAAATAACCTACCTCAACGTCATTATTCCCTTACGGCCCTAGCATCAGTTTCACTCACTCATTAAAAAGATGTAGTCCTTGCCACGAATTTACTCTAAAAAATAGCATTGTCTATTAAGAATGCTTCCCCTTTTATGAAACTCATATTTCATCACAACACTTTTTTCTGGTATATGTATTGTCTTCTCACCCATCAGTGCATTCAGTTGTAAAATATTTATTCCCCACAGTCATAGTTTTCTAGTATCACTTGTTTTTCACTGTCTTCTTTCTCCTCATCATCTACCCTGATCCAGCTCTACCACCAGTCACCACCCAACCCTGCCACCCTGATTCATTGATTATTTCGTGTTTTCGGACGCGTCAATGGCTATGGTCATTAAGTACCTGTTAAGGTTTTAACGCAGGAGGGGACGGTGATTTTCCTCCGCTGAATAGGAAGACCACGTCAACTCCCAGGTTTTCCAGATATCTTCCAGCAGCAAGCCACCACCACAACTGGGACAAGACATGTATGGTAGTGTACTGTATATAAGTAAATGTATGTAAGTAAGGGGTTAAAAACAGAACGAGGAAGAGGAAAGAAAAATCGCTCGCGATCCGTGGCCCATTTTGTAGGGTACTGCTCCGGCTTTCGTTTGGATTGGAGAAACCTCGGAAAACTACCAATTAGAGCAGCCAACCTCTAGAATTCCCTTAAGTCCATCTAGCTATCTATTTACTGTCGAAAATTCGTCACCGTCGTGACTAACACCCTAAGTCCTTTCGGTTAGAGGCACTGCAGTGACATCAGTTAACATCCTAAGCCACCTCAGCCGGTTCCACCTGGCATCTGATTTATTGTTTCTCTCTCAATATACTTTATACAGAATAGAATACTCATTTTCTTTTTCTCTCTTTTTACTTTCTCGCTACGGAGTAGAGAACGAAACGAACGCCCTGGTAAGGAAAAAGTGGATAATCCAGTCGCTAGATATACGAGGGAAAATATTATATCTCGTAGTGTAGCCAGAATTCATGTTTTGTGGGTCTTTGACTCCGAAAAATCAAATGACGGAAAAACGTCTGTCCGTCTGTGAACAACGCTAGCGGCTAAACAGCCCAGCCGATTTTCTCCAAGATTGATATTCTCCAATCTATCCGGCTGAGGTCGCGGTCCCTTGAAATTTAAACCGATATTTTAATTTGGGGATACTTTACATAAAGTCCCTGGGACATTACCAAAATATTCAAAAAATGGCGCCATCGATTTTCATGAAAGTTAGTTGTTGGATAATGTGAAAGACGTGAGAATGGTGCAGATCTCATGTTCGTTGATGATTTTTCAAAAATTCCAAAAGTTCAAAATTTTCCGGAGCCTTCCTACAACTAAAATATTAAGAATAGAGATTTTCCCTTAATGAAATCTGTTCTTAATGATAGATTTTGAAATAAAGTCAGGTACAACGTTTTGAAAATTTGAATTACTTTCCCATAATTTTGCTTGGAAATACGGACGAGAACGTACGTGGTGTAGCACCAATAGTTTCTTCTTTTTATTCTTCTTGTAAATCCATTGAGACTTACAGATATTTTCCTAATTTCCGTCGTCGACACTGTCCTTCAGATAACAGTGTCGATGACCATCATACGTGACCATACCGTCAAGCATCTTCTCAACGTCTTCTTAGGTACATTATAGGGGCCAGCTGATGCGGGGTGCAGTGGATTGTGGGTGGTAGATTTGCTTGACAAACTACTTACCTTGACAACTCAGGATTGAAGTTTACGTTTGAAGGACCATCACCTTTTCTGTGATAAGGTGAGATGAGCGCCTTTGGGTAATCTGAAAATGGTTCTGACATCCTAATAGGAGATATCGTGGAAGGAGATTTATGGACTATAAACTTGTTTAAACAAATTGTAATTAGAATCAAATAAATTGTTACAAAGATCATAATAGTGCATTAATGTGCAAGTAAGGATGGCAATTGTTCTTGATAATTAAGAATTCTGAATAGTTAACTCAGCTGAGTGTGAAATGCAGTCTATAATATTACTAAATGATTTAAAGTAGACTGTAGTTAACACAGTCTGAATCATAAATGCTTCTGTGTTTATGAACACGCTGAATGTATGATTGGATTTAATCAACTTAAGAATTGTATACATCCGTTGCACACCTACCATACTGTAGTACACCCGTTGCACGGGAGAAGCGCCAGTGATGGATCAGAAATAATAGAGAAATAATAAGTTGCGCCGCTTTGCTTACCTTGCTGCTTTCGGCAAAGGTCGGTAGACTGTGCCCAGAGGGAACGTGACACGTTTTTATTGCTTTCTGGAGATCCGGCGAGGGGTCGGAGGAGGTCTGTTTGGTATTCTCTTGAAAATATCTTAGGAAGCGGGGGGGGGTCAGTTTCTGAGGTCGGGGTGTGTAAAATTATTAGTTGAGGGGACAGAGGGAAATTAGTTTGCTCGTTGAAAAGGACTTCAGATTTCTGATTGGCTTGAAATATGTGTTATTATTCAATTATTTTCTCATTTTGTAATATCATTTGCTATTAATTATTATTACTATTCCCCTTCATTATTATTATTTATTTTATTTTTTATCTTTTGGAATATCAGAATGTGTATTTCTTGATTTATATTTTTAATTTGTAATTTGAACTGCCATTATCTACATTAATCCCCCTTCGTCGCATTTAATTTGTTTGCAATTTTATCTGCTATTTGTTCCTTATCTTTTGCAATCACATAATGTCTCTTTCTTTATTAGAATTTTATAATTTTTAATTTGAACTGTAATTTTCTATATTGATCCTCCCATTGCATTTCAACTTTCGCAATTTTATCTGCTATTTGTAATTAAAATTTAAGTGTATCTATTCATTGTAATTTAATTTTCTATCTTATTTTGTATTTTATTTGTAATGTTTGTGTACCTTGTACCGTACTTGTACCTTGTACCTTTTAGCCGTAGTCGTGTGTCCACCATATTCTATCAGAAGGCGCCGGACTTCAGACTTATTTTCTCCGAGCTCGGCCCCGCAATTAATTATTTATCTTCTATGTTGATATGATTAAGAGTTGCAATATCACGAAAAAAGTGGCTGCAATTCTTTAAGACCGTGTGTCATGCATAGACGTCCAAGTCAATGTTTTCAAAATTCTCCACTTCCGCATTTCACCTTCAATGCTTCCCGATTACGTTTGTCCTCTGCCATCGCGACTCATTCGTCCACCTTATGTTTCTTTTAAAGTCGTGTCGAGAAGTCTCTCAGTTTCTCCTCTAAGATATTCATTGTCATCTCACACTTTTAACATCTTTCATGCTTTCTCACCTGTTACTCGTCATATATTCAAGTTTTCTCGTTTCTTACGTGACAGCTTTACACTGTGATACTCGCATGGGCTTTTCAGCTGACCCATTGCAATAGACTTTTTTCTACCGTCAGCTCTTCCGACCACTTTTTCCTTCCCCTTGAATAGCAGCCTTCTCTATCGCCTTTTCTTCAACATATCGTTTCATTGCGACTCCACATCTGCATTACTGCAGCCATATTCCCCCACGTTGTCTTTGCAGCCCAAGAGGCGTTCCTCCTCTTGATGTCTTCATCGTCTGCTCTAACTCCTCCCCTCCAACGCAGCAGGAGGGTCGTCCTCCGGATCTTTTTCCGGCTCCCGCCTTACGACCCACCCCCACGTCTAGGCGCCCATATTCTCCCATACCGTCTTCGCGGTCTCCGCCCAGCAATCGTTGCCCCCCCCCCGCCCAGCGGCGCCCTGTTGTCCGTCCATCCGCGCCGTCCCCCTCCCCGTCCACTCCCCCCAGCGGCGCCGCCCCCGGGAATTTATGAGGGACGCCGTGTATGCGCTCGCCGTAATAGCAGTCAATACCTTTATTATCTGCGCCGGCCGCCCGCTTTTACGGCGCCCGCGAGCTGGAGCGAGGGTCTGCGAGGCGACGTAATGATCGTATATGAAGTACCCAACTCCCGAACTAACACGTGGAAGATTTGCAGGGTGGGCACATTAATGTCAGTCAGAAAGTCGTATACTTTAACGCAGGGCAAATTATCATATATATGAAATCTACCGGAAAGCTGTCAAATGATTTATATGTATGGCAGGCTAGGCAGTATTTAAGGTTGGAGAGAAGTGGGTTGGTAGCGGCAATAAACATAATTTGATGGCTGCGGAGAAGTCGCGTTTTAGATATGGGTTTTCTCCTAGACTGTGGCGGGAAGCAAATTTTGGAACGGTCTGGCTGTAGAAATGTCGGTAACAAATCTCTTTTATTGGCCTGTTAAGTGATACAGTGGAACTTCGCTTTTCATAATATTTAAATAACGTTGCTTCACTACTTTTCATCATTCTGCCTCCTGTTGTTGATGCTGAATTCTTGAATTTCTGACGGCTTTGGACACAATCCAAATGTTTAGGGAGGTGAGGTAATGGCTGATGAGGTAAAGGCTACCACGAATTACATTCAGTGTATAATAATATATGGCTTAAGAAATTGAAATGAAATTATAATTATTGTTCATGAACATGAAATGCATACCGTACATCAGAGGTAATTGAATTAAGACGCTCTTCCGCTATTCTTCTGCCACTGTACTTTTCGCTGCAACTTTGGCTTTGTACTCAACATGTGTTAGTCCAACCTCTTTGTAAATACGAGAATGAATGTGATCCGTAGGGAACTGATCTTCTTGTAAATACATATTATTACAGGAACAAGATATCTGCTTTCCGTAATATTTTATAGAATATATAGGAATGGATTAGAACATTTCTTTATTTTGCATATTTTACCTTTTATTGCATATTTATTTACATTTTAATATATTTATACATACCAAAATGGAATATTTTATATGCGATTTTGCTAATATTAATGTAATCGTTTTCCTCTCTGGAAATGTAATACTGCGCTTTTATGACCACCGGACACTTGCCGTTAATTATCAAACTTACCCCCATACCTTACTTCTTTGAAAGCGTGTACTCAGAATCCAGGTTGAGCGGATTATGCGAAGCATAAGTAATATTAACCGTATGCCTGCTTATGGTTCACAGATCCAATTCGATCGAAATCTAACAAATATTTTTATTTCTTGTCTTATTGCGTTGTTGGATTGGGAGGAGGGGGCATGTTCCCTTTAACATTCTCTCACCAGGATTAATCATCGGCTTCTTGTAAAGAATTTTGTGTATACTACGAACGTATTTTATATTTCGAATAAACTCGTGTTGTGAGGTGAAGCCTAGTACACAATAATGGACAGTACACTCTGCCAAGTACACTTGTACTTATATAGAGGTAAAATTTTCTTTCAGTCGCTCCAAATCCAATCAAAACCTAATCGGCGGCGTTTTTTGTTCAAAAACTTGAAAATTCTTGAATGGAGAAACGGGCTTAGGTTGCTCACCTATTGATGACACTGCAATGCTTCAGACCAGGAGGTCCTAGGATTCGAGTCCCCGCAATGGCAGGATTTTCAAAATTAGCTAGATAGCTAGATCAATTTCAGTCGCTGTCTGAAGGAGATATCTAGCGGCTGTTTTCCGTGGTTTCTGCGATGAACACCAGGCGATTGCCGGAGAAGTACTTTCCTTCCTCTTCCTTGTCCTATCCTCACCTCTAACTTACATTCACTTACACATGCATGCATTACCATACATGTCGGGAGACCAATCGGGAGCTTAGAGCTTCTCCAGGTTGGGGCGTTCGGGCGTTATCATGTTTATCACATTTCCAATATAGCATTTCCAATTTTTGCGAAAGAAAAAAATTGATAAAAACATTGTAAGTTACTTTGACATTGCCTTCTGATGATGCAAGCTGATCCATTCAGAATGAACTGAAAATTCTTTTTTATTTTCCTTTGAAATTATGATAAATATAATTTTATAAGATGAAACCCTTTTGAAAATAGTGCAATTGCCTGTCAAATAATAATACCTATATAACAATGAAATGTTATTTATATAGAAAAAATTGTTAGAACGTAATATTATAGACTAGCTATCATTAATTACACCATTAAAAGTAAATGAATATTAAACAACCAAGGAAAGATGATGAAAACTCGGCAAAATAAAATGCACAGTCAGATCTGGAAGTACATTTATCTTAAAGTGGCATTCAATTCATTGAAGGAAAACTTAAAAAACACAAATCAAAAAGGGTTGATACCAATACAAACATTTTACTAATCTATTTTATTAAATATTTCTGTGGATAGTAGTAAAATTATTCACGTATAATAATAGTACTATAAATGATAAAAGCTTGATTTATTTAATCAATGATATATTTATAAATATTGCCCACGGACCGCGGGCGATACTTTCATCCTCACACTTGTCCCTTTCTCACGCTTTAAACTCTCTCACATTTATGTGCACTACCTGTACATCTTGGGAGCACAACCGGGAGCTTAGAGTCTCTCCCGATTGGGGCGGTGGTGCTCCCTGGGCGGAAATACCCGAAAAGAAGACCCCTTCGCAAGTCGACGTCGTCGGCACCAAATCTCTTGTTCTAGTAGGAAGGAATCACCACCATCCGGGATATAACTTGCACGTTACTTATGGGACTAATTACCAAAGCCCTTGATGAGCCTGGAAACTCGAAATAATCTATCAAGCAAACAAGTATGCTGCTCGCAATTGAGAAGCGTATAAAGAAAAAATTAATTAAAGAACTCTTTAACTCTGCAATTACACACAGGGTTTGCGAGACCCTAGAAACACGTTTTGGTTCTTTTCTCGAAACTTTTTCTACTCTCTGGCTTCCTTCTCCACGAAAATTAAGTTAGCAGTTCTGTTGAGCATTTTATTAAGTCCTATTATATCTCCTTTAATGACACATGACAGGGCATAAACTGGTCAACAGGTATGCCAGATGTGGAATTTCTTCCAGAGCAAAATAACGAAAAAACAAAAAATAAGTGTACATGTAAAATCTATGCGGGATGAATTCAGAGTACAATTGTGTATTCTCTGAAAATATAAAAAATAATTCAGGCAAATATTACACGTTTATGACAAGTTTCAGATCTTTCTACTAAGCATTGGGTCATTCGAGAAATTAAGTACCTCGTATAATTTAGTATAATTATTTCGTGAGAAAAGTTTACAGGAATATCAGTATAATCTGTTCAAAATATATAAATGAACAATTTAATTATAAGAAAGTGATGTTACTTAACATCTATAATTTCTTTTTCAAATTTCTTAAAAAATTAATATATTTCTCGAGTTGCTTAGACCTCAGTACGTAGTCTCCGCAGCAGAAAATAAGTGTGTATATGTAAGATTAACATTAATATAACATATAATATGCTATAAAGGTAACAAACAGTTTTCTGATGAATCTTCACGAGACAACGGGGAGCTCGTATTTGAGAAATCTTTTTTAATCTTTGCTAATGACGTGTCGGCTAAGATCCACGGAGGGAACAGTTGAAATCGCATGGTAGGGGGTTTGCGGCGAGCGCATTCAAGATATCAGTTATTAGTTATCAGTTCAACAGACAAGAGAAATATCTAAGAAAACCAATAAAATGTTTCGAGATGAGAGGATGATTTTTTTGTATATTGATATTGTACGAGGGGAAACAAGTAGAGGGGTGGAAGGAAGATCTAGACAGTTATCGAGCTTTATGTCTTGACTTGCATGTTTATTTAATTAATGTAGTTGTAATTGTTAATAATATACTTATTTTCGGCCATTTAATAGTACACTGAGATAATTAACAGTGGTCTTTCTTTAAAATGTATATTAGGACTATTAGAACTTGGTTTTAAAGTAGTCATTTATTTGTGTGTGATTGTTAAGACAGGGAATATTTATGTAATAGGCGTCTTCAACATCACAAGTCAATTCAATTTGCCAAATCATTGGAAGAATCTGAATAAAAAAGTAGTGTTTAAACATATTATAATTACGTACGGTTATTGTAATTTGTTATTAGTGATTTTCGATGTTATTTTCATTTGCATTTTTTTGCAAGAGATTTAATGTTGTTTCCAGTCAATGTACAAGTTTTTTACATTACTTATGTTATTCTGAATAGATGTCAAATATTTATCTGAATTGCTAATTGATTATTATTTTATCCAAGAATAAAACAAGTTCTGCCTTCCAAAAGATGATCATATCATAAAAGTACTATGATGCAGTATTCAGAGGACGTACAGATAGAGTACAGTCTCTTTCTACTAATGAGCATTGATTTTGCTGTACCTGAGTATCTTGTTGGGCACTTGATCTTACAGTGGTAATTTCAACAACCACAATAATCAAGTTTAGCTTATCATCGAGACTGGCAAGTATATCGTTTTATAAAGTTTTATTTGTGCTCTTCAAATTCATAACTAACATACATTTTACCATATTACAATTGCGCAGCTCTTCCATTTTCAGGCATATAAAGTTACATGCAAAATTATTTATTAAAATGCTTGTGCAATTTCTGGTTTCATTATAAAATTATGTTTAATTATCGCCAATCGTATGAATTAAATTGTTACGATTTATATAAATGCCGGAAAGAGAGCATAGTGATTCACGGTGTTTCGCCATTTACACTGAATTGCACGCCAATTGCACTGAAACCAGATATTACAAATATCTACTACACATATCTTGCTTCTTACTACTCCCTTTAAGAATTGATGAATTAATATTTTTGATCATTATATTTTATATATTACTTTTATTGAAGTCATACATTTTTACTCTATTTTTATAATTTCCTCCGGGCATCAAACACTTCTCTCTTAATCCTTTGTTTCTCCTGACAAGATATTTTAAATGATTCTATGAAAACATACAGCTCAAACAATACCATGTACTAGAATACTATCAAAAAAGCGTGTTTTTCTAAAATTGTTCCAAAATATCCTAGAATATCCTAAAATTTATACCCATTCAATTTGTCTTGTTGAGAAGAATCTAATGAACTATTTATCATTTCTTTTGGTGCTGTAAGTCAACAAACAGCATTTTAATTGTTTAAATAAACAAAAAAACACTATTTTGCATAAGTTTCTTGGAATCTTATGGACGGCAGGCACAATGATCAGTTGCTCACTAGGAAACCGAGTTGCGTCGAGTGACACCTCATTTGCCTCGATTGGTGATTCTGATGGGGTTTAACCGTGAGTGACGGGCAGACCGATAGACGGACAGACTTAAGTTACTCAATTACTATACAAGGAAAATCAAATTTGGATCTCTATCGTAGCTGGTAATTTGCCCGCGTCATCGTCAGCCTTAGTCAGGTGCACTAATATCGGAACAGATAATTAAAAATTAATTACGGCATGGACAGATATGATGAAATACTCTCAAGTCAATTATAGCTATCTCATCCTCCCTCTAAATACATTTAATCCCGATAAAAAAAATTGCTTCACCTTATCTTTTAGACTCCTAAACTTTCACAAAATTTTGAAATAAATGCAAGGTGACACGGAAATATTGCATCTTCCCTGTAAGATATGTTCTCACGAGGGTTCGATATCTCTTAATTCTGTATTTCCAACGCCTCAACTGGAGCATCATTTGTTATTCTGAGCATGCAAATCACTCATAGTTAGTTTACAAGGATCATAAACGCCAGATGCGCGAGTGTCCGCAGCTTCGAAACAGCATTGTGTAATGTCCCATAAAGCGGTGACTGATGGGAATAGTACCTGTTACACAGCAGAATGCAGAGCTCGCCTCCCGCCCGCAGAGGTTACCTCCGACTGCCATAGCCCACACGATCCCGGGCAATCTGTTAATTAGGAGGTGCCTTGGCTAAGCCAGAGGTGGTAGCCCAAAGAAACGGACACCCCACCTACCTCTCGGCGGCGTTACCGCACCCTCCAAGCCCGCTACAGCTCGCCAAGTTCTTGATGATTCCTCGGAACGCTGAAGACACTCTGCGGATAGTACTGCATTAAATGACAACTTCATAAGCATCATCATTTATATCAGCAACTGTTTTTATTACAATGGTTAATTGACTCTTTCCAAGAAATATTTGTCCCGTCCAATAAATAAGAAAAATAATACAATGTATATAGTACAAAAAAGCAAGAAGAATAATGTTTGTATGCCTCAAAATAATACAACTAATGGTAATTGACAAATAATCATGATTCTTTTAATACATGATATACCTGAAGATTTGCAGGAATCCTAGCTCTTTCCAATTATCTGATTTTCCGTTTCCGAATATCAAATTATTAATGTGATATTAATGAACGCCGGAAGGCTTAACGAATGTTTTACAAGACCTTCTTCAACTTTTCTAATCTATCTCACATTCCTATTTTTTCCACACACCACGATCTTAACCACAGTCGTTGACGCATCTATTTCTAAAGTACTATCGAAGTATTAAATGTCAAATATATGAGGTAGACATGGAAAAGAAAACCATCATGTAATAGTTTGATGTAACAGATTTAGTAATGGCGTTCAAATAAATCCAACTTCGAAGAAAAGTACCGGGAGTGATGGCTCAGTGCATCAACTGCAACGCCTTTAATCGGGAGCTACTACGTTCGAGTCCCGACGGCAGCATGATTTTCAACACTAGCTTTTCAGCTAGGTCGCGTTCAGCCGCTGTCTGGAGGAAAATTCTAGCGGCCGTCTGCTCTGATCGGTAGTTTTCCGTGGTTTCTCCGATCGACACCAGGTGAATGCCGTAGCAGTACCCTAACAAATGGGCCACGGACCGCGCGCGATCTTTCCTTCATCCTCCTTATATCTTCACCCCTTACATACACACACACACACACACACACACAGACACACACACACTAAGATGCCCTACACTACCACACATGCCGGCAGACCGGTCGGCGACAACTTGCCCCGGCTGGGGGCGGTGCCCCGCTGGTGGGAGATACCTGGTTAGGGAAAATCCCGCTAGTGGACGGTAGATCGGCGCCGGATCTGGCCATTCAGCGGGGGAAGACCACCGCCATCTCCCGAGCAAAAACACACCCTACACTTACGGGGCTAACGACCATAGTAATTGACGCGCCCGGAATCACAACCAATCAATCGAAGAATAGTAATAAATAAAATAAATTAATTAAATAAATGGCTGTACTTTACTAACCCACCATCGTCTCAACAAGTGGCTGCTAAAACACCATTAATAAATCACGAGATTCCATTTCTCTACAACCCATCCGGATGCGGGCGACGGGCACTCCTCTACCTGAGCCTCGAGAGGCCCCATCTGCATCTTCTTTACCTTGGCGAGTTGTGCCGCCGGCGAGTGTGCTGAACACGCCCGGGTAGGCGGGGAAGGAGGGAGCGCCGGCGGCGGCGGAGGCGAAGGCGGAGGGAAGGCCGGTCAACTCCAATTTCCGCGGCGCTGGAACGAGATACGACAACACAGGGCGCCCTCATTACGGCTGAACTATGATCCTTCCGTCCTCCAATATCAGCCCCCCCGCGCCGCCCGCCCGCGTACACAGGAGGTAAGCCACTGGGCTAATATACGCCCCGGGCCCGGAGGCGGCGACGGCGGCGGCGGCGCCGTGGACGGCGGCGCTTGGGGAGAAAGCTGGGAGCGCGGAGGGTGCGACGGAGCGGCGAGGGGAAGCAGGGGAAGTTGCGCCGGCAGGGGGAGGGAGTGCTTACGCCTAGTCGTCGCCCGAGCTCAAGGCGGAGAACGGGGGACTGGGCGAACAGATGGTGAGTGGCAGGATGTGGAATGATTGATTGGTACATTATTTTGTGTTACCGGGACCATCAACTGCTACTATGGCCCCGTAAGTGTAGTGCATGTTGTATCCTGGCAGGTCCTCCGTTTGCAAGTGAGATCCGGTGCCGATTTGCACGTCAGTTTGCAGTCAGGGGGTTCCTCTTCGAGGCATCTTCTCCAGCGGGGCACCGCCTCAGCTGGGACTCTAATCTCTTGATTGGCCACAAGACATCACTGGTAGTTGAGTGCAACTGTAAATGTGTGTAGGAGAGAGGAGTGATCAAGGAAAATGATGGAAAGATGTTCGTAGCGTATTTCTTAAGGCACTGCTCCGTCATTCGCCTTGTATTGATTGGAGAAAGCACTGAAAATTACTGATAAGGGAGTGAGCCACTGAAATTCTTATTCTGAGCACCATAAATTCTACTTCACACACTGTTCATCATTATTATCACATCATCACTAAAGTCGACTTCCCTTTACTCTGCAATGACAACAGTTAGTGCTCTGGATGTGGAATTGTTAGCAAATGTGTGACAGGAGCGGATAAGATAAGAACGTCTTCCGTAGTTGTCGGTGTCAGACATCAAAGACCAAGTATATATCAAAACTAAACTCAAATGGCTAAATACATTCTAGGAGATGAAATATAAAAGTATTTTATCTGTACGTAGTACATTCATCCTTTAGAGAGAAAATAAAATCTAAAATTCAAAAAGTGAATTCCCTTTGTTAAATAAATCGTACGGACTTCAATATATTTTTATCCCCATCAAATTTCAAGTCAGATTATGTAACATGCAAACATAACGATCTCAAAGTCATTATTTGAAACCCAGGAAAATCGATCCTATAATTCGCATGTTCCTTCCCTGTACAGTATTTGAGTAACTCCCGAGTGTGCGGATGTTCGGTTGTGCGGCTCCGTCACTCATGGCTAGACCATTTCCCGTGTCCCGTGTATGATTGTAGCGACTTGGTCTCCTGATGGGGAACTGATAATTTGGTTTTCGAAATGGCTAGAAGATTCAAAGAAATTTCCAAAAAGGTTTTTTGTGTGTTTTGGCGCTGAGACCTTGGAGAGTAAGCCGGGAAATAAACCAGCGCCACCTAAATGGATCTATGTAGATGGCGTTGATAAAACTCCAGTACCCAAAGGCCTTTTTTACTCAATACGCCATAATTTTCTTTCACAACGTTACCCCTCAAGCCTATTATCATGTTATTAAAAATAAATTTCCCAAAACCTACGAACAATATTGCCTTGGAACTTATTAAATTTGAAGAATTTCAGGTAAATTCGGAGAAAACAAAATTGTGAGTAATGTTAAAGAATGAATGAACGTTCTTACTTTCGACTTCTCACTTTTACGTTCGTAGGTGTACAAATACTGATTTTCAAGTGAATGTGACCCACAAATTATTCTTATTAAACTTAACTACTCATTATTCACATAACACACAAAACAGTCGCCTTTTAATGTTTATTTAGATTTGCGAAAACGATTAAAAGATCAATTTCACAAGTGGAAGTGAACTCAAATTAGACTGAATTTGTGCAGTTTTAATCTCTAGAAAAATTAGGGGAGAAAATATTTGGATGTGTGAAGCAAATCCGGGGAAGAATCAAATGTAGTTGTAGAAGATTTTGCGACAGAATTTTAGGAACTAATTGAGAATGATCTTATATTAGGATTAGGCAATAACCAACAGTTTACATGTGATCTTTGTGTATTATTGTGCATATTAGCAACAATCATTAACAATGTAACTGTACTAAACTATTCGCATCATCAATGCCTTCCAAGCATTTTTTACGGTAAATTTAATTTTGAAACTGCAATATTACCAGTTCGTATCCCGTATGAAGGGTATCATACAAAGCCATTAAATCCTGGGAATTTTTTGAAGGGGAGTATAACATTATCAGCTACTTCAATTCATTAGTAAGCCCAATGCCAGATTCTGTAAGAAAATATTTGAACATAGCTTCGCAAGATAGAAATTAAGTATGAAAGAAATTTTCAAAACATGAAAATACTTTTAAAATAGTTTACAGAGTCGACGACGCCACATTCAACTAGTATGGACTATTAGATAGGCGTGACGAGAGATCAAAAGGTAATGGAAAATCTATGAAATTCGACGACTAGAAATAAGTGGAAAGCAAATGCAAAGGTAACCTTAGCATCACTATATGCCGTGAGTGATTATTCATGATCGCGGCTAGGAGAGCAGAAAAGAAGGAGAGCGAGAGATGTCAGATGAAAAAGATATTGAGGAAAGGAAAGACGCAAAAGCACATCCTTGTTCTAAAAAGGATAAGGCAGAGAAGGTTTGCGATCGGCCATCGCAAAAAATCTCGACAAATCCAGTTTACTGCATGGTTTTGAATGAAATATAATTAGCTCTTTTTTCTTTTACGTCTCCGGTAATTTTAATTAATAAATGTTTGCACAAAGTAATTTATTAATGCAGTTCCTAGAAGCAATTAATGAGACTTTCCAAACATTTGAATACGTAAGTAGTATGCGATGAAGTAGCATTGGATTATTATAACTCACACCAAAGCAAACTAAAGTATACAAATTAACAGTATCATTAGTTATTGGTTCGTTAAAAGTCACGTAAATTAGTCTGTTTAATATTTAAACTATAAACATGTGTAACATTCATTATTAATCTACATTACTTATTTTGAATACATGCATCAATTAACGAAAAACTAAGCAGACTCCGAACATGTTAGAGATACCTGTGATTTTGTTCGATACCCAGGAGCTCGGGAAAATCCGAAAACAAGAGTGTTAGCTTTTTTAAATAAGCAAATATTTGTATGTGTTATTGCTCTTACTGTCATAGTGCGCGTACCAACAGAATGTGTCACACTCAATGTGTCACTTTCTGGCGTCATGCGACAGGAAGGTTCCAATGAGACGCCGCTCGTCATTAAATATTTGAATTCTTATGTTGCGTAATGCTACAGCACCTTGTTTTATATTCTTGGTATGAAAAAACTGTTGTAATGTGTATCCGTATATACCAGAGTTGCCCTACTGGCAGCGCACGGTGCAATTTATTGTGGCCCGCGAAAGGAGAGTCAAAAGTGAAGTCCCTTGCATCTATGTCAGGTGAGAAAATCGTGCGCATAGAGCACGGGCCGTGCTGAGGACAACACCCCTTTAATATATACATAGGTTGTTTAGATTTAAGGATGTGTTCGTAATAAATTCATAAATTCCAAATCATTCCAATATGATTCTCTGCGCCATGCATGGTACGGCTTCATATCACGCATTGTTTTATTCCCAGTCCTCCCCCCGTGTCAAAGCAGTAGGGAAAACCGTCGGAATCAACACTACGAGGAAGTCATTAATTAGACTGTTGGTGATGTAGATACCTTACTAATTCAAAGTAAATAAACTGAGGTTGTCTGGTATCAATTATCTATTTGTTTCACACTTCGCTGATCACTTAAATCAAAACAATCACGCATTTGACAAACACATTAATTTCCATATCCTAGAAATTGAAAATAGGTACTGGCACAGAATAAAATTAGAATCCCTTCACATTCACAACAACCTAAAAAAAAAAACAGAATAATACTAGTCTTAACCAGCAAATCCCTGAACTTTCGTCACCTCTGCTAAAATTAGCACAATGTGTACACCCCTAACTCCACCCGCCGCCGTCCGCCCGCGCCCTCCTCACGCCAGGCCCAGCAGCCGCGTCTCTCGACCCTTCGGCCGCGCCCTCTCCTGCCCCGCCCCCACTCTTGGCCGACCGCCGCCCTGCCTTCTTAAGCGAGCCGCTATTCTAAAAAACCGCAGAACTTCGTTTTCCGCCCAGCAGCTACAAAGTACGACCGATCCAGTTTGCTTACGCATCTGCATACATCTTCTGTTGCACATATTAATTTGTAGATAATTTGGTTTAATGTATAATTTATATCTATTAATGTAATTTCCATCTCTGACGATGATCGCTACGTGATCGAAACGATCTTCAGCACAAATAGATAATTGATACCAGACTATGAGGAAGTCAGTTGTGGTAAAGAAAACATGCCCCGCAACCATATTAAAGGTATTGGTTGTGGCCCTTGAGGCCTTGCAAGTTGGACAACCCTGATATACTTCGTCATTGCAATGTTCGTGACGACTGTTTTGTTCAAATATTTAATTTACTGCAGTGTTATACGGATGAATTTTATTTCTTGTTATTGATCAGTACGGATGCTGGCTTTCAAAAAACATTTTGTGTTGTTTTGTTCAACAGCATTTCCGCTGCTGCAGGCCGTTAGTACAAAAATATAGAAGTATCATAAATGAGTAAAACTTGATTACGTAATGATTTTAAATTATATTTTATATTATTCTGTTTACATTGCTTCCTTCAATGCGAAGTTAATATTAAATATTGTCATAAACACCGTGACATAAATCTGGGTTGATTTAATCGCTTAAAGTGAACGTAAGGAAGGTACCTTTCATTACACTACTCTCGACAACATTTCAACTTTGTAATAATATGTATTCATTCAGATTATTGGGCAGATTCTATAAAAACACATACGCTAGTAATATTGACATTCTTTTTGACATAATAATAATAATATCAATAATAATAATAATAATAATAATAATAATAATAATAATAATAATAATAATAATAAATTACTATTATTATGAGCATCATTAAATATTTAAAAATTAAACACGATATTCAATATCTATAAATAATCGCAAAACCATTTGTCTTAAGTTTATATAAATGAACATAAGATAAAATTTTAAAAAATTACTGAAATATATTTTTCATCTGTTCCCTTTAATAAAAATTAGATGTTTTAAAATACTCGAGAACATAGTCTAGTATGTCATACGGAGTCAGTTTAACAAAGTATTCACCAAAAAAGCACTTTATTACAAAAAAATCTTATTTAGAAATCTCAAATCTTATTTAGATCCCCAAATTCTAATGTATAATTTCTGAGTTTGTATTCAGCGACCTCCAAAGGCGTACTATGAAAACGCATTGAATCACCGTACAGTCCGACGAGGCGGGACGGCCTGTGTGTGTTTCGCACGAGCCCCGACCGCGTGTTTATTCTCTGACCGAAGCCACTAAAGAGCACGTGATTCTTGGGGTTTCGGTTTCCCAACCCTCGCCGCAACACCGCACTCGCCTGCGCAGCTGAAAACGCGCGCTTTGAAACGAGCACTTTGCCTATTATTAGTTCAAAGAGCAGGCGGAGAACTTCCAACTCTTCATACACGAGATCCTGGAAATAAAACGTATTTGCGCTAAAAACATTTCGTCGTTGTTAATGATTTTGCATTGTGGTTTCGTCGATTGAAGGTTTTGAAGCGACATACGAGTTGATCCAGATTTCCGGAGATATACAGTTGCGCATGAAATCCTCAATACTCTTCGTGATCTTTCTATTTGTTCATGAATTTCTCTGTGTTTCTGTGAATTATCTCCCTGTAATCTATAAAATTCCGCCGCTGACACTAAATTTTAGTCAAACCAGAGCAGCGGGAGAGACTTCATTTGGCACATTAATACAAAAAGAATGCCAAAATAAAGATAATCCTAAATTTACTACAGCAATTGTTTAAATGCCTTGAGTGTGTGCATGATGGCAAGCAGTGCGAGTTATTTTTATACTGTGATGATTTATCACGAGTTCAACAATTTTAAAATAAACTATAAGGGTGAACCTTAGCAATAATGGGGAACATAAAGGAAATACTTGGCGAATGATAAATAATAAAAATGTAAAAGAAGATATTGTGATTAATAAAGGGGAAAATAGTATAATTAGTGATGAATAGAATATCATATGGATATGTAATTTCCATGGGTATTTAGTTAATTTACGAAAAGAATCCAAGGATCGATTGTCAAGGAATAAGTAAATAAAACGCTTGGGTGATACTAGCCAATTGGAAATGAGAATACGTGCGAAAAAGGGATGAACCTGCGTAATAGACTAAAGAGAAACGGAATTAGGTACTGTAAAGCGCATCGTGTGAGACAGAAGAATGGCGAATATTATACACAAACGGGCAGAATAGGTACCGATTCCGTGATGATCGGATGGTAATTGAAGGTTCTCCGAGACAGTGTAAATTGTTGATGGTAGAGATGTTGCCATTGTAACAAAGGATATACCAGGTATGGAAAATAAGATGACACAATAGGATTGGACATAGCGGATAATGGAAATTTAGAATGGACACAAGAGCGGCGACCAAATATGCTGAGGATTCGGACAGGAAAGTTATTAAATGGGACATATCTGAGTAATATAAAAAGACCAAGTTTTGGAATAGATTTAAATAAATTTTCAATTAAAATAATTATAGGTAATGGCCATGCATGCAAGGGAAGAGTATCGGGAAATATTAAATACCGACTGGATTATTATAGTTCTTCTTGGGAATTGTTTTATAAAATACCATGTATGTTTTTTTTTAAATCAAAGAACCAGAAATTACAATGTTGCTTGATTTTTGAAACAGATATCGTTATTATTGGCCGTGGTAAGGGAAATTCCAAAATCCCAAATAAAGAAGAAAATATTTCTTACGTATTACATGTTCGTGACCGAAAATCTGTATGACGGTCTGGTCAACCCCATGCACAAATTTTATCAGGTCGGATCGACCTCATAAATACATAGAGGATCTTGATACATAGAGGGGGCAATTGACTTGGTAAATAATTAAATAAAATTTCGAGGAATAAAGTTAGTATTTTGATGATAAAAATAATTGCCCAGTAGTGCGAAGAAAATCTGCCAGAATACATTCATTTCGAGCGTTGACACAATCTATGCTATGGTAATACTTTTCATACATTGTTCGGTCATCGAGGCAGTTCTAGAAATTGTTTGAATCCAGGTGTAAATATCCTTGAACTAGAATTATTATTATTATTATTATTATTATTATTATTATTATTATTATTATTATTATTAAATTGTGTTTTGCTTCTCTTCGGCATCATCGTGTTAAAATTTTAAAAACTATCTTACAATGACCTTAAACAAGAAAGAGTTAACTCCTCTTAAGAGATAACACAGGCCAACAAAAAATACATTTTGAGAGGGGTGGTGCCTGAAATTTTAGAGCTGATTAAAGGAAATTCAGGTCCGCTGATTTCAAAAATGCTAACTACTTGGTTGCATCAGCTCTAATTTTGAAGATACAGTGAAAAGAACGATTTTCGTCACTCGGAATCATATAGATATTTATTCATTTTCAATTAATATGTATAGTTCATTTCATTACAAACTGACAAATTTGAATTCTCTGTCTTTTTAGGAATGTAATTGGGTTTACAGAATATAAATCAAATGAATGGCGACTTATCACTGACAGCTCAAGCAGAATTTTGAAGTATGTACGCTCAAACAACGGCAACAAATAAAGTTCTGTTCCAATTGGTCACTCATTCCGCATGAAAGAAGAGAACAAGACAATTTCTTTAGTTTAAAAAATATTGAGTATTATGAATATCAGTGGGTAATTTGTAATGATCTGAAGATAGTGAATTTTCTTCTCGGTCAACAAAGTGGCTGCACAAACTATCCCTGTTTTATATCTATGTGACACAGCATTACCAACAGTGAGCATTGGTTGAGAAAAACGTGATCTCTGATGATAGTTGTAGGGGAAAACAATGTGATCAATTTACCTTTAGTTGCTCGAGAGAAAATTATTCTCTCTCCTTTGCATATCGAACTAGAGTTGTTGAAGCAATTTGTATAGTCGTTGGGGATGGGAAGGTTTGTGTTTACAGTGTATATTACATTCATGTGTCACCAACAAGAAACTGAAAACAGGAATTTTTGATGGTTCTCAAATAAGAAAGCTTGTAAATGATTCAGATTTATTGGAATACATGAGTGAAAATGAATCAATTGCCTGGTCTTCTTTCGATCTAGTTGTGGGAAAATTTCTAGGAAATCATAAAGCAGAAAACTTTTCACGATTAGTAGAAATAATGCTTTCCAATTTCCATGTGCTTCGCAGCAATGAGTATTAAGGTCCATTACCTACAAAGGCACTTGGATTGCTTTCCTTCACTTGATGATCTAAGTGAAGAGTAACGTTCACCAAGATATTCACCAATGGAAGAGAGACACCAAGAAATATACTCATATTATAGGATACACATATCATGGCACACTACTGTTGGAACGTGCAGCAAGACTGTGTAGCGTCGCGTGGTCCGGCGCCGCCGCGCCGGGCCGCTTCGGGGAAACCCGCGCTAAGCCGGATGTGGATGGGGGTACGGCGGCGGCGCCACGCCGCGCCGGTTGGAAAAGCCCCGTAGGAATCCCGGCTGGAATTTCCTTGAAAAGGACGCGCGCGGAGGCGAGTTTAAGAGATGTCGGTTGCAGCCCTGGAAAGGCTGGCCAGCGAGCCGTATGACGCCCGCGGCTTGTAGGGTGGGGGCGAGCCGTCGGATATTTAAGGCCGCGCCGACAGGCGCCTCGCGGGATACGCAGGGTGTCGAAAGACTAGTGGTATCTCCAGTGCAATTCTTGCACGTGATCTTCAGGTCGAAGATCGGTTTGGCGACAAGCCATGTAACTGGTGTAGTTACGGGACTCTATGTCCGACAGCTTCGCACCTCGCGTTGCTTTTTGCTGCTTCCGAAGCAGTGGTTCTGGGCGAGGCCTAGGGACGGTCGCGGGGTTTCGCGGCTAAGAGAACTGAAAGGTTGCCAAGGGGTTAGATTTTTGTATTATAATCTTTGTTCATTAATTGTAAATATTCTGTAAATATATTGTAAATATCAATCAGAACAGTCGACTGTGTTTTTCATCCTAGTACGTCACAACTGCTACGACATTCGTCACTCAAAAGAATCTATTTCAAAACTTTTTGGGTTTTGAATAAATGGTTGATTTTGTGAATTTTAAAAACATTTTGATGAGAAATTACGTGATTTATAGTTATTTAATTAATAAATTTCATTTATAAAAAATATTTATTTTATTTTACAACAAATTAACACCAGAAAAATAAATATTTTATGTACACATGTCATTGGTGCTCCCAAATTCTAGCACACATAGTGTGGAAGTGGGATATATGATAATTCTGTATTTACAAAACTAGAGCTGTTAGGGCACAATTAATACATTTTTTGCCATGAGAGACATCGAAAAACCCAGGAAAATGTTTAATATCTTGGACACCAAAATGTGGGTTCACCAGTGTAACCAACGTAGAGATAATCAATGTGCGTAATGATCCATCCTTCACAAACATATTGTGTGTGGAGAGAGCAATTTGGTTCTGCGTAGTGCGTCGCTATTAGCTTCGCCGTTTCCTGCAACGCCCCAACAGCCCTTGCAGCCCGAGAGGCTGCCGGCCGCGTCCGCCGCTGCGACAAAGAAAGTGGCGCGTGGGCTGGCGGGCAGCGCATCGCGCGAGGCCCTCAACCGCGTAATGGAGTTTCGCGAGCGCCGTTCGCGGCGATTGAACTCCCTCCCTCTCTGCCTTCCGCGCGCTGCACGTGGACGCGAGGGCGCGCCACATGCGTGAATGCTTCGGTTTGGAAGCGCGAGCGGGCGGGCAAGCGGGCGGGCAAGCGGGCGGGCGCCTGGGCGGGTGTGCGGGCCGGCGTGCGGGCGGGCGTGCGGGCGGGCGTGCGGGCGGGCGTGCGGGCGGGCGCGCGGGCGGGCGCGCGGGCGGGCGCGCGGGCGTACGGATGGGCGTGTGGGGGCGGGCGGGCCAGCGAGTGAGCGGGCGGGCGGGCGAGCGCGCGGGCAAACGGGCGGGCGGGCAAACGGGCGAGCGGGGGCGAGCGGGCGGGCGTGGCGGGCGGGGCGGGCGGGGTGGGGGCGGGCGGGCGGGCGGGTGGGGCGGGCGGGGGGCGAACGGGCGGGCGGGGCGGGCGGGGGCGGGCGAACGGGCGGGCGGGCGGGCGAACGGGCGGGGGCGGGCGAACGGGCGGGCGGGCGGGCGGGCGGGCGGGCGGGCGGGCGGGCGGGCGGGCGGGCGGGCGGGCGGGCGACGAATGCAGGCGACGCTGCCGGCGGCGGTGGCGGCGGCCCGACCCTGTCATCCGGTCACTCGAGCAGTCAATGAGACGAAATTATCGACGTTTCAGTCAATGGCGCATTTCCCCGGACGGGTGGGCTAATAAGCCCTTTTTGCCATGTCGCTAAATTAACGAACAAGGAACGTCGATCTGAGTGACGGGGCTTCGCCCCCTCTTTGACTAATTACGACGTTTCTGTGCATACGCGCTCGGCAGTCGCGTCCTCACTTCGCTCCTGAACTTGTGCCCAATTCGCTTTGGGCAGCTGTCGAAACGTATGTAAAAGTAAGAGATTGAATACTGAAGAATAATAGTATCTTACTAATTCGTATGAAATATGGTTACCTACACAGAAATGGTTTGGAGTATCATGACTGAAGATTCAACAAGATTGCTGAAATATTCGCAAATTTTCTCTGGAAATTAAGATATAATGAAGTTACTTGCAATATCAATATCAGATGAAAGCTTCCTGTCTCATATTTTTACCGAATATGTAATCACTCGCTTTTGTCGCTGAAGTAAAATAAGTCGTGGTCAGTCAGTGTTCCAGGTCTCCTAAACATTAAGCAGTGCAGAAAATCCACTTTCGCTAAGATTCGCCATGTTATTAGCGGCATAGAAGTCTGTTTGTTTGGTTTTTTTGTTGTTGTTTTTTGAAAAAGGAGTATGGATTTGTGTATAATCGAAAAGCTATTTCCATTTGATTTTATTAATTTATCGTCAAAAATAGTAAGGCAATAAGTATTTTGAGGCCTGGTATTGATCCACTTGTCAGTGGATACATATTACAATTTTTTGACAATTGAGAAGCAGTGCTTCTGAAAAGACCCCACCCAACCGGTTAGTCTAAGATTAAAGAAATAGCACGTGAACAGTGTTTAACAATTAAGAAATAATAAATATTTATTAGGGAATATTTCCCATTTTTCTCATTTGCCTCTAAATAATTCCATTCCAATGGCTCAACAACAATATGTGCCCCTCGTTCACCTTATCTTCGTGCTCGAACACGGACGCTGATGAGCATACACCGAGATCAGTCATCTCAACAGATAGACTCCGCTAAGCAACACTCTCGCGACCTGAGTCCGCTAGGCAATCAGCGAGAAGTGATTAGCGGTGAAGGGATGGATGAAAATGCTGCTAGCGCAGAGTTCGCACGGGAAATTTGGGCACTCTGCCGACGTCACAGAGGAGGGTGATGACTACACTGAATGCCATCTCTCAAACATCGACGTCCTAGCTTTTCGAGAGACAACCTGGGCACAAAACAATTACATTCACACTCGTCTTAGAAAGCATACAAGAAAAACAATGAGACAAATCACTAAGCAGATACAAAATTCTGGACAATATAATACCTAGCTTTCATTGTGATATCCGACGTTCTCTGAACAGCGATAGTATGCGTAGATGTTTATACTCCGCATGCACAGTATCTCCTCCTCGTGCATCACGTTTGAGCTTTTACTGTCGTCCAATGCTCAAACATATCATGCAAACTCTACCTCGGGATCTACAACTCATTGAGATACTATCCGCAACGACAGAGGCCGGGATGGTGCTAATAAAGCAGGTAACAATATTGTCATCTACGGGTCAAAGCACCCAGGTTTATTGGTTAAAAATGATTGATTGTTACTTTTTCGTATCCGTACGTATATACGGAGTAATATACATAGTATAGAGAAAGTTATGGAATGCTTTCTTACGGAATAATATACACAGTATAGAGAAAGTTATGGAATGCTTTCTTACGGAGTAATATACACAGTATAGAGAAAGTTATGGAATGATGTGAAAAAATTTTTTTTTGAAATTTCAACGAAAATACATGTTTTGGGGCCCCTGATTCAGAAAAAGTATTTTTTTCCAAACTTCCGTCTATCTGTCTGTCCGTCCGTCCGTCTGTCCGTATGTGTACACCACTAGTGCCTAAACCATATGTAAGTCTTTTTCCAAAACGGATATCCCCAAAACGGATCTGGCTCGACTCGAGGCGCAACAATTTGAAATACTTTCTTTAAAACTTGGGGATACGTTCTACATGAAGTCACAGGGACATTACCAAATTTTTCTCAAAAATGGCTCCAAATTTTTTCTTTAAACTTTTGGTAGGGATTGTACTATATGTACTCTATAAAATGACTAAAACTCCATATTGCTCTATCCTTTTTTTAATTACAGAAATGTAATTTTGGTACTAGCTTCCCACGTAGTCAATATTTATATTTGCGGCAATTTTTTCTCATTATTTTATTTGTAAGTACATATGCATTGAATAATGATATATGAAGTTTGTCGAAAACTCAAACGTCTTCTGTGAACTGAACTCAAATTTCCGCATTTTCAGAAACGCTCAAAAGTCATTTTCTCAAAAACGGCTGCACACGTTTTCTTCAAACGTTTCATACCGATATTGCTAATTGTACGGTTAATAATGACGTAAAATTCATTTCGCTGTATTGATTTGCTTTGTTTTCAAAATTTACACAAATGTATTTTTTTGAAATACCTCTCACGTCTTTAATATGCGTTTTTCATCAATTTGTATATATTATTACATTTGTGAGTGAAAGTGCTTCAATAACTTCCAATAAAGTTTTTCGAAAACTCAATAGTTTTCTGAGCAAAAGAGCTTCAAATTACGCCTTTACTCTTAAACGCCATTTTCTTAAAAACGGATCCAATTGTTTCAACGAAAATTTCCACATAGGACGAGGTTTTACTCTTCTTTAATATTCTTAAGGTAATATTTGAAATCTACCATTAGGAAACAGAAAAGTTGAGAAAACTTCAAAAAATGTATTTTGGTTGGCGATAGATGGCTGGCAAGAGGACGAGGCAAGACCATGAAGCTAGCACAAACCAAGGAAATGATAAAATTTTACTACGATAAAGTCTGTGCTATTCTGTAGCATCACTAGTTTTTTCCGGGCGCATCAGCAGCAACGGTCATTAGTTTCGCAAGTATATTGAATGTCATACACTGGCAGCAGTGGCTCAGTGCATCAACTGACGTTACTGCAGTGCCTCTGACCGGAAGGTTCAAGGTTCGAGTTCAAAAAGGCACTAGTTTGTGAGCTAGGTCGAATTCAGTCGCTGTCTAGAGGATAATCTAGGGGCAGGCTGGCTCCTAGCTGCCGGCTGTCTCGAGGAGAATCTAGTGGTCGGCTGCTCTGATCAGTAGTTTTCCGTGGTTTCTCCGATCAACATCAGGCGAAAGCCGGAGTAGTACCCTAACAAACGGGCCACGGACCGCACGCAATCTTCCTTCCTTTTCCTTGTTCTATCCTCAACACTTACACACACGCACACACACACGCACACACACGCACACACACGCACACACACGCACACACACGCACACACACGCACACACACGCACACACACGCACAAACACACACACACTAACATGCCTCGTCTGGGCCGGTGCCCCGCTGGTGGGAGATTCCTGGTTGAGGAAAACCCTACTAGTCGACGATAGGTCGGCTCTGGATCTCGTCATCCAATGGGGGAAGCTCACAGTCACCTCCTGATGAAAAACATGCACTACAGTTACGTGAATAACCACCTCAGTAGTTGACGTGCCCGGAATCACTAATCAATCAAGCAATCTCATATCCCAGAAGGTAGCGGTGTTTCTTCCCCGATAGAACGTTTCTGTGTTTGATTCATTGCTAAGGTCATTAGTCCCTTTAAGCACAGTGCAGATTTTTATCGCGGGAGATGGGGAGATACTCCCTCCGCTGGGTGGTGGAAATCCGGGGCCGATCTTCATGTCAGCAAATAGTACATCCCTACCTGGTATTTCAGCTGAACACCGCTCCAGTCGAAACAAGCTCTAAGCTCCTAACCGGTCTCCAGGCATGTGTTATAATACAATGCATGTAAGTGTAAGTGTGATAAGTAAAGGGTGAGGACATGAGATGGCCGGGGAAGGAGAGATCGCGCGCGGTCCGTGGCTCGTTTGTTAGGGTATTACTCCGGTATTCACCTGGTCTTGATCGAAGAAACCACGAAAACCACCGATCACAGCAGCCGGCCGCTAGAATTCTCCTCCAGACAGGCTGAATTTGACCTAGCTACCTAGCTAGTGTCGAAAATCCTGCCACCGTCGGGACCCGAGTCCTAGAACCTCCCGGTCAGGGGCACTGCATTGACATCTATTGATGACCCGAGACCGGTCCGTTAGAACGTGATATCCGGTGTCGATTTGTCCCTTGAGTTATCTCCGCCAGAGGGCTCCGACCCATCCGCAACAAGATCTAAACGCCCTGCCGACTGGCAACTTGATTGATATATTTATTGATTTTGTAAATGCCTTATCACAGAAGATGGCGGTGTTCCTCTCCAGCTAATTGGCGAGACGCGGCACCGACCTACACTTCGGTTTCCGGGGGATTTCCTCCTCTAGGTATCTCCCTGTGAGGCACCATCCCACTTGGGACAAGCTCCCGAATGGTCTCCGAACGTGTGTTAGTGAAATGCATGTAAGTGTAAGTGTGTGTAAGTAAGGGGAGAGAATTGAACAAGGAAGAGGAAGGAAAGATTTACATGCGGTTCGTGGCCCGTTCGTTAGGGTACTTCTTCGACATTCGCCTGTATTGATAGGAGAAACCACTGAAAGCTATCGATCAGAACAGCCGACCGCTAGAATAACTTCCAGACAGCTGCTGAATTCGACCGTGCTATTTTGGAATTTCAAAATCCTCCATTTCGAGAATCGTCTCCTAGGATTTCCCGGTCAATATCTGCAGTGGTGACAGTTGTTTCCTAGAGCTAACTTAGCCGGTGGGGTTAATTAATTAGTGAAAACATTTCAACTAAGCGTCCGCAGAATTACGAACCAATAAATAGTTCTTGAAGTTTTTCTCGCATTTCCACCATTGCACCAGTGAATTAAAATCGCGTGACGAAAATAAGCTGAGGAACTCTTTACATCGCGTTGCATCAAAGAATCGTGATAAATAATTTCTGTTCTAGCCCTTTCATCAAGCGCAGTCACTTTCTGCTCTGATAGGCAGATCATCCGCGTCGGAGAAGGCGGGGATCAAATCTCGAGAACTTCCGTCTAATTTCGGGGTAAAGGTAGCATTGCTGGCTTAATAGGCCTACCAGACTGAAAGAAAAATATGCATTAAGTTTAAAAATGAATATGCTAAATTTTAATTTATTGATTGATTCATTCATGTGTCCGGGCGCGTCAACCGCTTTGATCATTAGTCCCGTTAGTGTAGTGCATGTTTTTCTCGCGGGAGATAGCGGTAACCTTCCCCCGCTGGATCGCGAGATCCGGCGCCGACCTACCGTCGGTTAGTGGGGTTTCACCCTAACCAGGACTCTCCCACCAGCGGGGCACCGCCCCAGCCAGGACAATCTCTAAGCGCCCGACCGGTCTCCCGGAATATGTGGTAGTGTAGTGCATGTTAGTGTAAGTGTGTGTGTAAGGGGAGAGGATAGGACAAGGAATGGGAAGGACAGATCGCACGCGGTCCGTGGCCCGTTTGATAGGGTACTGCTCCGGCATTCGCCTGGTGTTGATCGGAGAAACCACGGAAAACTATCGATCAGAGCAGCCGGCCGCTAGAATTCTCCTCCAGACAGCGATTGAATTCGACCTATCTGAAAAGCTAGTGTCGAAAATCCGGCCGCCGTCAGGACTCGAACCTAGGACCTCCCGGTCAGAGGCGCTGCAGTGACAGCCAGTCCGGAAGAGGAGATACCCATCAACCCCTCTTAACCTGAAGAAACCTGAAGAAAATTCGGTTCAAGGTTTGTTTGTCACTTAAAAGCAAGGGGCCCAACAGAGAGAAAACTCAGCTTTGCAGTCGCCTCGCCAGGCCACGCTCCGCGCCGGTCGCCGTGCCTCGATCAGCGGGAGTGATGGCGCGAAGGGGGCGGGTCGGGGTGGGGAGGCGGGGATCGGGCCCCGGGGGCCTGCGGCTCATTCCGCGGCGGCGCTCCGAGGCGTGGGAGGGGGTGTGGCGGGGGCGGGGGCGCGCGAGGTGCCCCCGGGGGACGCAGGGGCGGGCCTCCGAGCGACGTGCGCCCTCTCGCGCCGTGCAGCGCGACGCGGCGCGGCGCCGGGCGCTGTAGAGGTGGTAAAAGAGAGAAAGGGTTGATGAGCGGGAACGTGACGCGTAGTGGGCGAGGTTGCAGAGTTGTTGAACGTAGGCGGTGGTGTAACGGAGGGATAGAAAGGTGGCGTCGTTGTGGGTAGTCTAGGTCTGGCGAGGGATTACAGTAGTGTGGATAATTACCTCACCTTCAATTGTGTCGATTCATTCGTATAATTCGTATTATTTCACACATTATCCTATCTTCCTCTTGAACTTTAGTGGAGGCTTAAGTTATAGAAAAAAGGCGCGTTATATACCCTCTTACTTAGAGGGGCCTTACTTAGCTAATACCATGTGGGTATTAGAGGGTGGCTGAGGTACGGGGGAATATGCGATGGGATAATTGCGTCACCATTGATTACGTCGATACTTTTTCGAAACACTATTTATTCGTTTAAAAACGTTGGAGTTTTAAAAAATGTTTGGCATGATTTTTCATTTGTGTTAGTAGATTATTTTTCCCTTGAATCGTAATTGAGACTTTAAGGTCATTGGAAATAGGCGCGTTGTGTAACTAAGAGCTTCGCGTCTCCCGTGGGTGCTATTTAAGTTCAAAAAAATAACATTTTACAGTTTCCTGGCTCATCCGTTCTTAAACATATAAGATTACATACAAAATTATCCAAAGAGATACTTTTTTTTTAAAGTGTAGATTCATTTCAAAATTAGGTTTATTATCGTCTGTTTTAAAAATCAAGTATTAACTATTCAAAATACGTCAAAAAAGAGGTGCGTTGTAATAAAGTCATTACATTTTACCTCTGTAGATAAGTTGAAATCTCCCACAACACGCTATTTTCTAGCATTTTTTCAGGACATCTTAGAATGGTCCATTCCAATCTGTTTATCTTTTAAAAAAATGCGTTTTAGTTTCTTACCTCCCAACATGTTCTTTCCGTAAATCTCTTGATATTTTCTACTAGGATAAAAATGTGTCAGTTCTCCTCCAGCAGGCCGATATGCGTTGAATGACCTCACTGGACTGGGGTGGTGGATCTGAAGAGCTCAAACAGTGAGTAGTAACGGACACACTTCTCCAATACTGCAAGATACGCAGATTAACTGATGATTACAATTAGATGATTACAATATTCTTTAACAATTTTTACGAGTAACAGTTGCTCACATAAGAATACAACGCTCTGTCACCGCTTTTTTAGGCCTAGTTAGCTGGTCTACATTGCAATATTTTGAATGATTTTTGCTAGGAGGAACTGTTGCTCTCGTAAGGCTACAACGCGTTAATCATAGCCTTTTCACGTCTGTGAAAAACAAAAATAATAATTTGCCAGGTATCTGGAAGTGAAATGAGACTTTAAAAACGTATCAAAATTAGATCTGAAATATTATATTCTTGTTAATCTGCTACTGTGAACACAAGAATTCGTAAAAATATACTAATTATACACAGTTCAGTGTGTTGACGATCGTGTTTCCTTAAGCGGAGGTGAGAATGTTATTAAGATAGAGTAAAGAATGCTGAAAATGAAATTTCCTTGAATAGACTAGGATCGTGTAGAAATCATCAATGTTGAAGGGGACAAAGAGGACGTTAACCGAAGGAAATAAATGGAAATGACATTTTTGCAATTACCATTATTAATAAAATATTTTCAATTTAGTCTTTAAATATAAAAGAAGATAAAATAAATGAATTATCGTTTCAGTCCTCGCCAATAGAAGACAGAAGTTCCACTTCTGCAAGTTTGAAGCAAGAGAGATGCCTCCGATTCTTATTTTCAAGATTTTTTAAATTCTTGTTCGTACTTGAAATGGCCACTAACGAAGAAGCGGTCACTGCTGGTGTCTTTATCCTTTCCCCCGCGCCGGCTCGCGCGAGGAATAGGTGTTTTCACTATGTGGCAAGATTCGCTTTACAACCAAGTACCCGACTGCACATCATCTCATTCATTCCATCACTATCCCCCCCCCCCCAATCTCTCTCCTAGCCTTTATGCAGCGGAAGGCAAGGCAAATCATTGTGTTCGCTTAATCAGGAAAACAGAACACAGAAAGGAATTGAGTTCGCTCCTACGATTATTAGCCCCGATTGTGCAGTGAATGTATTATTATGTTTGATTCCTTCCGCATTGGAAGGTGAGACCCGGCGCCGACCAGCACGTCGGCTTGCGTAGAATCCTCTCCATGTGTCTCCTCCCAGTGGGTCACAACCCCATCCGGGACAAGCTCTAAGCTTCCGATTGGCCTTCCAACATGTCTGGTACAGTAGTTTTTGATTGATTGATTTTTTCGTGTTTCCGGGCGCGTCAACTGTTTGATCATTAGTCCCGTTAGTGTAGTGCATGTTTTTCCCGGGAGATGGCAGTGATTTTCCCTCGCTGGATGACGAGGTCCGGCGCCGACCTACCGTCGGCTAGTGGGGTTTCCCCCTAACCAGGACTCTCCAACTAGCGGGGCACCGCCCCAGCCGGGACAATCTCTAAGCTCCCGACCGGTCTCCCGGAATATGTGGTAGTGTAGTGCATGTTAGTGTAAGTGTGTGTGTTAGGGGAGAGGATAGGACAAGGAATGGGAAGGACAGATCGCGCGGTCCGTGGCCCGTTTGGTTCGGTACTGCTCCGGCATTCGCCTGGTGTTGATCGGAGAAACCACGGAAAACTACCAATCAGAGCAGGCGGCCGCTAGAATTCTCCTCCAGATAGCGACTGAATTCGACCTAACTGAAAACCTAGTGTCGAAAATCCTGCCGCCGTCAGGACTCGAACATAGGACCTCCCGGTACTGTAGTTAAGTAAATATGTGGATGTGAGTATGTGTGTATGGGGAGAGGACAGAACAAAGAAGGAAGGATGTCCGAAGCCCGATTGTTACTGCTTCAGTAATCGTCTGGTATTGATTAGAAAAAACGCAGAAAACTACCGATCAGAGCATTCGGACACTAGATTTCTCCTCGAGTCAGCGACTGAATTCCACTTAGCCATCTTAGCTGTCGAAAATCAGTTATCGTCGGATCTCGAACTCTAGGACCTCCCAGGCAGAGTCGCTGCAGACAGTGTACAGAATTGGAAGATTATTAAATGAGAAGATTAATTAATATTATTTGTATTTTTAAACAAAGGTGTTTATTCGGCTTCCGTTTTACATAAACAGAAAAATGAAATAACCCGTACAAAATGTAGGAAGTACAAAATAAATGCTACAGCTAAAATATAAAATAAACAACAAAGGAAAGAAATTATTAAAATACATGGTTAAGTAATCACGAGAAATATTTGAACTTTTCTGAGAGACTGAAGCACCTGATGAAAGGTGGTCAGCACTTAACAGACGATTCTTCCAACAAGTAATTTACATTAAATGCTTTATTGACTAATACTGTTGTATAAAATGTTGGATTAATTTTATTTTCTATGAAAATACTTACGGATCCTAATTAAATCACTGAGAGTAACTTTTTTTTTTTTCTGAAAGGGCTATACGATTATTGCCAATAAGGGTCTACCCTCAACAAGGGACTTTCAGCGATAAATTTCTTTAGAGCTGTGCTTTGATGCGTTGTTCACTTGTGTACAGGTATTTGATGCCAAAACTTTATGAACACTGGAGCAATATCGCTGTGTTGGCTTATATACCTCCCTTCTAGTTAGATATGCGGAGCGACAGTGGCGGAGTTAGGGATCAAAACGGAGCTCAACGATTCTCATGAAATCATTTAATTTTTTTAAATTTGCTTTCTACGATGGTGCAGTCTACATATTTAAAATCTAGAAGGTAGTTTCGATCGCCACGCAAATTTTATGAGAATAAATAAGAATTAAATTACGGTATTATCCCTATTTTTACTAAATACGTTGCAACAGGTCCAAAAATTTATGATTGATGGAATGGTCCATTGCAACAGTCCAAGGTAATCCAAAATTGATGATTAATTAATGAATAGTCAATTTGAGATGAAATAATGAAGAAACTTTATTTTACAAAAATGTTATTCTTACTTGATTAATAAAAAACACAGAATTTTCAGTCGAAGAGAAAAACAATATTATTGAACTGTTATTATTTAAGGCGAAGTTATTAATCTACTTAATTAATAGTTTTTATGTTACTGTGATTTAGTTACCGCCACCGTTTCTTCAATAGGATACGTAATTTCCTAGCGCAATATTTTTATTTTAATACGAAGTGTGATTATAGTACATTATGAAACGATGTGTAATAATGGGTATTAATACACGAGTGTGATATTACGATACGAGCGAGAAATGAACGAGTATCGTAAACTTCACACGAGTGTATTAATACCCATTACATTGAGTTTCATACGGTACTCTTTCTATACCTTATAAGTAACTTTTATATGTTAAACGTTTACAATGAATCGTTTCGTGGCAGTTGATATGCAGAATTCAGCCAAGGTCACCTAGCGGACAGCTATCCTAACTGCCACAGGTGACTTTGGTTTACTAGTCTGCCTGCGAGCAAATACAAAAGTTGCGGTGCAATAATTCCAAGGTCAACATTTTCGCATTTTCTGTTATCCCTGGAGGTGCCAACTCATTCTCTGATTCACTAGACATGTCACACTAAAGAATTGGCCGGTTTTTAAGGATACACACTCGGCAGTAACATATAACACAAAATAACTTGCGTTCTGATCTTAACGTCAGTCAAATGTTCCCTCTAGTACTACCACTGTGCTAATCAAAAGGGATCAAAGTGAAATTACGATTCAAATTATTTGAAATAATATTTCACGTAAAAAATACTGATAATAAAAGATATTAAAACTTACAAACATATAATATTAAATCCAATTTTAATGTACACAATCGAAGAAACATTTACTAGAACGATTCTCAATGATTAATGAAGTGTCAATATTTGGTTTGTAAACTTCTCTGTGATTGGTCACAAACTTGTACCATAATGAAATCTGTATCGTAATGAGTAGCATTATACAATGGGTTGTAGCCATCAAATGAAATGATTATACAATGGGAGAAGAAAAAAGTTATTTTTGGAAATCTAACAATCTAATGATATCGCTTTTAACTGCTTCTTCGAAAAGCGATTTTATATTTTTAAGAATGTTCATTGTAGTAATAGCAGAAAATCCTTGTTATAACCAACATCAATAACGTAGTTTTCAATATGTCTCTCCAAAAATGACGTATTAAGTTGTTGCAACGAAAAAACGCGGGTCGCGCAGCATATCCACATCGGTAAGTCAGCAGCCTCGCATTACCACCTCGCCTCCACGTGTGTGCTTTCGTCGGGCACACCGCGACCTCGCCGTCGCTCGCGGCCCTTCCATTCGTCGCCGCCCCTCATCCTCATCCTCATCCCCTGGGCGCGCCTCTCTCGCCCCGACCTCACCGCCGTTGACGTCCCGTCCTAATGAGGGCGACCGCAATGCAACTGCCGGCCTGGTGCTTCGGTGCTCCGCCCCGCCCCTCCCCTCCCCGGCCTCTTGCCCCTCGCAGGGCTTCCCTGGCAAGTGCATCACGCACGTAATGAAGTCCCGGCCCCAGTGGCGCCGGCGCCGACTCCGCACCCGGCGACGCGTTTGAAAAACGGCCTTGTTCGAGGAGTCCCTTCCCCTCCGAGTAATCGCGGGATTCCTCCCTCTGAATTATCAACGAATGATCATGATTTTTCGACCATGCTTCAATGACATTTTTGCTGAAATAATTTGAATGAATTGAAATAAAATTTATTTATTTATATATATATATATATATATATATATATATATATATATATATATATATATATATATATATATATTGCGACGGACAAGTCTACTTTCGCGACGCGCCGCGCATTCACCAACTGATGGAGGGTCAGGGCCTTTATACCTCACGAGATCTTATTCTGGTGTGGGTGTCACCAGCCACATGTGACGTCTTCTCCGCCGCTCTGTCACCGGGCCCTAACAGTTGTTTGTTCAGATTGAAAGTATTTCTATCCCAGGAAACCCTGCTTTGAATATGACTAAGGAAACACACACATGAACAAGAAGCTCTACTATAGGCTTTAGAATACTTCATTAATAAAAACTTCGATGATACAAAATTTGTACAAAACTTTAACACACACCTCCGCTCTGCGTGATTTCACATGTATAGCACAAGTAATCATTAGGTTCCTAATGTAAAATCTCAAAAAGTACAGTGGATTTTATCGTTACTAATTCTGCGATCAGAATCTAATGTCTGACGCTTCTGATATCAAATTTCATTAACATATAATACAATGCACTCCTACGCAACCAGCTGGCGCGGAAATAATCGTAATATTGCCCATCCTAATTTTCTAATTACACTTTCTACAACCTTACATTATTTAACCTAGTTTACACTTTCTTTACCTGAATTTTTAACAAGGCAGATTAGTAATGCCTTCACCCACAAAATGAAATTTAACACAATCTCAAATGCAAATTTTACAAGAGGGCATTGGATTTCTTTTACAGAAAAGCAAATTCTCTAAGAATTCTGTGGATTTACGGGTACTCACTATCGTCCCACGGCTCTCGGCGGCGTGTACCTTGGGGTTCAGCTTTTGCTGCAAGCGGCGTGCCCGCAGGGTTGAAATCGGGGTGGATGACCTCGTCGGGTCCCTTTGGGGACTGAGGGCAGCAGTTTGCCTCGCTTGCACGGAAGCGGTGTCGCTGGCGGCGACCTGGGGCGGCTGGCAGCGTCTTCCCGGCGAAGCTCTCGTCGCGATGATCCAGACCTCCTTCCCCCTTCTCGGATGCCTGCGGCGTCGAGTTTTACTCACGTTCTACAACGTCCGTGATAAATTTATACACGTAATTGACTTCTTCTTTGCTACAGGTTCTAGTAGACGGCTCTTCCTGGCGGCGTTCGGCTCGGATTGGTGATTTTACATTTTTTGATGGTGCAGCTCACGTTTAAGTAATTGTAGATGAAACGAGCTTGTGAGTTTTTACTCCGCTCTAACTTGAGCCTACTGAATTTACTAGTCAGTGTTAGGTTGGCCTTTGTGCGACAATTACCTTTTAACGTTTCGTAGCTCGCGCACAACACTTAACTGAACTGCTTCGGGAGAAACTAATTATTCCCCGAAATACAAAGTTCGTTTCCGCCCTTAAATCTCATAGCCAAATACTTTCGCCTTACCTCCACGACGAATTTTGAGAATAAAATTAATCCACTTGCCCCTGCGACGGTTTTCAGAAGAATGTTCGCTTGCGCGACCTGCCGAGTTGATGGTTTTCGGACACCTCGCATGACCGATACCGGCCAATGGCAATTTTAGGTCTTATCGGCCTTCTCCTCATTGGCTGACATCTTTTCGGTCGCGGGTTTGCACACAACCGTCGCTGCACGTCATCCCCTGACGTCATCAGCGCGGCTTTTCAATGTGACGGCGACACTGGCCTTGTAGCCATCTCTCAATTGACCTATGAGAGAGATGGACCAAGTCCGTTTCGTCTCTCTCTCTCTCTCTCTCTCTCTCTCTCTATATATATATATATATATATATATATATATATATATATATATATATATATATACAGGGTGAGTCACGTAACTTTAGCACCTCCTGTAACTTTTGAACGGTTGAAGATATTGAAATGCAGTTTTCACGGAAGTGCATGAGAAAATAGGGCTAACTGATACGTGTATTTATTTCTATTTTATCACTTGTATTTTACGAGATATTTGAGGTAACTTTGTTTTTTCAAATGGAACTATACATATTTTTTCAGTCTATCATAAAGAGCGTAAAAAGACGAATCCAATGATATACATATTGTCATATGTTAGATAAGGATTTTTTTGAGAAATTTTGATTCTTTTGCGACCAGTTCTTAACGGATATTTTGAATGTAACAGACCGCCACAGAAGGTCACGCAGCGCTCCACCAGCAAGCGCGCGCTCGGGGAAGGGAAGGGATCTTAGTATTTCAAGATACAAAACATATCCCAAATATTCACAAAACTGTTGTAGTTTTTTCCCTGAACTCTGCTTTCCATCCTTCCCCATTTCCAGATTTTTTTAAGAAATGGAAGGATTAAAAATGAGGATTTATCGTAAGTATGTATTGTAATAAAATTGTTTATTACTTCAACTCCAGTTAATGGGGTTTTATATCACAGGATATTAATGGGATCTTGAAACAAAACATAATAAGAATAAATACAGACTAAGAATAAGATAAAGAATATTGCATATACTGAGCAAACAATAATAATAAGCGTAGAATAATAACACAGGGATAGAAACATCCATTAAGATAATAATTAATCACTAAAATAAAAATATATTCCCAAAATATAGTAAACAATAGTAAATAAAGGTAATCACTAGAGACGGACAAAACTGCATTCAGTCTCTCGTATCTCGTCCGACCTGTGAATCATTCTCGCTGGCCGAAGAAGGGAGAAGGGTCGTGGAGGGGGAAGCGCCCAGCCAAGGCCAAGGGAGTGCACTGGCGAAGGAGATTCTCTTTCTCTGCGGGAGGCAACGAGACAACGAGATTCTCGTATCTCGTAGGGACAGAGTATTCTTTAAGCAGTCCAAGCCGGCCGAAGCTCGGAAGAGACTCATGATCAAAACTGCTTAGCGTAGAGCAATGATTTCTTCCTAATTAATTGATTTAAAATAAATACTCTCTAGCGTAATAATGAAACGTTTCCTTTTGCTTTCATAATATTGAAGTATTACATGTCGTTCACAAGAAAAGTAATAAATAAATAAACAAATAAATTAATTAATAAAAAATAAAAGGAGATGGCTCACAGCAACAACTGTATTAAAGTGTATTCTTATTATTGTAAATGTTTTGTGTTACGGTGTTTACGTTTTGCATACTTTGTATGTAAATGAAAACCTCACATAATTTAAACTTCGTAAAAATTGAATTATGAAATAATAATTATTGATTCCATTGAAGAGAACCTTTTCTTAGTGTCCTTCATCGAGCTATCTCCCATCTGACCTGAGAGATGACCTAAGCCTGTCTTTGTATTTCGCACATGGAGAGGTTGTCAACGTATGCGCCGCGCCGTAAGACCGTTTCTTCCCTCCCCGGCCCCTCCTACGGTGAACCGAGGAAGCTTTGACACCTCAATATGATAGGAGCGTTCAGAATATTTGGGATATGTTTTGTATCTTGAAATGCTAAGATCCCTTCCCCGAGCGCGCGCTTGCTGGTGGAGCGCTGAGTGACCTGTGGCGGTCTGTTACATTCAAAATATCCGTTAAGAACTGGTTGCAAAAGAATCAAAATTTCTGAAAAAAATCTTATCTAACATATGACAATATGTATATCATTGGATTCGTCTTTTTAATAGTCTGAAAAAATATGTATAGTTTCATTTGAAAAAACAAAGTTACCTCAAATATCTTGTAAAATACAAGTGATATAATAGAAATGATCATTTTCATTTTAACATCATCAACCGTTCAAAAGTTACAAGAGGTGCTAAAGTTACGTGACTCACCCTGTCTCTCTCTCTCTCTCTCTCTCTCTCTCTCTCTATATATATATATATATATATATATATATATATATATATATATATATATATATATATATATCCATACATACATACATACACATTTACACAGACATACACTTGTATATGTTTATAAGTATACACAATTTTTTGGCAAGTCTAAGAAATTGATAATAATTGAATAATATCTACAGAATGTTTTGTAGGTTTTTATATGGAAATTATATATTTTAGTATGGAAAATATAAACTAATTAATTTTTTATCTAATATACAACAATTCTTCCTTTTTACTGTAGATTGCGTTTATATGTCCTTTTCGCAAGAAATATTTTTGCTACAGTTAAGGAAGGATACTATTTTTTCTTAAATTTTATGTATGTAGAAAATTAACCACATTTGAAAATGAGATTTTTTGCGTGTTATTTTCTGGATATTGATCTTCCTCAAAATACATTTATGAAAGGGCGAGTTGAAGATAATAGTTAAACATTTAATTAGTAAACATATTAACAAATCGATTTTTTGTCACAAAATTATTATTCCTGTATTGTAGTTTCATTTTTACGCAACTGTAATTTCTATTGATCACACCTAGAAACAATATGTCCCTGATCAAAGAGTATAGTCAAATGTACAATTAACATCATAGTTATTTATTACAGGGTTTTACACATGGTGCCATCTCGTATCGCAACCTTCAACTAAGTTCTTCAGCACAAGTCGTTCTCGCGATTGGAAGGCCAGTAATCGACTGTACGCATATAAACAAATCAGGCGGACAAATTTCCCAGAACCATGCCTTCAAGAAAAGACGGGGAAAGCTGAGTCTTCGTTATGGAAAGAAAGGAGGGCGAAGCATTGTGCAAGAACCATTGAATTTCCTTAACGACTTGCGGGAAGATCATTTATTACTGAACGACTTCAAGAAAAGCCTCCAAGTTCACAGCAATTTGAACGAAACTCAGAAGGAGGGAAATAGCTTGGAAGACAAAACTCGATCTATGAACCACTTCGCATCAGAACGGATGCATGAAAGCAAATGGGGAAAGGACTATCCATCTAAGGCACTCCTTGAGAAAGACTTCGGATCCTCTTTACTCCTTCATGATGACATTTATGTTAATCATCGTTCGCCGCATGACTGGACATCGCAAACGCTCCCTGAAGAAGAACTGGAGGACGAGCTGGGTTCGCAGAGGCTCCCGGAGGAACAAATGAGCGGCGGGCGGCGAGTGAAGAAGCTCCCTGAGGAAGACCAGGAGGGCGAGTGGAGTTCGCAGGTGTTCCTCGAGGAACAAATGAGCGGCGGGCGGCGCGCGCGTGCGGGCGGGAGCTCCGGCAGCAGCCGCCCGGAGGGAGACGTGGCTGGGGCGCAGCTGCGTGCGGGGCGGCGCGTGCTGGCCGCGCTGTGGCAGCGCCACCAGGGCTTCCGCGGGCTGCTGCTGCGCGAACGGGCGGGGGAGGGGCGGTGGTGGGCGCTGGCCGTCGATGTCGTTGGGGGCAGCGGGGAGTGGCTCACCCAGTGTGAGCAGCGCAGTGAGGCATGCACGCGCGAGGCCAAGGCGCTGGTGGCAACTCGCTCCAGGGACCTCGGGGGAAGAGCCGTGGTCTACATGCGCGGTGACACGATAGAAACGTCTCTCAATAGACTGGTTTTGGGGGAAATCCGCATCCCACTCGCAGGCCCGGTGTACCTCAGGGAGAGGGAGATGGAAGCACGTCTTCATTTTCAGTTTTATTTAAGACTCCTATCCGGAGAATCCGACGTAAGTTAGTTGTTTACAATTATTAAATTTTTTCATTAATTGATTTTTATTGTATTAAACATAAAATATCAATAGTCACTTGGTAGAATATTTTGAATTAGATTGTAATTCTATTTTGAGATGCATAGTTTCGCTTCGTGATTATTATAAATTCTCCTCTCTCGCCTTTTAATATTAGACATCTTTCAGCCGACACAGCAGTTGTTTATATTTCCCTTTTTGTAATATGGCGTGTTAACAATAGAAACTTTTTTGCATTAACTTCTAAGCGAAGTTTATGTCATTCCAGTACCTTTCGAACACGAATAGACGGTAAACACCAGATTGTAGAAGAAATTGCATTTTAATTCTGGAAATAATTTTATATTACTAAATTTCAATACAAGTATTTATCAATATACTACAATCATTTTTCTGCACATTTGTTTTAATTTTTTAAAATTTTTTCGCAAAGAGCATTTACTTAAAGAAATATTGCTAAAAAAATACTCACATTAAAAAAATTGAAATTGAACTTCTTTAAGCAACTAATTTCATTAAGAGCATCGTTGGCTTTCACGGCCAAAGTCAATATGAGTGAAAGTTTCCTGGCTGGTAGGCCGTGGACCACGGCCTACTAGCCCGGAAACTTTCACTCATAATTTCATTAAGGTTACTACAAATAATGAAAAATCGTAAAATTTTATGCTTTTCTTTTTTTATAGGGTCGTATGCTCTGTTTTATTGCACTTTAAATGCTTGGAACCGTTTTTGTCTACATTTCCTTGTTTTTGAAAAAAAAAAATTTTTCCAAGCCACTGACAACTGTCAAGCCCAAAGTGAGTTAACTTTAGATGCATTTTCCCGAATTGGGAATTTTCAGCACATTCATGCATATCAAGCATCATAAAACATAAAGTAATAATATAAGATAAGAATATAATTTTTTACAGCATGTAAACATTATTGACACTAGTAAGTGAACTAGAATAGTGAATATGTCATTAAAAGTTTCAGATTTATGAACAGAAATTTTCGAGAATAACTTTATAAATAATTACTTTTTCTCATTAAATTATATCCTGTTACTCTACAAACTAGTGGATCTAAAATTGCACGTACTTTCTTGTCTTTAGTAATGGTTATGTAATAATATTTATGCCAATATTTCTCTCCCAATTAACACAACCCAAACGTCATTTTTGTAAAACATTACTAGACCGCGAAACTTCATGCAATTGCATATTTTTACTGATTACGCGTATCGAAAGAAATGTATATAACTTTTCCTATCACCAATATTAAAACAAACGAAGCTTATTTTACTTTCTTGTGTACGGAGAAATATACGTTGTATACGGAAAGTAATGTACTGCTGCGCGAAAACAATTTTCCATTTTCGGCAGAAAAAAATTCATTGCCGGGTTCTGGTAACGAAAAGGTGCATAAAACCAGTTGCTATATTAAGAGAAAAAAATCCTCAAACAACTGGTGTTCCCAGAATCTCTGTTTTGTGGGTCCTTGATGCCGAAAAAACAATTCGAAGCAAAATGTCCCTCCGTCAGTCCGTCTGTCCGTCCGTCCGTCCGTGAACCGTCTAGCTCCTAAACCGTGTGTAGATTTTCTTCCAAATTGAAGAAATCCCTGAGCATCTGGCTCTAGTTGAAGCTTTGAGATTTTAAAAAACATTATATAAAATTTGACGGTACTTTACATGTAGCTCCCTGGACATTTTCAAAATTTTCTCAAAAACGGCTTCAAATTTGTACTTTAAATTTCTTGTAAAAATAGAGTGAAATACACTTTTAAAAGTGGCATAGGTCTGACTTTCACAGTTAATTCAGAATTTACAAAAATTGCTAAAATTTGAATTTTTTGGCGTCTTTCCACAACTAGGAAATTGAAGATGGAGATTTTTTTAAATTGAAAATTGTCGTCCATTAATAATTTTTCATTAAGCTCATGTAAATTTTTTGGAAATTTTAGTAGTTTTCGTGCAATAGCGCGTGCAATCTTTGCAATTTTAAAAAATAACAAAAACAAGATTTTCTCAAAAACGGCTGGAAACTTTTGGTAGAGATAGTGATAAATGCATTCTATAACAAGACATAAACACCATATTGGTTTCTTTTTTTTTTCAAAATTTACAAAAATTAAATTTTTTGTCTTGTCTCTCACTTCGCTCATATTAACATTAGCGATATTGTGTTCGTATTATTCTATTTATGTGTATATATGCTTAAAATAATGTCATAAAATTTCTCGAAAACTCAAAATATTTTATGAAAATGAACTCAAAATTCCGCATTTTCAGGAACGCTCAATTTTCTGAAAAACGGCGCTAAATTTTCTCTGCAAACGTTTTTATCGCATAGTGAAAATTACACTCTTTAGCATGACGTAAAGTACATTTGTGTATTCATTTTTTTTTTCAAAATTACACAATTATAATTATTTTTAAATATTTCTTGCGCCGTTAACATGCACATTTCAATCGATTTGTATACAAGAGTACATTTGTGGGTGGAACTCTTTCAAACGACTTCAAATTAAGTTTTTCGAAAACTCAATAGATTCCTGGAAAAAGCTTCAAATTTCGCATTTACAGTATTGCTTAATCGCCATTTGTTTAAAAACGGGTTCAAATTTTTCAATCAAAATGTCTATTTGGACGAGGTTTTACTCTTCTTTAATATTCTTGAAGTAATATTTCAGCATTACTGTTAAGAAACCGAAAAGTTGAGAAAATGTAAAATAATTGTAATTTGGGTGACGATAGATGGCAGCTGGCCAAAGAATTGAGCCAGGCCACACCAAGGAAATTAGAAAAAATTGCATCGTGAAAGTCTGTTCCATTCTGTAGCACCACTACTTTATTTTGCAAAATTGCATATTTCTGGGATTTTTCCCTTCTTGGCCGTCAGCACAGGAATATGTGCCAGCGCTACCGCATTCAAAAATGCTCCCACAGAGTAAACTCTCTCGAGGAATAAACGTAAAAACTATGCGCATACTTTCTTTCATATTTCGTGAAACATTAGCGCATAGTTTCACTTATCATTGATAACACTCCCACGTATTACAGTTCATCTACTTCTATATTAGTGCAGTCTGTGGGCTACCGGGGCTACTGGCGGTAGCCCTTAAAAATTACGAGAGCAAAAATGTCAAGATAAACTATATTAAAAAATAATTATTGGCCACATTCCTTTTCAGAGACATACATTTTTCAAGATTCTGTATAATACATTGTTTTGAGATCTTAATTGTTCGAATAACGAGAAATTGTAAAAATGATCGTGTTTCATGTAGATTCAATCGAAGAATGTGTATAGTTATGGATTATTTCTTAAGTCAGCGGTAGCCAAGGCCATGAAAGCAGTATACGCCTATATATATATATATATATATATATATATATATATATATATATAAATATATATATATATATAGGGTGAGTCACGTAACTTTAACCCCTCCTTTAACTTTTGAACGGTTGAAGATATTGAAATGCAGTTTTCACGACAGTGCATGAGAAAATAGGGCTAACTGATACGTGTATTTATTTCTATTTTAGCACTTGTATTTTACGAGATATTTGAGGTAACTTTGTTTCTTCAAATGGATCTATACATATTTTTTCAGTCTATAATAAAAAGGCGAATCCAATGATATCCATAATGTCATTTGTTATACATATATATATATATATATATATATATATATATATATATATATATATATATATATATATCACAAAGCCGTGTGTCTTCAAATGTTTCAGAGAATAAACATGCATGAATTTACAAGTAATTTGACCGCATTTGGCCGCGTGGACTTCGCATTTCTTAGGATTTTTCCTGAATACGGGGATTCGCTTTCGTTGTACTTCGTGGAGTCTTCACAGTCCACCGCTAGGCTGTTAGTGGCCGTGCCTCCGCCTGCGAAGCTGCCGGCGTGGTCGCTGCCGCTGCGCGTGTTCTCCGCACGCATCTGGCTGGCGCTGCTGGGGACGGCGGTGGCGTACGCGCTGGCGTGGCGCGTGGTGGCGGGCGAGTCGCTGGCCGCCAGCGCCGCCGCCGCGCTGCGCGCCTTCTCCTCGTGCGGGGGCGCCCCGCAGGACAGGGTGCGCGCCACGCCGCAGCGCCTGCAGCTGGCCGCCGCGCTGCTCGCCTCCGCCGTCGTCGTCGCCGCCGCCTACCAGGTGAGGACACAGCCCTCCACGCTCTGCATATCCATGGGCTTTGTTCTCTTTCAATAAAATCCAAATGAGAATCGCTCTTTACGTTTTAGGTTTTATTGGATAATGTACCTGCGGTTAATATTTTTTCTTAAAAATCCACTTCTCAACAGAGATATGAAAAAATATAAACTACGTTCATAAATATCTATATTATTTTTATGTATTTATGGCCTATTGTATTAAACCATTCAGCGTCTTTAAGACACCTAAATATGAAACTTGAAGTCCAAAAAAGTGCACGTACATTTGATTACAAGATAAGCAAGTTATGATTCTCCAATAATAGAAGGAATAGCATATCGATCAAAAAGGCTGACAAATTTAAGCTGATCTTACACTGATGTCTCGTGGGGAAAATATATTTTTCCCATTCCCCTATGAATTGCGTACTGAGCTCGTGTTTCCTTTCCAGGGCCGGCTCTTCGATCTGATTACGAAACCTGACTGCTTTCCGGACATCGATACAATGGACAAACTATATGCCTCTGGAATACCTGTTTTATCATTCAAAGAGGATCAACAAACCTTAGAAAATACGAAAAATAAATGTTCACATCCCAGATCTTGTGTCGAGTTCACTTTATCTTTCAAAAAAATGTTAAATCTCAATTTTAAATTCGTTAACGAATCGCAACTGTTATCGACTCTTGCTGAAGGTAAATACGCATTTCTTACAGACGAACGAGTCTGGTTCCTCACAGTTACGTACCTCTATCGAAACGCTGGGTCGATGAAACTTATCGAGTGTGCGGATTCCAACTTCATATATATGACTACGAGAAGGTAGGTAAACTAAGTAGTTAATGCGTAAACAAGTGATGCACCAGTGGTGGAAGAGAATGGCACAGACTTTCTCGTTCTAGTCTGTTCCCTCTTCTCATTCGCCTGGGTTAGCTTTTCGGTTTTTCTCCACCTGTTTCCGAACTGCCATCTATTGGTACCTAAAAGATATTTTTTCATATTTTCTCCGGTTTTCGGTGGAATGGTGGTATTAAAATATGGCTTTAAAAATATTATTGAAAATAAATAAACTATAATAACTTTGTTTTAAAATAAGTAGATTAGGCGTCAGTTTCTAGACGAAGGCAAGATAACAGCGCTTTCTGATTTTACTAAGGTGCTCAATTGTGTAGAGAACGACCAGCTTCTGAGAAAATGTAAATGCGTAGCATTTTATAATTTTATCTTATCGTGTATCTCAAGTTATTTTAGTAACAGATAAAAGGTTCAAGTTGCTCAAAATACTTCATCACCTACAACAGTTTTACGAGGAGCACGACCGGGCTCCATCCTGTGTTCACTTTTCTTCATCGTTCTTTCATTAAGGTCATGAACTTTTTTTTTTTTTTTTTGAAACTTTTAGTAGTTTTCAAGCAATACTGCGTGCTATATGTGCAGTTTTAAAAAAATTACAGAAACAAGATTTTCTCAAAAACATCTGCAATTTTGTTCTTTAAACGTTTCGTAGAGATTGTGCTAAATGCAGTTGAAAGATGACAAACGCTATATTTCTCGATTATTCTGTGTTTTCAAAATTTGAAAAAAATTTAATTTGATTGATTTGTCTTTCACGTCGTTAATATTTTCGTTTGCGGAGATTTCCTTATATGACTGTATTTATGAGTACATGTGCTTTAAAGTAAAGTCAAATAATTTTTTTCGGAAAACTCAACAGTTTACGTTACAATGAGCTCAATATTCCGCATTTTCAGAAACGCTCAATTTTCATCAAACGTTTCGTACGGTTAGTGCTATGACTTTAAGTGACATAGCATTTTCTGACATGAGAGTTTGCTGTATTCTTTTGGTTGCTAAAAAATTACACAAATGTACTTTTTTGAAAATATCTCTCAATATATGAACATTTACAGCAATTTGTAAACACTATTGTATTTGTGAGTTAAAGTGCTTTAAATGACTTTAAATGAAGTTTTTCGAAATTCAAAAATGTTCTACGAAAACGAGCTTCAAATTTTCATTTACAATAACGCTTAAACGCTATTTTCTTAAAAACGGCTCCTAATTCTTCAAAGAAAATTGCCATTTATGACGAGATTTTACTCTTCTTTAATATTTTTAAAGTAATATTTTGGTTGTGTTATAAGGAAACCGTACTTTAGTCGGCGATGGATGGCAAGAGGACGGGACAAGACCGTGAAGCCACTCCACACAAAGGAAATTATATAACTTTACTAGGAGAAAGTCCGTCTAGTTCTCTAGCACCACTAGTTTCTTTCTTGAATTTATTAAGATAGAACTTAGTTTCTCTTAAGTATATGAGTTGAGTATATGAATAGTCTAATTCCAATTTATTACTGTTTTACTAGTCCTGAGTTTTTCCTTGGTATATGACGTTCGTGAGTTAAACATGTCAATAAACCGTCGGCCTGTCCGAAACCGTGTGCCGATCTTTTTAAAATCGCTTGGCTTCAAACTCTGGCCAGATCATTAGGAGAATATTCAATTTTTTGCCAAAATTCTACGAATGGTTTAGTTGTTATTGTTCTTCAGAGGCGGACTGCCGTCGTTTTTGTTTTGTGCTTTTTTTGTATCAAGGAACCACAACCTTTAGATTCTGGTTAAGGTACGTACCAGAGAAAGTAATTTACTTCGTATAGAAGCCGGTACATTCCTCTTTTCTGGTATTTGGGAACCAGAAAACGTTGCATTACATAAATTTTTAAAAAATGTTTGTAGGACCAGGTTGTACTCTTCTATAATATTCCTTATTTCATATTTCACTTACGCTACTGTGGGACCGAAAAAGGCGACACAATACGTCTTTGAAGCAGCAACAAATGGCAGCAGGTATACGGATGTAGCCAAACCGGAAAGCTGGCCCAGAATTAAAAGATTAGAGAACTCACTAGTACGAGAAAGTCTGTGCTATTGTGTAGGATCAGTAGTTTGACCAATTAATTACTAAATATGGATGATAGGTAACAGTTTCAGCCATCTTATTCATTGGAGCGGGTAGTTAATTCCTGACAAACGAAATCATAAGACGATATATACTTTTTATAATAGGATTAATTGCGTGTTTTCAGGCGCGTGGACTGTCATGGTCATTCCCGTCAGTGTAGTACATGTTTTTATCACGGGAGGTGGCAATGTTCATCCCCGATGGATGGTGAGATCTGGAACCGACTTGCACGTGGGCTAGCGAGTTGTTTCCAGCCGAGTATCTCCCACCAGCGGAGAACAACCTCAGGCGGGACAAAATTGAATCCCTTGGCTTGTGTAGGAATGTAGTGCATGTGAATAAAAGAGCGTGTAAGTAAGGAGTGATGATCGAACAAGGAAAGCTCGTTTGCTATCCCCGGCCGTTTATGAGGGTACTGCTCCGGTATTCGCGTGGCGTTGAGCAGTGAAACCATCAGAAACTACTTATCAGCCCAACCGGCCGCTAGAATTCTCCTGCAGACAGCGGCTGAATTCGACCTAGGTGTCGAAAATCCTGCCTCTGTCGGAACTGGAACCCTAGGACTTCCAGGTCAAAGACACTGCAGTGACATCAGCTGATGCCCTGCTGCATCTAATCCGCTGAATCCCCTTTGAACAACTACATTACTGAAGATAGATATTTTCTTTTCTCTGGAGATATTTTCTTTGATTTCACTGTATTCTTCACAGTTCTTTAAAAATGTCAATTTCAATTAAAATAAATAGTTTTCGGGAAAATTTGAAAGAACAGCGAAACCAGCGCTGTCTTTTTGGAAAACAAATGAATACACCAAAATAAACTTAACGTCATGTTAAACAATGCAATTAGCACTATCCATTGGAAATTTTTGATAAAAAATTTGAAGTCTTTTTGAGAAAATGGCGTTAGATCGTTTCTAAAAATGCAGAACTTTGTGCTTATTGTCCACAGAAAACTGTTGGGTTTTCGAGAACCTTTATTTGACAGGTTTAAAGCACAAGTACTCTTAAATACAATAATTTGAAGAAATTGCTCTCTAATGTAATTATTAGCGACATGAGACACAAGACAAAAGAATTACATTTTTGTAATTTTTGGAAAAGCAAAAGAATAGAGCAGTATGGCGTTTATGTGATCGTATTGGGGACATTTGGCACTACCCCTAAAGAAAAATTTAAGTAAAAATGTCGAGCTGTTTTTGATAAAATCGTGTTTTTGTTATTTTTTTAATACTTTCCGTGCTGCACGCACTATTTTCTTCATATTACACGAACCTTCTCTTACGTACAGCGGCTTCAATTGTCACAATGTAATTCCAGGAATTGGCCGTGGATCGACGCAGTCAATATGAAGATGATTCAGTTCCGAGACGCGGGACTTTATCTAAAGTGGCAAGACGACTTCAACCGATCGTTGGGGATGTACTGGCGCCTGCGCACTGGAGCGTCTTGGCGTCCGGGCGAAGTAGAGGAGGAGGGCGGCGGGGTGCGAACCCTGGCGCTGCAGGACCTGCGGCCGCACCTGGCGCTGCTCTGCGCGGGGCTGGCGCTGGCCGCCGCCGCCTTCTGCGCAGAGATCGCGCGCAGTGGGCGGGGCGCTGCGCGGACGCAGATGCGCAGAGCTCTGCGCGCGTTGGTGCCGCGCCCCAGGCCGAAAAGGCCCCTGGGTGTGCGCAGGAGGAGGAATTGAGTGCTCAGGGGGACCCAGGGGCGCTTCCGAGCGCGTGACTCAACGCTCCTGCTTCTCCTGCGAGCACTTCTGCATTGTTTGCTTTTCGCGAGTACCTTTTGATCTTTTTTTGCTAAATGAAAATAAATGAATACAGTTTATATGTAACGCACACAAGCACAAACATATTGTAAAGTCCTTCATGAACGAACATGAGAACACCCGCGATTCATTGAGAGAAATATTTGTTCAATACCTCCCCGACCTGGCACGGTTCGCTCCCATCCCATCCAAAAACCGTCCGCCGACCGCTGCCTCTCCGGCAGCCGGCCGACCGCCATCGACCGCCGCCGCTCTCTGCCGCCCGGGCCACCCTTGACAATGCGACATGGATTTACGACTCCAAGTGATCTGCCTTCGAGAAAAATACTGGAAGACATGAAATAATATTGCGGGTACCGATATTCCATACAGTGGTGGTACGGAAGGCTGGTTATAGAATAGTTTCGTACATAGGTTGTACGTTTCCCTCGTAAAACTTTTCTACCGTGCTCCCTTTAGTGTAACGTAATAGGAAGGGCTCTGTTAGTTACTTTGACTTCCAATAGGTGGCTAGAACGCTAGAAATCTCAATTTAAGTGGTATATGATAAAATCCTGGGTGCAATATTGCTTTAAAAATAGTGGTGCTAAAGCAGTGCGTACTTTCTCGCCCGAATTTTCACGCAAACTACGTGAAAAGTACTCAAATTTTCCAAAATTTGTATATGATCTTATTTCAAAATCTATCGTTAAGGAACAGATATCATTATGGAAAAATATCTCTACCTTTAATATTGTAGTAGTAGGAAGACCCGGCAAAAAAATAGAACTTTCGCAATTTTTGAAGAATTAGGGATTTCTATAACCATGAAATCGACATCATTCTCTTAAACGTTTTTCACTCTATCCAATAAAAAGTTTAATAAAAAAATGTGAAGTACACTCACCCAAAAAAATTAAAATTTCGGTTTCAAATTCATGGCGCCCCGACATCAGGCAGATCGATTCGGGGATATGAGTTTTGGAGAAAATCGGTTGAATGTTTTAGCTCCTAGCGTTGTTCATAGACAGACAGACCTTTTGCCGTCATTCGATTTTTCGGTATCAAGGACCCATAAAAATGGATTCTCGCTAAACAACTTGTTAGAGGATATTTGTTTCGAAGTTTAACAACTAGATTTATTCATTTTCTTGTTACCAATGCTTTTGAGGTTGTAATAACAATTTTTCTAAAGAAAATTAGTCGCTTTTTCGCACATTACAAACTTTCACTCTACTTAGTAGCAAAATATAAAAGATACCCAACGAATACTTTGAAAAGAATTCAGAGCTTACATTTAACTTGTGTTTTACAAATTGATTTGTTCTACATTAGTGACGAAAAACAAAATGAAAAAGGAGGAAAATAATTAATTGCCATTCTAGCTATTGCTATTGTAGCTAAGGAATTTCCGATGCCAGCTGATCTGAGCAATCCTTCCCGCAGTGGGTGACCTACTTAGGGGTTGAGCGCTGCTTGGAGATGTCTGCCACGGTGTCCGCTAGGCGATTCGCTCCGCCACCGTGGAAAATAACTTTCGTAAGGAGGACGGGCGTGTTCTTACTTCTATGAGAAAACGTCGCAATACGGTGAGTTCACGCAGTGGAAAGCCGATGCTATGGACTGTGAAGAGCTGCTACGGAGCGCGGGGGCCAGGCTTCGAGCCCTGGGGCTGGCGCTGTGGGGGGCGTGGGCGGGGGTAGAAGCGCGGGTCGTGTGGGAGGGGGCGGGGTCGCGGGGAAGGCGGCGGGGCGCGGGGGCGGGGCTTCGAGCCCTGGGGCTGGCGTTGGCGGTGGGGCTGTGGGGGGCGTGGGCGGGGGTGGGGGCGCGGGGCGTGTGTGTGCCGTGGGAGGGGGCGGGGCCGCCCGTGGCGGGCGTGCAGTGGGCGCTGGGGGGCGCGGGCGTGGGCGGGGGCCGGGCGGTGGGCGTGGTGGACCTGGGCGACGGCCCGCGCTGGCTACGCGCCCTGCACGCCCGCGCCGCGGCGCCGCTGCTGCTGTGGCGGCCGTCTCCAACACTTCTGAAACAAAAATCGCCCGCGTGGCTGGAGAGGCAGGGCGGCTACGTGCTAGCGGCCCAAAACCAGGTTCAACTTCTCGCCTTCCTTCTCCACCACACGAAGGACGCCGTCTATGACGCCCTCAGGAAGGTGAGTTATCACTTCAGAGAAGATTTGCACAGAGAGGCTTTTAAAACCAGATTTGGACCTTTGAGCCTTTTTTAAAATTTGAGCTATTTATAAGAAATGAAATAGGTTATGGGTTTGTGATTCAATTTTTTTTGTAGTATCCCTCATTGGAGAAGATTTTATGGAAACATTTCATTTTAAATGTATAATATGAGACGATGTTATCACATGCAATTACACACTTTCAAACGTCCAAACATACTTCATCATCTGCACCAAATTGAAATCTTGAGATGTGATTACCGAAAACGACGATGTTCCCACATATACAATTTATAAAGCTCAATTAGAACATATTTTTGAATTGCACATGTGTAAGACTTCCAAGCAAATTGTGTACATTGCTCAAAAGACAGTAAACTGTCCCGAGAGTTCGGAAACTAAATTACTCATAACTGAAAATAAAAAAACTTATTTACAGATTTCAAATCTACTTCATGTAATCGTAGAAGAAACGTACGTCGAACAACTTTCTAATGTTACCTTGGTAGTCGCACTACCATCAGCACACGTCTGTCCTTGACCGCAGCAGAATTTAGGAGGCAGTTGAATACGTCGCCCGCTGGTCACTCGGCCTGCCGCCCCCAGTGAGGCCCGCAACAGACTGCACCGAGGAATGCGTTGCGAGAAATGCGGAAAATCGAAACAAGCGACACTTATCGACCCCCACACACTACAAAGAGTTTCCTCGTTCGCCTCTGCGGAGGCGAAAGAGTTCCTCGCTGGAGTTGGTCAGCGAGCGAGTTTTCTCGGACACATTGCTACTCCTTCACTTTTACATTTACGGCCAAGTGCCGACCTAAGTTAAAATATCTTGTTAAGAAACGAACGCAAAATTTTAATGGCTGCTAACTCAAAATACAGATGTACCATCGGTATCGGTTGTTAACTAGTGGGATTTAGCCAACGAACGTTAAAATTGCGTTTCCCGTTACTGAACGCGGTTTCTTACGAACTCGATTGTCGGTTATAGATGCTCTTTGACCTTCCTTGCGTGAGTTTAAAGTGGTTGGAGCGAGATATTCCCTAGTAGATAGAGAGTCCATATTACAGTGAAAAATATTTATTTGCGATATAAATGGGTATTGCGAGTCCTATTAACACAAAATAGAGACTCTTACGATGAATTTTAATTAATTACACAATTATCAAGAGCAGAATTATATGAAGTAGCATAACTGCCGAAGCATATTGAAAACTGCTAGTGATGGATCGTGCTCTCGTGAGTTTTGCAGCACGAATGGCCCTCAATGTTAGATTTAGTTCTACTTGTGAAGGCTCGCGTTGCACTATTCGTAACGGTACTGCTTCGCTCGCAACCTCCAGCCGCTCGCAACCCAAATCTCTTCTGTTCGACCACTAGAAGCGACGTGGTTCATGTACGAATTTCAAGTTCATGAAACGGTGAATTGTTGCAGATGCAAGGATTCGTGCAAGGATTATTTCCCTTTACTAGCCGGGATAATTTCCGAAAAGTACAATGAGATTGATTGATTTTTGTGTTTCCGGGCGCGTCAACGGCATTGATCATTAGTCCCGTAAGTGTAGTGTATGTTTGTTACCGCTCCCGGTCGGGAGCTTAGAGCTTGTCCCGGCTGGGGCGGTGCCCCGCTGGTGGGAGAGTCCTGGTTATGGGGAAAACCCCACTAGCCGACGGTAGGTCGGCGCCGGATCTCGCCATCCAGCGGGGGAAGATCAGAGCCATCTCAGTGTCCCGGAATATGTGGTAGTGTAGTGCATGTTAGTGTAAGTGCGTGTGTAAGGGGAGAGGATACGACAAGGAAGAGGAAGGACAGATCGCGCGCGGTCCGTGGCCCGTTTGGCAGGGTACTGCTCCGGCATTCGCCTGGTGTTGATCGGAGAAACCACGGAAAACTACCGATCAGAGCAGCCGGCCGCTAGATTTCTCCTCCTGACAGCGACTGAATTCGACCTAGCTAACGAAAAACTAGTGTCGAAAATTCTGCTGCCGTCAGGTCTCGAACCTAGGACCTCCCGGTCAGAGGCGCTGCAGTGACATCAGTTGATACACTGAGCTACCGCTCCCGGTAAAAGTACAGTTAGTCAAACGATGGATAGCACACCATCAAACACTCCGCACTGTCCGACTACACCCACAGAATTTAACAGACTGGTCAGGACTACTCTCTTCCAGAAAGTGTTGAGAACTCCCATCTTTCAAGAAAAAATATCCCGGTCAAGGATTCCCTCGCTCTTGCTTCGGGAGCCAATGGCGAGATTTAGTTTCTTATTTTGTCTTGCGAAATTACTATTGGCCAGAAGGGGTTCCGCTCAGCTGGACCGATGCCGCCGTCAGGCTGTGACGTCGCCAACGTGCCACGTTCAACTGAGCGGCCCGCCTGAAGCAACGTTTCCATTCGCTGACTCAAGTTCTTGACGCGTGGGTTATAGTCGGCTTCGGCCCAATATACACTTACACTTGTGTGTACACTTATAGTATATAAACACAACAATTGGCCAAGTCTAAGAAACTGATAATAATTCAATAATATCTACAGAACTTTTTATAGTTTTTATATGGAATACGAAGATTAATGATAGTATGAACAAACTATTTTATAATTTAATATACAACAAGCCTTCCTTTTCACTGTACGTTTCGTTATTGTTTTCTTTTTGCTAGAAATACGTTTTGCTGTAGTGAAGAAGGTTATTAATTTCCTGGGAATTTTATTTATCTAGAAAATTAACACTTAAAAATTAGATTTTTTGCATGCTATTTTCCGTGTATTGTTCTTTCTCAAAATACATTTATCAAAGGCTGAGTTACAATTAATATTTAAACATTTTATTTGTAAACTTACTATCAATTGAGTTATTGTCACAAAACTATTGCAACTGTAATTGCTATTGGTCTCACACAGAAACAATAAGTCTCTGATGGAAGAGGAGTAGTATCGAGTCAAATGTACAACTCACATAATGGTTATTTATTTCAGGTTTTAACAGACGGTGCCATCACGAATCGGAATCTTCAACTAAGTTCTTCAGCACCAGTCGTTCTCGCGATTGGAAGACCAGCAACTGATTGTAAGCAGATAAACAAATCAGGCGGACAACTTTCCCAGAACTACGCCTTCAAGGTAAAACGAGAAAAGCAGAGTCTTCGTTATGGAAAGAAAGGAGGGCGAAGCATTGTGCACGAACCATTGAATTTCCTTAACGACTTGCGGGAAGATCATTTATTACTGAACGACTTCAAGAAAAGCTTCCAAGTTCACAGCAATTTGAACGAAACTCAGAAGGAGGGAAATAGCTTGGAAGACAAAACTCGATCTATGAACCACTTCACATCAGAACGGATGCATGAAAGCAAATGGGGAAAGGACTATCCATCTAAGGCACTCCTTGAGAAAGACTTCGGATCCTCTTTACTCCTTCATGATGACATTTATGTTAATCATCGTTCGCCGCATGACTGGACATCGCAAACGCTCCCTGAAGAAGAACTGGAGGACGAGCTGGGTTCGCAGAGGCTCCCGGAGGAACAAATGAGCGGCGGGCGGCGAGTGAAGAAGCTCCCTGAGGAAGACCAGGAGGGCGAGTGGAGTTCGCAGGTGTTCCTCGAGGAACAAATGAGCGGCGGGCGGCGAGGGAAGAAGCTCCCTGAGGAAGAGCTTAAGGGCGAGTGGAGTTCGCAGAGGCTCTTGGAGGAACAAATGAGCGGCGGGCGGCGAGTGAAGAAGCTCCCTGAAGAAGAGCTGGAGGGCGAGTGGGGTTCGCAGAGGCTCCCGGAGGAACAAATGAGCGGCGGGCGGCGAGTGAAGAAGCTCCCTGAGGAAGAGCTGGAGGGCGAGTGGAGTTCGCAGGTGTTCCTCGAGGAACAAATGAGCGGCGGGCGGCGAGGGAAGAAGCTCCCTGAGGAAGAGCTTAAGGGCGAGTGGAGTTCGCAGAGGCTCTTGAAGGAACAAATGAGCGGCGGGCGGCGAGTGAAGAAGCTCCCTGAGGAAGAGCTGGAGGACGAGCTGGGTTCGCAGAGGCTCCCGGAGGAACAAATGAGCGGCGGGCGGCGAGTGAAGAAGCTCCCTGAGGAAGAGCTGGAGGGCGAGCTGGGTTCGCAGAGGCTCCCGGAGGAACAAATGAGCGGCGGGCGGCGCGCGCGTGCGGGCGGGAGCTCCGGCAGCAGCCGCCCGGAGGGAGACGTGGCTGGGGCGCAGCTGCGTGCGGGGCGGCGCGTGCTGGCGGCGTTGTGGCATCTCCACCAGAACTTCCGCGGGCTGCTGCTGCGCGAACGGGCGGGGGAGGGGCGGTGGTGGGAGCTGGCCGTCGATGTCGTGGCCTCTGATTGGTGGAGCAATAAGTACCTCAGCCAATGTGAGGAGCGCAGTGAGACATGCACCCGCCAGGCCAAGGCGCTGGTGGCAACTCGCTCCAGGGACCTCGGAGGAGCAGACGTGTTTTACGTGCGGGGTGAGGAGATCAAAACGTCTCTCAGTGAAGAGGTTGTTGACGGAATCAACATGCGAATCGCAGGCCCGATGTACCTCAGGGAGAGGGAGGTGGAAGCACGTCTTCATCTTCGTTTTAGAACTCTCTTCAGAAAACATAGCGTAAGTTAGTTATTTACAATTATTACATTTTTTCATTAATGGAGTTTTATTGTCATATGACGCGTTACTTATAGAAATTATTTTGCATTCACATGTAAGTGAAGTTTATGTCATTCCAGTACCTTTCGAACACGAACAGAGGGGTAACACCACATTGTAGAGTAATAACATAATTCTGGAAATAATTTTATATTACGAAATTTCAATACATGTATTTATCAATATACTACAATAATTTTCTGCATATAATAATACAATACTTTTCTGCATATTTAAGTACTTTTAATTTTTTTACAAAGAGCATAACTTGACACAAATATTACGCAAAAATTTTTCGCCTTTTCAAAAAAGAAACAAAAATTGAAGTTGAACTTCTTTAAACAACTAATTTCCTTAAGGTTCCTACGAATGATGAAAAATCGTAAAATTTTGGTTTTTCATTTTTTAATGGGTTGTATGCTCTGTTTGTTTCATTTTAAATGCTTCAAACCGTTTCTTATTACTTTTCTTTATTTTTGAAAAAATATTTTTTCGAAGCGACTGACTGCTGTCAAGCCCTTAGTGAGTGACCTTGAGATGCATTGTGTCGAATTGGGGACTTTCAGCACATTCATGCACTTATGCAAACATCGTAAAACATAAACTAATAATATAGAGGTAAGAATATAATTTGAGCAACTTGAGTAACAGTTCTGTTGTGACCAACACTCAAGGTGCCCAGATTGGGGAATTTTGTCTCCAAAATGGGGATTTTTTTTTGGGGGGGGGAAATAATGGGGAACAAATGGACAGGGAAACCTATGGGAATTTTTGGGGGAAATTATTTTAATCCGGGGTCGAGAGGGAAATATTCTCTGAATTATTATGGATAAAAGAGAAAAAATAGACGTTATTCTATCTCATTTTTACTTATCAAAAAGAGGAAAATAAACCGAAAGCATAAAGAAAGAAATGCATGGGAGAGACGAAGATATAGGTGTCGAGGAGCTCACAGGACGATGATTAATCGATTTGAATGATTTGAACCTAAGTGGATAGCCAATGGAATCGTCAGGCACAGCTGATGTCGTTGGTCCATAAATTGGAGAATATTTTTCGTTTTAAAGTTGGGGAAGTTTGTTTCACTGGAGAAGTTATTTGGGTAGCCGTAGTAATGGTGTGGAAAGAGTTCGCAACACAGCTGGCAACCTTGCAAACACCTACCCTCATCTATCTATGATTCAACATACAACTCGTACACCTTTTTCACGATCGGAGATGTGGAATGTCTTAGAGACTTAGTCGCTATACACATCACAGAAAAGATCTGATGAATACACAGACTTTCTAGACATCGCTGGGTATAAGAAACCCAAGAACATGCACTAACAATATTCTTCACGTTATCAGGTTTACATACTTAAAGAATAGATATTACGTAATCTCACTATCAATTGATTGATGGAAGTGCAACTTCCCTTTACCCGCCCCAAGAGCTTATCTCTCCCTCCCCTCTCCACTCCCAACAATAGGCAATCATCTTCTTCAAATAACAGACTGTAGTAAGCGCCGCGACAGCAAATAAACCAACAGAGCTCAGGAAAAAATGCGTTTTCACAAGTAAGTTTGGATGATAGCGAAACACAGTTTTATACGATTGTCCTCAGAGCACTGAGCTACATAACAATCACTTATTACATTCTTGTATACATACTGTGTTGGATCAAATTTTGGTTCACGACAATAAAAAAATAGATAAAAAGGGGCGGGTATTCTTTCTCGCGAATGGACTTGCACAAACATGGGAAACACATATTATAAAACATTAACACTTTATTGCGGATTATTTTAATGAAAAAAATTAACAAAAAGAAAATGAGATTTTTAGTCATAATTGAAAACATTTGGAATATCATAAACATCGGTAAGTTCAATATTAATCCTCACGAATATTATTATACATTATTTCTTTACTTGGATTCCTTTTATACCTTATGGAGCTCCCTTTCTGTACTGTTTGAATACTGGATTCATAGCCTAATTGAACTAAATAACTAATAACAAATATGTGCTTCATAGCATTGATCAATGCCTTGATACACCATAGCCCCAATTCCGAAATCGCTGCTCTCCCTTTGTATAATGTATGTTTTTGAAAAATTGGGGTTAGCTATGAAGCAGTTTCTGTAGAACATTTCTTTTAACTTGTCGAATGCTTCCTGATTTGTATCGTCCCATTTCCATTTGCGTCCCTTTTTCAAAAGTTGGTAAAACGGATACATGAAATCTATTGAACTGTATTGATGGGGACTGTTATGTTCAGAATAATTGCACGCTTTTCCCAAACACAGATTTATTACAATGAACCACAGAAAGTACATTGGTCACAATTCCAGAATCCAAAAGAGTATACCATGTCACAAGCCAAAATCAAAAACCAAAAGTCCGGGAGATGTACCAAAAAACTAGCTATGTCAAACCAAGAAATACACCAGAATGAACCAAAATTACTGCCGGGCCTACACTCACTTCTACACGGTACAATCTCCTCACTCAAGTTTACTCAATTCACGGTTACTGGCGTTCTGTCTCTCTGGCTGGCGGCGCTGCACACTCGCTGCACCGCTCCTGGCTCTCCGGCCAGCCTCCCTTCTAGGCTTGGGCGGCGCCTTTTCCGCTTCGCCGCCGCTGCCGACTCCCTCGGTCGCCGCTGAGCGCTGCCACCTTGGCGCGCTCTTCAAGCGTGGTTATACAGCCGCAACAGGGACCACATTCAAATTTCCAATTATCGTGTCCGTAATGGGGCCTTCCTTCACCACGGACCCTTCTAGTTTAAATCGACCGTACAGCTTCTAGGTCGTGATGTCTGGTCGGGCGCTCCCACGTTTTCGCCTCTGGTTTCTTCTTTGCGGTTTGGGTCTTGCCTTTCCCAGTCGTGCTTGTGCTTCGTGTCTTCTCTTCTCTCTTGTTGATTCCGTGGGTTGTTCGTTGTTTCCATTTTCTTGTCTGTGGATGGATTCTACTTTTCCTACATTCACACTTCCCTCGGTTCTGTCCCTTGGTGCTCCTGCAAGGGTGACGCCATACTCCCCTAACACTTTTTGGATTTTTTTCCAAAATTGTGTGTTTCACACTACGCAACAAATTTTGTATTGTGACTGGGAAATATCGCGTTAATACACAAATAATATCTTGATCGCTCATGGGGGGAGAAAAGGATTTGAAATCCATGAAGCGTTTCGTAGGGTAATCACGTAAACCTCCCATGGAGTAACTGTAGAAGCTGTTGATTAAGTTCCTCTTAAAGTTCATCTGGATCTCTTCGTTCCCGTATCGTTCGAAAAAGCGGCTTTTGAATTCTTTTAATGATCCTGGAAAAAGTCGAATGTGTCGGCCCAAGTTCTGGCGTTCCCTTCTAACATTAGGTATAAAAATTGGATTTTGCGTTTCTCAGATGTGTTCCTGACTGCTAGGTGCCGTTCTGCCGCTCGCATAAATGCGCATGGATTTTCCCTGCTGTCTCCCGAGAATTTCAATGACTTAAAAGCGTCATCGGTGGCATCCTGCCCGCAAAAGTTGGCGGCGGTCTACATTCCTTTATACCGGGTGATCAGTATATAACGCAACCCTGCTGTGCAAGGCACTGAGAGAAAAGTGAAAGTTTTGCAACACTGCTTCTGGGACAGCTCCTTCGACTGCATTTCAGCGACACTCCGTTCACCACAACCCCCTTCATTTCACTCACCCCTTCCTGTGGTGTGGATCATACCTGCTCAAAACAAAACAGGCCGCGTCTTCGTTCATAGTTAACTTACGATGCGCCTCAGCGTAAGGCAACGCAGTTTTGTGGTGGAGGAATCTTTCAAAGAATGCCGGGCAGCTTTCAGAGAAAAATTTTCATCTGAGTGTTTTTTAGTGATGAGGCTTGGATTCTTCAGTACGGCTATGTTAACCAGCAAAACGGTAGTCTCTTGGGGTACCGAGAGACCACAAAATCACTAGAGAGACCATTGCATTAAAAAAAAGCAGTATGGTGTGCCATTTATCGGCGCAGTTTGATCTGTTGTTTTTCAAAGAAACTGTAACAGTGGATGCGTATCAGAATAAAGTTATTAAAAATTATAATCATTTTTATTATATTTTAATTAGTTAATTATTTTTAAAGTAACCTAATTCAATAATAATAATAATAATAATAATAATAATAATAATAATAACAAACATTTGTTCCGCTAATCTGAATTTATAAGTTATTAATATTTATTTAAAACAGAAAAGTATAAAATATGTACATTTCTGGAACGTAAGTATCTTGTTATGAAACTAAAATTTACCTCAATGTATATTTTACACGGTAAGTTTATTTCACTTTTAAACTATATACGAAGGAATCGCCGTTCTTGACGATTCAATTTTATTTCGACGCCTAACAAGCAGGCGCGCGCCTTTCCCTTTGAACTCGTGGCTACAGCGGTCACCTGCTCACCTCCTCAGGGCGGCGTTAGTGGGAGGGGATTAAGCGTACTTCCCGTCAGTTTACCTGCTTGAATCCACCAACCGCTATCCGACCCGCTCAAACATGGTTGCCAGAGCATTTCGCTCTGCCTGCTGTGGGTTGCGTTTTATACTGATCACCCGGTATGTAGTAACGACACTTTCACTTCGCGCACTCAGATGTTCCCTTGACATCTTCATTGAGCATTTGCTGTGAATTCTTTACAACGACGTCCATTCTGCGAACGTCATCTGGTAATCCGCAATTTTTTTCTCCACCGTCTTCATATCCCTTTGAACTTTGCTTTGCACCTCCGCAATTTTATCGTCCTGCGCTGTGATCTGAGAGCTAAATTGTCTTTGCAAGTTGGTTCCAATTTCTTCACCTAATTTGTTCATTTGGAATTCTAATTTCTTTTGTTACTCTACAAATCTATCCGTGACTGTCGCATCGCACCATGTTCATTACGTTCAATATGTATATACGGAGTAATATACGTAGTATAGAGAAACTTATGTAATCCTGCGGAAAATCAATTTCGAGATTTCAACGGAAATACACATTTTGGGGTCCCGTGATATATAAAAAGTGTTGTTTTTTTTCTTCTAAACGGCCCTCCGTCCGTCTAACTGTACGTCCGTCTGTGTGACTGATGATACAACTAGCGCTTAATGTTTACGAGTTTTCCTAAATTGAAGAAACCCCTGTCCATCTGGTTCTAGGTAAAGCTTTGAAATTTTGAAAAACCTTAAAATTTGAGGGCATTTTACATGAAGCCCCTAGAACATTTTCAAAATCTTCTCAAAAAATGGCTCCAATTTTTTTTCTAATATTTCTTGTAAGAAAAGAGTAAAATGCACTTGGCACTTGGCAAGGTGACATACATCCGATCTTCAGGTTGGATTGTGAATTTGCGAAAATTTCAAAAGTTTCAATTATTTCCGGCATCTTCCTACAGCTACAAAATTAAAGATAGAGATTTTTCAAAGATAATTTGTTATTCAGAATCAATTCTATCAATAAGATCATGTACACTTTTCAGAAACTTTTAGTAGTATTCGCGCAATATTGCATGCAACTTGAACAATTTAAAAAATTTAACAAAAACTGCGTCACATTTTTTCTTTAATAGGGATGGTGTTAAATGTATTCTATTAGGGAAGGGGAATAAACGCCATTTTGCTATATTCTTTTCTTTTTACAAAAAATATTATATATATATATATATATATATATATATATATATATATATATATATATATATATATAAAATCAGTTGATTGCATAAACAGGGGTACCTGAGTACAGCATACTCCGTCACTACTATTTACTTCGGGGATATAAGGTCAACTTTGATGTTTTTAAATGGAAACCTATGCTAAGTTTCAGCGTATCGTAATGGGCTTAAAAAGTCTATTTAAAATACGTGTATATGTTCGTATTTAAGCGAATCACTTTTTAGAAATTAATGTTTTTGTAACGTGTTTTTCCATTGAGCGGCGATTTTTTCATTCGCTCTTTCTGGTGACTAAATGGGGAAGTTCGCGAGTCCGTCCTTCAGACAAACGCGATCATGATCTGATCTGAAACTTGAGCACAATAACAAGTACTTTCTTCGATACTAATTTTGTCGAATTTCTCGTTCAGATTACGGAAATCAGCAGTCGACGTGCGTCTTTAAAACTTAATTTCTCGAAAATTTTGTTATGTAACATATGGCGATATGCATATTTATGAGCTCGTCTCTTCACGCTTGTTATGATGAGCTAAAATTGGGTTCCATTTAACAAATCGAAGTTGGGTCAATATCTCTGCAATAAAAAATGCAATAGAATAATATTATGCATGACCATATGTGTTCCTTGCATATAGTAGTTTTAGTGAAAACCGCATCTCAGTATCTGCAACGGTTCAGGAAAAAATTGAAGGGAACATCTGAGGTGGGCCACACGGTATAATAAATTTTAAGTAAATAATACAAAAATAAATGAACAATATCTTATTAATCATAATAATCAGAAGAAACAAATGCTCTACGAAACTGGTGGAAGTGCGCTACCATTACCCCAGCGGCGCATTTTATACTCCACACCACCGCCCTTTTATCTACTCGTAGTACGGGCGTTGAGCGGTTTCGGAAAGCAGGCAAAACCGTTCACGAGACATTTTTATTTAGTTTCTCAGCGGAGAACAGGCAAGGTCGAATGCAACAGTGCCACTTCAGTAGAAAAATACGTTACAAAAACATATCAATTTCTAAAATGCGATTCGCTTAAATACGAACATATACACGTATTTAAAATCGTCTTTTTAAGCCCATTACGATAAGCTGAAACTTAGCATACGATTCCATTTAAAAAATCAAAGTTGACCTTGTATCTCCGAAATAAAAAATAGTACAGACGAACTATGCTGTACTCAAGTAGCCCATGTTTATGCAATCAACTGTCCAAACGGCATCTTTGTCTCTTGCACGATTGAGGAGATACAAGCGGTATTATCATTTATTTGTTCCACCTGTGTATGTATATATATATATATATATATATATATATATATATATATATATATATATATATATATGATCTGTGTCTTCAAATGTTTCAGAGAACAAATATACTTGGGTTTGCATGTGATGTCGCATTTGACCGCGTAGACTTCGCATTTATTTCGATTTATCCTGAATACGGGGACACACATTCGTCGTGCTTCGTGGAGTCTTCGCAGTCAGCCCATAGTTTGATGGTGGCCGTGCCTCCGCCTGGGAAGCTGCCGGCGTGGTCGCTGCCGCTGCGCGTGTTCTCCGCACGCATCTGGCTGGCGCTGCTGGGGACGGCGGTGGCGTACGCGCTGGCGTGGCGCGTGGTGGCGGGCGAGTCGCTGGCCGCCAGCGCCGCCGCCGCGCTGCGCGCCTTCTCCTCGTGCGGGGGCGCCCCGCAGGACAGGGTGCGCGCCACGCCGCAGCGCCTGCAGCTGGCCGCCGCGCTGCTCGCCTCCGCCGTCGTCGTCGCCGCCGCCTACCAGGTGAGGACACGGCCCTCCACGCTCGCCATATCCATGGGCTTTGTTCTCTTTCAATAAAATCCAAATGAGAATCGCTCTTTACGTCTTAGGTTTCATTGGATAATGTACTTGCGGTTAATATGTTTTCTTAAAAATCCCCTTCTCAACAGAGAGATGAACAAATATAAAGTACGTTCATAAATATCAATATTATTTTTATGTAATTATGGCCTCTTGTTTTAAACCATTCAGCGTCTTTAAGACGCCTAAATATGGAACTTGAAGTCCCAAAATTTGGACATACCTTTGATTTCAAGATAAGCAAGTTATGATTCTCCAATAATAGAAAGAACAGCATATCGATAAAAAAGGCTGACAATTTTAAGCTGATCTTACACTGATGTCTCGTGGGGAAAATATATTTTTCCCATTCCTCTATGAATTGTGTACTGAGTTCGTGTTTCCTTTCCAGGGCCGGCTCTTCGATCTGATTACGAAACCTGACTGCTTCCCGGACATCGATACAATGGACAAACTATATGCCTCTGGAATACCCGTTTTAACATTCAAAGAGGATCAACAAACCTTAGAAAATATGAAATATAATTGTTCACATTCCAGATCTTGTGTCGATTTTTCTTTATCTTTCAAAAAAATGTTAAATCTCAATTTTAAATTCGTTAACGAATCGCAACTGTTATCGACTCTTGCTGAAGGTAAATACGCATTTCTTACAGACGAACGCGTCTGGTTCCTCACAGTTTCGCACCGCTATCGAAACGCTGGGTCGATGAAACTTATCGATTCTGTGGATCCCTACTTTATATATATGACTACGAGGAGGTAGGTAAACTAAGTAGTTAATGCGTAAACAAGTGATACACCAGTGGTGGAAGAGATGGGCACAAACTTTCTCGTACTAGCCTGTTCCCTTTTCTCATTCGTCTGGGTTAGCTTTTCGGTTTTCCTCCACCTTTTTCCTAGCTGCCATCTATAGACACCCATAAGATATTTTTTCATATTTTCTCCGTTTTTCGGTCCTTTTATAAAGGAATTAAAATATGGCTTTCAAAATATTATAGGCAAGTAAATAATATAGAATATCTTTGATTTAAAGTACATAAATTACGAAAACGGCTTTGCTAAGGAAGACATTTGTCATTGTTTAGATGATGGCTAAGATATGGCTTTCAAAATATTATAGACTAGTTAATAATATAGAATATCTTTGATTTAAAGTAAATAAATTACGAAAACGGCTTTGCTAAGGAAGACATTTCTCATTGTTTAGATGAAGGCAATGTAACAACGCTAACGCTTTCCATTTTACTAAGGCGCTCGATCCTGTAGAAAACCACCTGCTCCTGGGAAAATGTAAATGCTTCGGATTTTTAAATTTTACTTTATCGTGTATCTCAAGTTTTTTAGTAACAGACAAAAGGTTGAAGTTGCTCAAAACACCTCATCACCTAAAACAGTTTTAGGAGAACGATCGGGGTCCATCCTGGGTTCACTTTTCTTCATAGTTCTTTCATTAAGCTCATGAACATTCTTTTTTTGAAACTTTTAGTAGTTTTCAAGCAATACTGCGTGCTATATGTGCAATTTTAAAAAAATACAATAACTAGATTTTTTCAACAACGGTTGCAAAGTTTTTCTTTAAACGTTTCGTAGAGTGCTCAATGCTGTTTATAAGAAGACATAAAGGCCATGATGCTTCTCGATTATTGTTACTATCTCGATTAAGCTATAAGATGTATTTCCCTAGAATAGTATGCCATATCTCAGGCGGGAATGAATATTCGCGTAATATACACGAGCAGTGTGAAGGCTGACTGAATTTGCAAGAATTCTGAACGCGGAGCATAATGAACTTAATTTTGAGCTAATTCATTTAAATGGACGTTCCATTTAAGGTTTGACTGAATTGAGAGACCTAAAAATTTTGTTGCCTTAACATCAGTTAATGGTACACCGTTCATTTTCAATGAAGCACAAAATTGTTTATTCGAAATGGAAAACTGCATTAAAACAGTTTTCTTTCCGTTTACTATTAATTTGTTATTTCGGAATTGCTTCTACAATTTTTCGTCACGAACAGTAATGAAATTGATAGGTGTTAGAATAGTTGAGGGATTGTTGAACAGTGTGTTGAACTGCAACGGTTTTGATGAAAGTTTTAAAGAGACAAGCAGTATAGTATTTGTGATCACGATAATAATTATATCAATAATTTTACATGAGTTTCATATTTTACGAGGCAGCTATCACCAAGATTACGTAGTGTTTGAACAAAGCATTCAAACACTACCTACATTACGTCGACTTCTCTGTAAAACGAGACTTTCAAATCTTGGAATTATTATCCCAGTGTAATATTCTTTTAACCTTAGTGGATATTCTAAGAAAATACATGCTGTTATTTGTTGCTTAAGTGCTAATAAATATGTTAATATGAGTGAGCAATATCAGTATCAAATCACTGGACAGAACAAAATACGAACACATGGGGTTCATTTGTTGAATTTCAAAAATTAAACCAACAAATTCTTAATTTTTTTTAAAAATCTCATGTTCTCTATCACGATATCGCCAACAAAATACATCGCCACAAATAGTGCTATCTAAATAATAAATGTGATTAGTAATTCAAAAATTCTAAATGTATAAGATTTTGATATTAGGGATATATTCAGAAAATTTTTGCAGTTGAAACATATGCATCCCGCTGCCCTAACATTCTAAGAGGTAAATATTTGTTCTGTTTTTTCAGCTGCGATTTTAAGCAAGGTATATTTCCTGTGACTATCTACGGAACGGTTTGACATTGAAATTATATAAATTTTGTTATGTCAAAAGCGTCCGACCCAGAGTCCATTAGTTAAGTGATATTTCATTCAGCTTTGTTTAATTCGTTTATTGGATTTCACTTTTTTTATAAAATAGGTATTCAAGTAATTACTTGATTACACATGTACATTTGTCAGCAATTCCTCAACTGCACACAGTTGGGAGACTCAGATACTGATTTTAATTGCTCTTTTTACTTTCTACACTCTCAAAGCCGACCTTCTGAGAGCCTTCACACACAGAAACAATAATTTAGATCAACATATCCGAAGGTTAGAAGAGGTCGTTCTCTACACAGACGGTTGGGTACAAGTCGGCAACACAGCGAAAAATAACAACCGTACACCCATGACTGAACAAAAGACACAGACACAGCATCCAGTCACACATCAAAACAGATTTAGTGTGTTAGATTATGAAGCAGCTATTCCTCGCCTTCCTGATTCTCACCACCCTTTTCTATCATCGACAAATACATGCACAAACCAACGCAAACAGGCTAGGAAGCGCGTCAAAACCAAAACACGTAAAGCTGCGCATCCTAGCGCACTTGAAAACAAAGACATTCCTACTGAGCCTAAAAACATGTACTTATCTTAGCCGACAGCCATGGCCGCCATCTTTCCTCTATTCTCAGCAGGAAGTTACCCTCCAACTTCTCAGTCTCACCTATTTTTAAACCTAATGAGAGGTTTGCAAAGGTGGACACCCACACGAAGACACTGACCAATCAAGACACAGTCATTGTCATAAAAGGGCTGAATGACATTAACTTGAGCGGTAATTTTACACCGGAACAACATGTAAACAAATTCCAATGTGCCGCCCAAAATACTAACATTGTAGTCTCGGCTCTGCCCTTCTGGAACAATACTATGCAGCGAGATTAAGCATGCAAACCAACAAAAAAACCGCAACTGAGAGAAACAAATGTCACACTTTTTGAAATTAATTTCCTCTCAGCTAAACACTTCAACTGGCATGGTCTTCATATTGTTACGTTTCTAGGTGGTGAATTAAAAGTCTCGTATTATTTTAACAAAAACGTTTATTTTATTTCTTAACACAATCACTGAAAACACTTGATTATTTATTTACACTACACTTCTCTTTATTTATACTACACTTCTCTTGATTATTTATTTAAACTACTCTTCTTTTACAGTCACACAGTCCTAAGCACTGGCCACAGTTCACTGCACTGACCACAATCACTGCACTGCTATTCACCGAGATGCACACACTTCACAGTACAGCTTCCACTGCGGACTTAAGACTGACTCGCGGTCGCCGGCCGCCGCGTATTTATACTCGGCGAGACAATCGAGAACTTTCCGGACCCCGCGCATTTTCTGGAATAATCCACCGGCAGATGACGCAACCCGCGATCACAGGCCGCTCGTGGTGGCGCCGGCAGATGACGCAATCCGCGCGTACAGGTAGTTCGTGGGGGTGCCGGCCGTTGACGCAATATTCGTTACAATATAAACCTTGCTGGAAAACATGCAGTCAGTAACAAGCTTACACAAAACATCAACTCCGGTCCTACACAGTCTCCTGACAAACATCCATTTCTTTCACCTTCCTTATGTTCTCCAACCCCCACCCTTATTTTGAACCCTGATGCCTCTTCTCCTGAACCTACTCCCGTTTCTCGCATTCCCTCTAACAATTCATTTACAACTGATGCCCCATTTTCCTCACAACCTGTCACTGCCGGGACACACTACAACCTTCGACCACGCACTCGAGGTAGAAATGGAGTAACTATATAACAACTACAGTCAGATGCAGCACAAAAACATTCGTGTAGGTACTTGCAAAAGATAAACATTCTGTACCATAATGTTCAATACCTTTCAAATAAAACTGAGTTTATCGAGGCAGCTCTACAGAGTGATTTAAATCAAATGGATGTTCTTTGCTTTACAGAACATGGCTTGCTTAAGGGCGGGAACATATTTTCAGAAAACGCCGATATCTATTACTATAACACTCGACGTAGAAATCATATTCATCAGGTGACAGTATCAACAGTTCATTACAAACAATTCACATACATGTACATTATTTTACATTTTGCTAGATGACATTAAACGATTGAATTCGATAGAAAAGTTTAAATTCCAAGTAAAATCGTTTCTGCTGCATAACTGTTTCTATACAATTAGAGACTATACTGAGCATCATAAGGAAAGTAACATTAATTTTAACAGTGATATTTAATGCATTATTTACCATTTGGACTGTACAAATCTAAACAACCTGTAACAAGTATTGTATCACAGCCTCCGGGACAATGACCCCCATCTCGGTCACGCATTTCGTCCAGTTTTCCTGATCCATTGAGCAAATGCTGAGATTGCCCCTTGTTTTGCTTCTGGAGATAAATATAATTTCATTATCTGTGCACGTCTTGTAGAATTCAGTGGGAAATATAGTTATTCAAATTATCGTTTCGATGTTGTCGTGGGAGGAGGTATTGTCTCTTGAAGGACATGATGGATAAGAGCACAAATTTATTGCTGATTTATTCTTGAAAATAGATTTTATTATATTGGAGGTTTTTTTTACAATCCTTGCGAAAAACGTTAATTTTTTTTGTTTTAAAAATTCAACTATATGGCTTAGTGTAGGGATCACAGAATTTTGAAAACGTGCACTTAATTCACTTCCCCCTAGCACATCACACACATTTTTTTAAAACTGTTTTTGACTTTAAATAAATAAATGAATAAATAAACGGCCAATTTCACCAATCTCAAAACGTAGTTTTGAGTAAAACATTTTGTTAAACGCCATATATACGTTTCCTCAAGGTCGTTTCGTGCATGTTTTTTCATCGGGAGGAGATGGTGTTCTTTGCCTGCTATAAGGCGAGATCCGGCGCCGACCTACCGTCAGCTACCGGGTTTTTCCACTACGACGTATCTCTCACCAGCAGGGCACATACTTGTCCCCAACCAGGACAAGCTCTAAGCCCCCGACCAGTCTCCCGGCATGTGTTAGTGTAGTGCATGTGTGTGTATGTAAGCAAAGGGAGAGGATAGAAAAAGTAGTAAAGATGGCGATCCGTGGGCCCTCTATTAGGGTACTGCTCGGTCATTTGCCTGGTGTTGATCGGTGAAACCACGGAAAACTACCGACCAGAGCAGCCGGCCGCTAGAATTCTCCTCCTGACAGCGTCTGAATTCGACCTAGCTGACAAGCTAGTGTCGAAAATCCTGCCACTATCGGGAGACGAACGTTGGACCTCCTGGTCAGAGAAACCGCAGTGACATCAGTTGATGCCCTGGGCCGCCTCTCTCGGTATTCATCCCACGCTAATGGGTCTCGAACCTCTCTCCTCCGTGTTCATGAACCTTCACTACACCCGTCATAGAACCAACTCTCTCGTGTTAGAAAACTTCCTCTACTTCGTCTGGCCACCGCTCTCCCGTCGCAAAAACCTTCTGCCCGGCCCGAAGTCCGCTCTCCCCTTCCCCTGTTACACAGACACACATACATGTATACCTATTCTATTCTCGCACACACACACAGATATATTCTATTCTCGCCCCGCGTTGGGCGTCATTGAAATATATCTACTTAATATTCTATGCTATTCTGCCTATTCTATTCACCTATTCCTATTCCTGCGTTGGGCTGCCAATGTAATAGGTTCCTTCTTCACTTGTCTTACTTATTCCTATTCTGCCTAATTGTAAAATCTCTCGTATTTCCCCGTCCACTAGCTGCTTTATATATCATACAATCTTCCCTGGGCGTGAATACGGTGACTGCCCTATACAGGGCTTTAAACGAGGTACCTGTGCGCGCGCGCTTGGGCCAGCATCTAACTACTCAAATCACAACATTTATTCATGGCTACTGATGAACCCAAATATGTTCACCTCGGTTTATTACTACTCCTCTAGTTATTCTTTTCTGGTTTTCAATATTCAAATTAACAAACAACCAAATTCATTGAAAAATGCCCTCTGACGGCATGCAAAACGATACATAATACATAAATCATATCCTTAACGTTCAATTACAAAACACAATACAATACCATTCACACTGAAAATCACATTAAAAAAATCCATTCATCCACCGAATGCGCATTCTGTCGTGAAACCCATTGACTTTCTTATTTTAAATTAAATATGCAAAACTTGGTCTTGGACAGATCTTCTTTTAAATTTTCAAATAAATACGCATGCATAACTTCCCTGATGATGGCTGCGCACTGCGACATGCGGCCCACACTACGCATCGCCGTCCGCCAATTCGTACAGACCCAGTGCACGATTGTAATGTCGTTTCTGCTGCCACCAGTTTCCAGGATATACCGCCAGCTCACCCACTTCACACACCGCAAAACGTTTCACAACGAATCGCAAAGTTCTCACAAATATTCCAAGTTCCACCGCGAAATGGTACTGTTTGCCGCGTGAGTATAAATTTAAAAAAATGTTTAAACTTCCCGCGACATAGAAATATTGTTCATCCACGAATAAATCAAAATATTATAGTAAATTTCATCGCAATCGTGCTAACCACGTAGAAGTTTCGTATCTTAACACGGTAACACAAAATGTCCGACCATTGTTCTGGCTGGCAATTACGCGAAAATTAATGTTCGCGTCGTTTTACCAATTAGTCATTCGCTACTATTCGAAAACTCAACTGCCTATTGTCATTACACTTTATCTACACAACAAAGTATTTAGAACTGCTCCTAAACAAATTTCTTGGGCAAAATTTCTAAAATTTGTAACATACGACCGTGGACCTAGCGTCTCCCATGTATGCCAAACGCCAACTGAACTCCCTCTTGAGCATTGTTGTCAAGAAAGTTAAAAGATTTACCACGAGCATACGCCGATCGCTTGTTCATCGCCATGAATAACACTGCGAAAACATTTCTTATTCTCACGTTTGACAAGTTTTTCTGCCTCGCCACTGGTTTTAAACACTGTCTATATTTTCCTTTGTAATTACTACGTTGTCCGTTTTTCCTTTTCTTGTCTTATTTTATTAAATGTAACCATTTTCAGTCTAATATTTTCTCGTGACGTCACACGACAAGTCGCTTGTTTTATGCTTATTTCAATGATAAGTTTTTTGTTTTTTTTACTTTTAATTTTAATAGATCTTCTGACTCTTTTTCGAAAACGTGACTAACCTTGGATTTTTTTTGTAAATTCCGCCCCATTGTTCCATAAAGTTTTAAACCCGATCCCTTCAAGCGTTTTCTCAATATTTAAATAAAACTATCCTTATCATTAATTTCCTTATGTCAACAATCACGTCCATATTTCAGCTTATGAATGAAAATGCATGATTACGATCATTTCCAAAATCTAATGAATCCCTGATCCGATTTTGACGATTCGGCGTTCTAATGCTTCTAAAAATTTTGCTTTATTTAATGTTTACACAGTATTTCATCCTTTTTCGCGCATTTAGTCAATTTCGAAAAATGTCTGCGCGCGGCGCTGTCTTCTGTCTTTTCAAAATATAAATGTTAATATTGTATTGGAAAATCCGTATTTTTAGGAACTTTAAACTACAGGGATTATCGTAAATCATTACAATATATATATGATAGACATGTAACTTTAGTACCTCTTGCAGTTTTGAACGGTTGAAATTATTGCAAGGTCAAGCTCCTTCTAATATATTAGTAACATGTGTACATTTTATATTACTCTGTTGTTGTTTCTTGAGATATCTCGCGTATCGTAAAGAAAGTATTGTTTAGATGTCTTCCCTGTGATTTTGTTTTCTACTGAAGCCCTGATGAAGGAATTATAAATTCCAAAACACAAGAAAACTAATTGTTTCATTTACTATGTTGGCCAATCTCGAGAACCCCATCCCTTATTTCATTAATGGTCGTGAATTCTACAATAGTCATTAAGCCATTTTTAAGAAACAGGTGATTAAGCATTACTGCAAATGCGATATTTGAAGCTTTTCACAGGAATCTATTGCATTTCGAAAAACTTCATTTGAACTCATTTGAAGCATTTCCACTCACAAATGTATTAATTTATACAAATCGATAGAAATGTGTATATCAACGGAGTGAGAATTATTTAAAAAGGGAACACTCGCGTAGTTTTTGAAAAAACAAAAAAGAATACGCCAAATTGAACATTACGTCATATTAAAAAATGCAATTAGGACTATGCATTGGAAAAATTGAAGAAAAAATTTGGAGCCATTTTTGAGAAAATGGCGTTTGAGCGTTTCTGAAAATTCGGTATTTTGAGCTCATTTTCACCGAAAACTATTGAGTTTTCGAGAACCGTTATTTGACATTATTGAAAGCACATGTACTCATAAATACAATAATCTGAAGAAATTGCTCTCTGGTGTAAATATTGCCGACACAAGACAAAAAAAATATTTTTGTACATTTTGGAAGAACAAAAGAATAGGGAAATATGGCGTTTATGTGATCGTATTGGGGACATTTGGTACTATCCCTACAAAAAAATGAATTAAAAAATTTGCAGCCGTTTTTGAGAAAATCTTGTTTTTGTTGTTTTTTAATACTTCCCGTGCTGCACGCACTATTTTCTTCATATTACACGAACCTTCTCTTACGTACAGCGGCTTCAATTGTCACAATGTAATTCCAGGAATTGGCCGTGGATCGACGCAGTCAATATGAAGATGATTCAGTTCCGAGACGCGGGACTTTATCTAAAGTGGCAAGACGACTTCAACCGATCGTTGGGGATGTACTGGCGCCTGCGCACTGGAGCGTCTTGGCGTCCGGACGAAGTGGAGGAGGAGGGCGGCGGGGTGCGAACCCTGGCGCTGCAGGACCTGCGGCCGCACCTGGCGCTGCTCTGCGCGGGGCTGGCGCTGGCCGCCGCCGCCTTCTGCGCAGAGATCGCGCGCAGTGGGCGGGGCGCTGCGCGGACGCAGATGCGCAGAGCTCTGCGCGCGTTGTTGCCGCGCCTCAGGCCGAAAAGGCCCCTGGGTGCGCGCAGAACGAGCAACTGGGGACTCAGGGGGGTCCAGGGGCGCTTCCGAGCGCCTCGTTGACGGTTCATATCCACACGAGTTGAGTTCAACACATCCGTATTTTTGTGCATTCAGGTAATAACAGTAGTTCAGTTATGACATTAATATGTTGGGAGTGTCGGATTTGTAATGTAGCGGCACAGACCACCACGAGGTATTTCGGCAATAATCCCTTTCAGCCACAGGAAGTCAAACAAAGGGACGGAAATGCCCAACGGCTTGTCATACCCACGCCAAGGAAAAACCCCTGACGTCATGGGAAGGGCGCGTCTCAACTTGTGAAAGGGCGCGAAGGCCTACGTCACAGGGCGGTTTATAGACTAGGCAGATGGCGCTACTTGACGGTTCTACGCCAAGATGAGACAAGTCACGTGACGTACAACCCGATGCGTGATTGGCGGAGAGCCACCGCGTCATCATGACGGGAGAGGGAATGGCGCGTGCCATAAAAGGGAGATACGAGCTTTCTGAGTCTTCTTATTTGAAAATTCTTCGGTGAGCGATCTTCTGCTCTTCCTAAGTGCGTCGGAACTTTATCGCTCCTGGGTTCGGCTCCTCTTGAGTATCGCGCCGCTGTATGGCTGCTGGGTGCCGCGATCAGTGTTTCGCGCTGAGGCGTTAGCCGCCGGACGTGAACTGGTACAAGCGTGGACGTTACCGCGTGTACGCACGCAAGCGTGTCCGTCCCACATGTGCGGGCATCACCCGAAGGAACGGAAGACGGAAGGCGCCTTCCCTGAGGCATCGCTCTCACCACGCCGCCACTTCAGCGAGTTGCGAGGGAGACCCGGCGTCGACTGGAGCTGACTGAGCCTCGCTGCAACCGGAAATCAACGCCTACCAGCACCGAGCACGGACCATTCGGGTGAGATCGCCAAATGGGGCAACCGCCCACGAACATTTAAATCGAAAGGTGGAGAGAAAGACAATTAAGAGAGAGAGAGGAATAGATAGTCAGAGCGCAGTAGGCGACAATTGTAATTTAGTACTGTTATGATGTATGGGACATAATTATCTTGGGTGGGTATTAGTAACATTAAAGCAATATTTTGTTATCTTATCAGCTCGTTCAATGATAGAAAAACCAGAATTCAGTCATGCATGTCTCCCGAATCCTCTGCCAGATTCTATAAGTGGCTACGCAGGTGAGTTCTCACTACCACTGGCAGCCGGGCAAGCAGCCAGCCCACGTTGGACGGGGCAGAAGCTCACAATGGCGTTCCCAACGTGGGGCAATTTTAAATAAATCTTATTTAAACTGAGTATGGGGGGCAGCCATAACCTACCAAATTTTTTTAAATTCTCAGAAACGAACCGGGAACTGCGCTGTAGACGTCTGGCAAGGTGAAGGGAGTCATGCATGTGCGGAAAATGTTAATGCTATTTTATTTTGTTTTGTAAAGTGTGGAAATTTCATATATGTATTTGTACCAGTGTTTGTGCATGCATAAGTGTACCAGTGTTTGTGCATGTATAAGTGTACCAGTGTTTACGTGTGGGGATAATATTTCGTGTGCGATCGTGAAGCATTGCTAGAAGAAAATGGAGGCTAACAGTAACGGGAGTGTGGCGCCTGCGAGCGAAACACTAGAGGAGTCGAATCCGTTGCTCCAGGAGATTTTACGTGCAATTCAGAAGCAGAATGATCAATTTCAAAATTTGAGCGCTCAAATTAATGCAAAATTCGTGAGTATTGAGGAAAAGTTAAGTGACAAATTAACAGAACAGAAGGCTTGGTTAGATAATAAACTAGTAGAGCAAAAAGAAAGTAACAACAAAATAGTAGCTTCATTCAAAGAGCTTGAAAGTAGATTAGATGGTAGATTAGAGGATATGGGGGCGAAATTACAGGAACAGGGTAGAGAGTGCGAGGAATTATCAAAAGGCACAAATAAACGCCTCGACGAACTGAAGGAATTCGTTACGACGCAAGGGGGAATGCTGTCTAATAGTATTACTGGCGTGAAGGGTGAGCTGGAAAATCAGTTAGTCGAGCAGGCCAAAAGTATCGGTGAAATCAACAAATCTATCGATGACAAAATAGCGGCACAAGATACTAAATTTTGTAACATCACAACTAATTTGCAGACTTCAATTTTAGAAATTAAAAATAGCCCCATGCATGGCGACGAAAATTTTAAGCAGACTATTGAGCAACTTAGAGCTGAATTGCGTGCGGAAATTCGTGAGCAACCAGTGAGTAATTGTAACGGGAACAGTGACACGGGAAACATTCAGTAGGCCATTCCTCAAAATCTGTCATTTTCCGGTGATCGGAGAGATCACCCGTTTGAATTCATTCAAAGATTAGATGATTATTTCGAACTAAATCCGACAGTCTATGAAAACATGGTCCAGGCGGCTAAAAGACGAAAGAAAAAAGTAAAGAAGCCTTACCATTTTAATATTGGAGATCGAGTATCGCCACAAGTATCAGATCAGAGTGCTGGAATATTCCATAAGTTTTTAAATCTCTTTTCGGGACCATTTACGGTGACAGAAATCCCGCATCCTAATGTGGCGAAATTAACAGATGAAAATCAATCTCCAGCGGGAAAATACAATTTCTTCAATTTAGTGCCCTTCAAGGAGTAAAGTGATGTTCAAATGATCTACTCTGACCCAATAGACAGTGTAAGATCCTTGTCAGGAATATTAGATGGAGGAGTCCTAACAGAGTCATTCAGAATAGTACTTTATTATATAGATTTAGGTAAATGAAGATGACGTACCACGGCGAGAAATTTAAAGAAATGTAGGTGTAGTGTTCAGATATTAATTTTCAAGAATGATAATATTTAATTAAAATTTTAAAAGACACTGCGAATGAGACATATGATATCTGAAGTGGGCAAAATGTCGAAGAAACTGCCTAAACATAATTAAAGAAATATTAAATTATGAAAATATGCGTAATGGATGTTTGAAAAAAACGGTGAAATTATTTTATATTCATTGAATTGAGATGTTCTAGTGGTTGATGCTCCTTGATTTAGAAGTGGATAATTTAATTCATTACGTGATTTGGGCGTGGATTTCTGCTAGAATTCAATGTCGTAAGAGACTTCGCATAGGGTATTGTCACTGAGGGCTATGAACTTGTCAGAATACTTCGAGGAAGGTTTTAATAATTAGGGGCTAAATGTTAATAGTAGTGGAGGATAATGTAGTAGTGACAGCTGAAGAAAGGGAGTTATAATTTTCGCCGCCGCAAGAGGCTGGTTCTTGATGATAAATGGAGGAAGATTTAGTAATGATAATTGTGAACGAGAGAGTTATTATTTTATATAATCCGCCGACTCGAGTTAATATTTTGATGTCGAAGCCTAGTTACAACCCAAATGCTATTAAATGTTGCAGAACTGCCTTGTTCCACTCGCTTAAAGGAATTGATATTGTTATCACTGTCAAGTTGTGATATATGAGCATGTTGTATAGGAAATCATCGATCACAATCCATCAATTAATTATTGCCGGAGTAGTAACGAGAAGAAAGTGATATGTAAAGGTATATCATGTGCATTGACCCTGGTTATTCGCAGCGGATTAATGTCGAAGTGGGTTTAAGATTCAAGTTTCAGGTAATTAATTAATAATGTTGTCTACGTAAGTTCTTTCATACCTGTTGTTTAGTCGTGTGTCTCCTGTGGTCGTTGGTCATCAGTAATTTGCCCTATGTTTTATTGCAATACGTATTATGTCAGCGGTATGAGTAGATCACTTTAAAGTAATGTGGGTATGGAGAAGTTGTATGTCACTGTAAAGCATGGTCGCCTGTCAAAAACAAAAAGTAATGTTCTATTGTGTTATAATTTGTTCAAATCACGGTAAGTCGTAATACCTTCTGCAGAAACTACTTATATTCCGATGTGTCAAGTGAATCTTAGTTAATGTTGGTATTGGTGATAGTGAATGTTGTCCCGTGGGATAGGATTCTCATATGATTTAATACTCCCGTAGGTGTGTTGTATTGAACTGTGATGCCTGTGTTGTGTTAAGCATTAAAGTAATTAATTAGCGTTATAAATTTTAATTGTAATCCAACGTTGATGTTAGGTATCGGTGATAGCTTATCTTGTTTTATTGTTGCTTTATATTTTCATGGTTTATTGATTTAATTATAGAAGGTGTTGATACTTATGAATAAGTAGTGTGTGATATCAATGGTACTGCGTATGATCGAGATGATATCGAAATGGATAGTTTAAAAAAAAAAATTTCCTTCAATATAACTCATTAGTTTATATCAACTATAATCACACTCGCGAGTTAGGTGAATATTGATAGTTTCATAAGTTCCTTATATTGTATCTGAGTTTTGATATAAATTTTTTCTACTATTAGTTTATTGACATATTTATAGCACTCGGTTTAGATAAATGTTAGGGTGTTGGTCATCGTTTGGAGGTAGGTTAGGTGTTGGTCAGTGTCTGTGCTGCTACTTTTTTTTGTTCTTTTATCGGAAGTGAAGCATTCACATACTTCATTCCTCAAACTGGGAGGGAGGCTAATGTAGCGGCACAGACCACCACGAGGTATTTCGGCAATAATCCCTTTCAGCCACAGGAAGTCGAACAAAGGGACGGAAATGCCCAACGGCTTGTCAAACCCACGCCAAGGAAAAACCCCTGACGTCATGGGAAGGGCGCGCCTCGTCTGGTGAAAGGGCGCGAAGGCCTACGTCACAGGGCGGTTAATAGACTAGGCAGATGGCGCTACTTGACGGTTCTACGCCAAGATGAGACAAGTCACGTGACGCACAACCCGATGCGTGATTGGCGGAGAGCCACCGCGTCATCGTGACGGGAGAGGGAATGGCGCGTGCCATAAATAGGGAGATACGAGCTTTCCCAGCCTTCTTATTTGAAAATTCTTCGGTGAGCGATCTTCTGCTCTTCCTAAGTGCGTCGGAACTTTATCGCTCCTGGATTCGGCCCTTCTGAGTATCGCGCCGCCGTATGGCTGCCGAGTGCCGCGATCAGTGCCTCGCGCTGAGGCGTTAGCCGCCGAACGTGAACTGGTACAAGCGTGGACGTTACCGCGTGTACGCACGCAAGCGTGTCCGTCCCACATGTGCGGGCACCACCCGAAGGAACGGAAGGCGCCTTCCCTGAGGCATCGATCTCGCCACGCCGCCACTTCAGCGAGTTGCGAGGGAGACCCGGCGTCGACTGGAGCTGACTGAGCCTCGCTGCCACCGGAAATCAACACCTACCAGCGCCGAGCACGGAGCATTCGGGTGAGATCGCCAAATGGGGCAACCGCCCACGAACATTTAAATCAAAAGGTGGAGAGAAAGACGGTTAAGAGAGAGAGAGAGAGGAATAGATAGTCAGAGCGCAGTAGGCGACAATTGTAATTTAGTACTGTTATGATGTATGGGGCATAATTATCTTGGGTGGGTATTAGTATCATTAAAGCAATATTTATTATATAATCAGCTCGTTCAATGATAGAAAACCAGAATCCAGTCATGCATGTCTCCCGAATCCTCTGCCAGATTCTATAAGTGGCTATGCAGGTGAGTTCTCACTACCACTGGCAGCCGGGCAAGCAGCCAGCCCACGTTGGACAGGGCAGAAGCTCACAATATATATAGACGTAAGTGCGTTGTCTTCCAACGCGGTAATCTCTGAATCTACTGAACCAATGCCGATGAAACTTTTGTGCTAACTTCCTTGAAAAGTCTCGACATTTTTGGCATAGCTTTACATCACAGATTCAAGAGCGCATCAATGTCAATACTTTAGGTGTGCGCCACCAGAGGATGACGTCTGAGATCTACTAATGGTTTCATCAATGTCCAGAATTATTACGAGATTCATTGGACTTTGAATAAGGTTATGTAATGTCCCTGTATGAACGGTGGTGATTTGTTAGTTCTGAACATTGGTGGAATATTTGGAAGAAATCGGTAACTAAAGTGGTAAAGATGACAAGGTACATGCACTATCCTTAATCCGTGGTATATACAAAGTGGCTATAAAACATTGGAGTTTGAATTTGTACAGAAATGAGGTAGGTTGAGACAGTGCAATGTACAATAATATATAGTACAGAATATACAGTAATCTACAATGTATTATATATAGATATCGTATACATTCTAAATAACCTCTTCTTTTACAGAAATTTGTAAACATTGAATTTCTTGAAACAATGCGAGTGTCAAGTTGTCAAAACAGATTAAACAAGTGCGAATAGATGGGCAGTCTATAAACGTTTTGAAACGGCTATTAAGAGAAGTGCGACTTGCTGAAGTACTCACTCGCACTATTGAAAATAATACTGCAAGGAGGGATGCAAATGTAAATAATTCTCTACGTAGTAGGGTTGCTTTTCAATAGCACTCACAATTTGACTATTTACACAGTTCTCATGTTCAAATTGGTAAAATGTAAAATGTTTGTATGTTTTGGTTTCATCCAGTTGATTTTTTCTTCATTATGTGCAGAAGATTAGTGCAATAGTACTATGTAATTAAGCAATGATCACTTACATATTGAGAATAATCTGTGCTATTATTTTACATTGCAATTGCTCCCAACGCATGAATTGGTTTCTGTTATTCACATTTCAAGATCCTTAATATATAGCACTTCAGATCAAATAATGAAGCTAATATGGTTTTGTTCAGAATATTGTCAATTTAGTGTGTACCCATAATGTACATGTTGATGGATCAGTATTGTTCTCATGCTTCAATGTTATGATTAATTGATTTACATAAAAAAATAAGTTTTATTCTACACGTAGTTTAAACTTATATATATTTTTCGTCTTCAAAATAATTATAAATACTGGCAATTACGTTCAATATTGATACTTTCATTTACTTTTATGATTATGATTCGTCAATTACGTTTTTACATATACATTCATATTCCATATCTATCTTCTAGCGTCTCCGTGCGAGAACTCTGGCATGTTAAACTTCGCTTAAAACAGCCAGTCCCTTCAAGGTCACGATTTGACAGATCAATTTCAAATATTTGTTTATGAATACAAGAGAAGACAAAATATAAAAAAGAGTAAGTTTTACAATGTGACAATTTATTGACAGTATTGGAAGTAATATGTGAAACTCCACAAAAAAACAACACAAAATATACGTGAGTCTACAAGTATTTTATTCTGTAGTTTAGGATTGTTTATTGTTTTTAGTTATAAAGTGAAGAAAGTTTAGGAGATGGAAGCCCAAATAAGAAAAATATAATTTTTTGTGAAAAAGTGAGCGAGGTAGACCGGAAATTTCCCAATGGGGGTGAAGAGAAGACAGGGCTATCGAAGCGTGGCCGTGCAGAGCATGGCAGGGAGGAGCAGGGGGGAGAAGGGATACAACATAAGAAGATAGTAGGCCCCACCACAGGGTATGAAAAAATGGAATTCCTCTCCCTGACTAATAATTTACTATAAACCCGAGCAACGCCGGGTACACCAGCTAGTACTTAATATTATTGATAGTATTACTCATGCACACTCGTATTGTATTGTACTAGTATTATTATTATTGTTAATTAATTGCCACCGGGTCATACCCAATAGCAGTTCCAATAAATGAATGTATGTTAATGGTCGCCTGAAGGTAGGTCGGTAATATAAATGCGTCATGCTGGTTTTACATCCCAAATAGTAGCTACTTCAGTATATTGGAAGTTTGGCGAAACCTTCGGGAAAGAACTCCAGCAAAAATTAATTGGTGATTCTCAAATAAAGAAAAAGATATCCGCGAAAGTGGACAAGGTAACATTTGTCAACTGATTGTGGTTACATGAATTCACGAACAATACAATTGATTTTTCTTGTGGACAACAGTTAGTGAGACTTCTGCATATTTTTAACACCTATCAACATTTCATCTATTTCAGCCAGAAATTAGGCAAAACAACCAGTTTTCTCAAACAAATGTACATGATCTTTTTTAACAAATTGGTTTTCTAGAACAGATTTTTTGAAGACCAAAATCTTATCTTCCATTTTGTAATTTCTAAATGTAAAGATTTTTGCAATTTTCAAAAATATGGAGTGTTAAACGAAAATGAAACTTGCGCCATTCTTTTGTAGCCCTCTATTCGTGGAAAAATTTAAAGAAATAATTTAAAATATTATTTTAGATTTTTTAGAAATAGCGTAAATTTTAACCGCCAATTCCGCAAAACCTGTTTAATTCAACTAGTCGGTTCGCGGGGAATTTTTTTTTATTACAGATAATATTCAACATGTCTTTTAATTTTAATTTTAATTTTCTTTCAAAAATAATTAAAATTTTTCAACATAAACCAAAAACATTGAACGCGCCCATTCAGGGCACCCACAGTTAGGAAATAAACCAAACGTTATGTATGTTTCTATTCACGACCCTGAAAAACATGTATGTATGTTGAACAGGAAGACAATAAATTAAAAAAAAATGTCTTTCCGGCAAATTTTGGCACAGAGTGAGCATTATTAAGGGCAATTGATTAGAAGGAATGGTCTCATTTTGTCTTCTTTTCAGGGATTCAATCCAGGTTGTTTTTAACTAACCGGTTCGCGGTCGATATATAGTTCAACACGTGATTCCGGCACATTATGTCACAGAGGCTGTATTCTTCGGGTAAATATTTAGAGGGAACGGTCCCCTATCATCTTCGACAGTGTTCAGGGATTTAATATCGCTTAAATGGTGATATTTTTTCGGAGAGAAAGTTTTTCGGGAATTTAATATCGCTTAATGGGCTTTATAAAATATGTTCATTTTGTGTGGCGGTTCGCAGACAAATGAAATTTGGATTCGCAACGAGAAAATTGAACGACAAGTTTCTAAATTACCGAAGTAAATGTATGGAAGTCAGGGACTTAGGTTTTTGCAATAAATATGAATTTCAGTTACGTGTTGAACACCATTGCAATAGATGACGACCGAATATTTCACGTGTTGGTCGCCGAAAATCTCAAGTACGTTTGCGTTAATGAATTGCAACAACGACGCATTTAATAATAAGATTGAGTCATGAATAAAAGACAATGAATGTAGAGTGCCCATTTTGAAGTTACTTGAATTTCGAGGAGGACAATCGAATCGTGTTTAACAACTGCTTTTACAAGGCATTCCAAAGGTGCAATAAATGAATTTGTTCTCACTATCAACAAATCACGGGGCCAATTTTTCGACAAAGTAGATGTGCTTTTAGAAGAATCCTGTTTTGCTTCTGGTGAACAGTATGGAGACCTCTCCAGATTAAAAGAATGTTTTTAAATGAAACTTTCTCAAAGGGATTCGCGCTACATTTTGTTTTGAAGAAGTATAAAAATATTTCTTTCTTATTCATATGCGAGAGTTTAATTTCGTTCCGTCATCTTCGACAAGATACTACTAGTTTTACCATAACCTCTTGTCCTAGTCTCTAGTGTATAATATTTATGAGAAATCTGCCTGTTCGGAGGAGAGTCTTACAGTGGTAAATTACAGATACGGGTGAAGACGATGTTCGCGGAGTACGAGGAAGTTAATTGAGGATTGCCGCTAAGGAGCGGTAGTTACCATTATTCATATCATTCTCCAACCACTCCATTCTCCAACCACTTCATTACCATCCACTTCATTACCACCCACTTCATTACCACCCACTTTAGTACCATCCACTTCATTACCACCCACATCATTACCACCCACTTCATTACCATCCACTTCAGTACCATCCACTTCATTACCACCCACTTCATTACCATCCACTTCATTACCACCCACTTCATTACCACCCACTTCATTACCATCCACTTCATTATCATCCCTTTCACGATAATATTTTTCATTCGTTCATTAATTCATTTTATTCGTTCGTTCATCCCTTCCATTTATACCTTGAGTACATACCTCCGATATGCGCGACGGGCTTGCGGCAAATTGCTGTCGGGTTCCTTCATGAGGTAGCGGCGCGAGCCAAGCAGCGCGTCCCTGAAGAACAGCTCAGGTGTGACGTTGTCCAGTTGGTAGGAGAATCCCTCGCGGTCCTCTGGCCGCAGCCTCTTCTCCAGAGCCAGGAAGCGTTTGTTCAAAAAGTCCCAATTTTGCATGAGGAAAAACGCCAGCGCCATATACGCCGCGTATATTCGGCGCTGCAGGCGAATCAACCTGCAACACGGAGGTGCACCGTCACTGCGATGGTGGGAATAGACATGCCCTAAGATTACACAGTTATACTAACTCGAATGCATCAGGAAGTAGGGCTGTATCTTATAAGGAACCCCAGGTGGTAGATGAAACAAGCAATAGCCTCGAAACCCGAGTTAAGAACTCTTCCAACTTCTCTTGAATTATGAAACAATTCACTACCACCAAGACTGATAAACCCAGAGGACTGTTACATGAGACACAGAAATAATAGTTCCGAGGGAGATAACGTTTTTTTTACTACTGGGAAATGACATTAATGTCATTTTATACTTTTGATTTTTTCAAAATTTCGCAAATGTGTGTTTTAAATTTATATTCAGTTGTTAATATTTACATCACGGACGTTTTATACATTATTTGATGTGTGAGTAAAAATGTTTCAAATGATTTTCCATCAAGTTTATTGAAAATAGATTAATTTTTCTTGTGAAAATTAGCTCAAGGTGGTTTATTCTCAAAAACGGCTCCAACTCTTTCAACAAAAAATGCATATAGCACCAGGTTTTACTTTTATATAATGTTGTTTAAATAATATGTATTTTAGTTCTATCATTAGTTAACCAAAAAACTGGCACAATGTTAAAAATGTCCTTTAGGCCGCTATAGATGACAGCTGGGAAGAGTGCGGGGGAAAATCAAAATGTTAGCCGAGGCTAAAGAGATTAGAGAACCAACTAGTATGTGAAAGTCTGTGCCACAATGAGTTTCCTTGCCTTCCCAATCCTCTCTACCCTTCCCATCATCAACACGTCCATCCACAAACCTACGCAAACAAGCTAGCAAGTGCAAAGAAACAAAGACACGTAGATTTGCGCAACCTGTCTCACAAATAAACAAGAACATTCCCACTGAACCCATCAAAAAGATACTAATTTAAGCATATAGTCATGGGCGACACTCTCCTTCCTGCTCCGTGTAAAATTCCCAATTTCTCTGTCACGGGTGTGTTTAAACCTAATGGGAGGTTTGCTAACGTGACCAGTGAGTTTGACACCCCCACAAAACTCTCATCAAACGGGATACAGTCATCATCATAGCAGGGAAGAATTGTTGTATTTGTAAACACGAATATTGTGAGACGTTAATATGTTTACATAATGTAACAATGTTCTTCTGAGTTTCCAGGATACCTGCTAGTTATTGGTTTAAGTTAAGCTACAGAAGTAGTCGTCTTGTATTATTCAACGTGACAATAAACTGTTACTTGTTGAAAATTGCGTTCCAGTATTGATTTAATCATTATAATGACATCAATTTGGGTGGTCACTTTACACCGAAGCAACATGTTGACAAACTTTATCGTGACATCCAAAACATGAACATTATAGTCTGGACTCTGCCCTTCTAGTATAACAAACCAATTCTGTGCAAAGAAATTAGACACGCAAACAACCAATTGAAACTGTTTCTGAGAACCACACATGTGAAATTATTTGACCGAAACTTTGTCTCAGAAAAACAACTTACCTGGCATGGTCTTCACCTGAACCTTGTTGGAAAACATGCACTCGTTAGCGAGCTTGCAAAACACATCCTTTCACAACCTCGGCAGTGTCCTGCCTAAGACCCATCCCCACACATATCTCATAGTTCTCTTTCATCCGCCGGGACCCCTTTGGACCCAATAACCTTATTCCCTGAACCTAATCTTTGTACTTCCTCTCCCATTATTCATTTCTCTATATCTCTCCCCCCTCCTTCCTCACCTCCTGTCACTTCTGGGTCATATTTCCTTCAACTAAGTAACAACTGTCAGATGCATATGTGTAGGTACATGCAAAAGATTCGAATAATGCATCTTAATGTTCAATCTCTTTCAAATAAAATTGAATTTATCGCGACAGGATTACAGTGTGTTCCAAGTCAAAGAGATGTTTTTAGGTTTACAGAACATTGGCTGTCTCATGACCTAAACACACTACAAATTACTAGTTCTTACCTTGCAGGATCGTATTGTTGTGCGAGGGAATTAAAGAAGGGTTATGCTTACGGACGCGTGTATATTTACGAAAGAAATGAAATTGATTCTACCTTCTTGTCAGAATTCAATTTATATGCAGATGAAAATGTTTTTGAAATAACAGTCGTACATCTTACTGGGCTCAAAATTATCTTACTTTGAATCTAAAGACCTCTAACAAAGAAAGATTTAGATTATTTCATTTTCTGGAAAATGTAGAGGTAACTCTGAACAAAATTATTAATCCCTCTTCCTCTCAAAATTAGCAGTCATCCATTGTTGTGTGTGGAGATTTCAATATTGAATATATGAGTGAATCTCACGAATAAAGAGAAGTTTCTTAATTTACTTCCTTGCCTTAATTTAGATGTCACAGTCAATATATCTACACGGAATAAACTGAAATAACAAAAAGCAATAGTTGATATTATAATTAACAAAAAACAATAAAACACAACAAAATTATTGTAATCTTTCTTGGTATTGATTATCAATATTTAAATACTATTTCCCTCTTGGCATACCATTGGAATTCAATAGATAATTATCTATAAATATTTACACCGACCTGAACTATTTGCTATAAATATTTACGTTATTGACTTCTCCTGCTCTGCTCATAGATTTCCTTTATGCTCAAATATTTATTAGGTTGGTAATAAATCTTATTGTTCGTGGGTATCGACACACAGCATTCTAGATCTTACCTTGCTGTATGCGAACGAGCTGTCAGTACAGACTCACGATTTCTGGAAGTTATGTTAATTTTTTTAAATTCATGGTATCTGACTACAAATTATCGTCCTTATTCCAAGAAAAGAAATCAAACATATACTAACAATTTAATATTACAATACTATATGAGCTCATCATATTTGTATTATACTTATTTCATAATTACTTATTTGACCATTTTTTGTAGCGTCTTAAAATATAACAAAGATACGTATTTGGTAAAACAAGTGGTTACTACTAAAAGAAAACTAAAACATGTTAAAACATTTCAATGAGATTCAGCGTTTATATTTACAATTCAGTAAATATCAATGCTGTAGCATTTTCCAGTGCAAATACTTAGAACGAACTTGGTCTTGTTCCTTCCCAACACAGACTACATTTCAATTTCAATTCCACAAGTATTATCTGGGTTCGAAGATTGGATGCTGCTCGTCATCCTATGAAACACCCGGAAACTTGAATTTTGCACAACCATCTGTACTGGGAGAACGTAGCGGTTTCTCAAAAGAAAACGAACCATTCAAGGTTTCTAATGTTCATTCATTGAAAACGCTTAGCCATTATAAACTTCTCCTAAGGAAAATATCAAATAATCAATGTTAATAATCAACATTGCGTTTACTATTTAGATGTGTTCAACATAACAAAAACCTATTGAAATCGCATTTTTACACGTTATTATAAAACCAATTCTATAAGTATAAGCATTTATTCACATTATTATTTGTAAAAGACTGAAATATCTAAGATGTTATTTGATTCATGTCTTCACTGAGGTCTGAGACTAAAAAAGATAAAAAAAAGAAAAAAAACAGCGGAAACTGCGGAAAATATACGGAGAAAATTAAAGTAATTGTGAGTGATTTATGTAGTTAAATGATCAATGCTTCTGCTTGACATAATCAACAATGCTTCTTGCTTGACATTATGCCACCTTCTTTAACAAACATGTAATTATATGTGATAAATATATTTAAACATGAAAATTTTGAAAAGCAAAATTATCAATTAGCTATCAAGATTCATCAGCAAGTATTATATTATTACTATTTTGTGATTCTTTTGCTCCCGTGTGAATTACCTAGTACACGTGAATAACAATAAAATTCTAATCGAAAATCCTAAATATTTTGAGAGCCGAGGCGCAAACAAAAAGTTGTAGGGTTCTTTAAAAAAACCAAAAAAGTTCTTCAAAAATTGTTACAAAAATTAAATTCAAAAGCGAAGAACGTCGAAAAACGGAAAAATCTAAATATTATAAAAGGTGATCAAAGATTTCTAGAAATTTCACAAAAAAAGGCTAACCAAACCGAAAAACAAATTTTCATTTTCCTGGCATAGAAAAAATAATTCTAATCCGTGTAAAATAATCCTCAAATAATCCGTGTTTACTCTTTTGCATTCTTATTGTGAATTTGATATCTTTGACATGTGGCGCACATTTCTCTAATAAAAAACTAAGCTCCTTGAATATAACATTATTATTTTCGCAATAAGTGCTCCTGGACATGGCGATGAAAAATGTTTGTGGGAGCATAGTGCGGTGGAGCAAGTTCTGCAGACTAGAGGGACACGGGTTTAAATCCTAGCAACGCTGGCATATTTTTACCTCCACGTATACTTGTGCAAAGAGAGAATTATGTAATGCTGCAAGAGAAAGTGTCGAAATTTCCACAGAAAACACGTATTGTGTGTCGCTTATTCAAAAACAGTGGATTGTTGATCTCGCTCGTATATTACTTTCTATTCATAGAGCTGTCAAAGCGCTTGGATTTTGAGTGATCTTGAACCTGAAAAAGTGATTTTAAAAACCTCTCATTGTGAGTCAGTTGACGTATTAGTAATTCTACAGCCTAAAGTAAACAGCATTTTTACCAAAATGTATATTCCTGGAACGACCAGGCTGATGTCACGAATTCTAGAATTTGAAGCGAATCTTTTAATTTTGAAGGTACTTTATATCAAACCCCCAACATATTTGCCTAATTTTCTAAAAAAAGTTCCATTTTTTCTGTAAATCTTTTCCTCGAATAGAGCAAAAGGCGTTTAAAATGACATACGTCCAATTTTGGGCGAACGATTTGTATATCCAAAATTCCAATAAATATGAACATTGTCGAAATATAATATTGACACTAGAGATTTTTTCCAACATTAAATTTGTTTTTAAAACTAGAACTTAAATTAGTGTAAATTAAACACAATGAATTTTTAAAAAACTGCAAATGCAAATGTTTCACTTTCTTTTGCGTCTGGAAGAAAGGACCCAAGTTCGAAAAGTTCTGTGGTGAAAAGTGTGCATCAATTTAGGCCCTCCAAATAATCTTTAAAACATTTGTATTTTTTTATTTTTATATAAACGTAATTTTGTTTTATGTAAATGTGCTTTGTAATTCGTGTATTTTAATGTTACATGTTAAATTAGATTTTACGTAGTATTTTGACATATTCTTAATGTTGCGGCAGTGTCCGCCACATCGAAAAGCGCGCCAGAAAGTTGGCGCGGCGTGACGTCTGCGAGGCTTAGCGGAGCAGTAGACCAGCGAGTGAACCGACCAACCAGTAGCGAGCAGCCGGCGCGCGAAGCCTCTGCTAGGAAGCGACAGTACAGTACAGTACAGTACAATACAGTACAGTACAGTACAGAACAGTACATATCTACAGCCATATCTAAAGTGGGCCAAGAAGAGAAATAAGAAGAGAAACAAGAACTTTAAGGGAAAGGTCGCGCGGGGAATCAACGGACTGCATCCCGTGGTCAGTTCTTCTTCACCCCCACTTTCCAGCTAATTCATATGCAGATTAACTGACTGCTTAACTTATTATTTCGTTCGCGTCAACTTCTAAGGTTATTAATCCCGTAAGTGCAGTTCATGGTTTTATCGCAGGAAGTGGCGGTGAGCTTCCCACGCTGTCAAGATCCGGCTCCGACCTACTCGTCCACCTGCGGGGGTTTTCTCAACCAGTTATTCCACATTAGGAGGGCAACATCCTTGTCGGGACAAGCTCAAAACTCCCGACTGCTCTCCCGACATGTGTGGTAAGATGAGAAAGTGAGAGTGAGGAGGACGAGGAAGGAACGATCGAGCGCGGACCGCGGTCGTTTGTTAGGGTACTGTTCCGTCATTTGCCTGGTGTTGATCATGGAAACCACGTAAAACTATCGACTAGAGCCACCGATCGCTAGAATTCTCCTCCCGACAGTCGGAATTAGACCCATCTATCTAGATAGTATCAAAAACCCTGCCGCAGTCGGGACTCCAACCCGAGGACTTTCCAGTCAGACACTGCAGTGACATCAGTTGATGCCCTGAGCCACCTCAGTCGGTAATCCCCTTACAGTTTTTGTTAATTGAGAAGCCATAAGCGTTTCGTACATGCGGTGTTTCGGAGAGAGAAAACATTTTTGTTCCATTTGTATTAGTAAGTAGCGAAAATAGATGTTCTCGCCCGACCACGTGTAGTCAGAGGAGTAAGAAAATCGTAGTGATACGAAGTTTAAATTTTAGATTCCACAAACTTTTAAGCGAAGTTTTCAAAGTTCAGAATACGTGGAAAGATCGTGCAAATGTTTCCCGAAAGCAGAAGGGAATCAATATAATATTACGCAGACCACGTGAACGTAGAATTCGATCATTTTACTAAAGAGGAAAACGGTTGGGGATTCTGTCGGGCTACGACTTTTTGGAGAGGAAAACAGCATAGGCAATGTTGACCACAGGATGCAGTGGGTATTGGTCCGGCGCGCGACGGGTCAGGACAGTCATCCCCTCACGGAATGCCGCCCCGACGACGGCGGTTGTGGTAATATAAACCTGTGACAGCGCCGGTTCGTCCTGTGAGTGGGATATGCTCACGTAGGAAGCTGGCAAGGCGCTGATAACCAGTGCTGTACTCACATGGGTTTGCGGCCGGTGGCGGAGAGCAGGGCGTCGCCGATCACGGCCGGCAGCACATTGAAGCACAAGAACAGCAGGTAGAAGAGCAGGCGGTTGCGGGTGACGCCGCCGCACGGGTGGTACATTGTCCCCGAGAAGGGCAACATGTCGGCGCTCTCGTACGCGAGGTCGACGATGCGGCCCTGGGAGACGTGCTGCAGCCCCGTCGTCGCGGCCTGGTACACGAGCGGCGGCCCCACCCTGCACAGCCACACACCGCACATCCTTTACTCAGGACTCAATAGACCTGGTTCACGAGCGGCGGCCCCACCCTGCACAGCCACACACAGGACATCCTTTACTCAGGACGCAATAGACCTAGTACACGAGTGGCGGCCCAACCCTTCACAGCCACATACCGCACACCCATTACCCAGGACGCAATAGACCTGATACACGAGCGGCGGCCCCACCCTTCACAGCCACATACCGCACACCCATTACCCAGGACGCAATAGACCTGATACACGAGCGGCGGCCCCACCCTTCACAGCCACATACCGCACACCCATTACCCAGGACGCAATAGACCTGATACACGAGCGGCGGCCCCACCCTTCACAGCCACATACCGCACACCCATTACCCAGGACGCAATAGACCTGATACACGAGCGGCGGCCCCACCCTTCACAGCCACATACCGCACACCCATTACCCAGGACGCAATAGACCTGATACACGAGCGGCGGCCCCACCCTTCACAGCCACATACCGGACACAATGGACCTGGTACACGAGCGGCGGCCCAACCCTGCGTAGCCACATACAGCAAACCCATTACTCAGGACGCAATAGACCTGGTACACGAGCGGCGGCCCCACCCTTCACAGCCACATACCGCACACCTTTACTCAGGACACTTACCCAGGACGCAATAGACCTGATACACGAGCGGCGGCCCCACCCTTCACAGCCACATACCGCACACCCATTACCCAGGACGCAATAGACCTGGTACACGAGCGGCGGCCCCACCCTTCACAGCCACATACCGCACACCCATTACCCAGGACGCAATAGACCTGATACACGAGCGGCGGCCCCACCCTTCACAGCCACATACCGCACACCCATTACCCAGGACGCAATAGACCTGATACACGAGCGGCGGCCCCACCCTTCACAGCCACATACCGCACACCCATTACCCAGGACGCAATAGACCTGATACACGAGCGGCGGCCCCACCCTTCACAGCCACATACCGCACACCCATTACCCAGGACGCAATAGACCTGATACACGAGCGGCGGCCCCACCCTTCACAGCCACATACCGCACACCCATTACCCAGGACGCAATAGACCTGATACACGAGCGGCGGCCCCACCCTTCACAGCCACATACCGCACACCCATTACCCAGGACGCAATAGACCTGATACACGAGCGGCGGCCCCACCCTTCACAGCCACATACCGCACACCCATTACCCAGGACGCAATAGACCTGATACACGAGCGGCGGCCCCACCCTTCACAGCCACATACCGCACACCCATTACCCAGGACGCAATAGACCTGATACACGAGCGGCGGCCCCACCCTTCACAGCCACATACCGCACACCCATTACCCAGGACGCAATAGACCTGATACACGAGCGGCGGCCCCACCCTTCACAGCCACATACCGCACACCCATTACCCAGGACGCAATAGACCTGATACACGAGCGGCGGCCCCACCCTTCACAGCCACATACCGCACACCCATTACCCAGGACGCAATAGACCTGATACACGAGCGGCGGCCCCACCCTTCACAGCCACATACCGCACACCCATTACCCAGGACGCAATAGACCTGATACACGAGCGGCGGCCCCACCCTTCACAGCCACATACCGCACACCCATTACTCAGGACGCAATAGACCTGGTACACGAGCGGAGATCCCACCCTTCATAGCCACATACCGCACACCCATTACTCAGGACGCAATAGACCTGGTACACGAGCGGCGGTCCCACCCTTCATAGCCACATACCGCACACCCATTACTAAGGACGCAATAGACCTGGTACACGAGCGGCGGTCCCACCCTTCATAGCCACATACCGCACACCCGCCACAATAGGCGGAGGTTTGCCGGGTTGATTGAGTATTTCGTGTTTCTGGAGGCGTCAACTGCTAAGGTCAGATTCTAGTAAATGTAGTGCATGTTTTTATCGCACGAGGTACGGGATCTTCCTCCGCTGGATGGTGATGCCCAGCGCCGAACTACACGTCGCAGAGCGGGGTTTTCCTCAACGAGGTATCTCTCACCAGTGGGATACTGCCCCTGCCGCGACAAGTTCTAAGCTCCCTACTGATCTTCTGATATACGGGATAGCTTAGTGCATGTAGTGTGTGTAAGTAATGACGATTGGACAAGGAAGAGGAAGGAAAGATCATTCGCGGTGCGCAGCCCGTTTTTAGGGTACTCTGGCTTTCGCCTGTTGTTGATCGGAAAACTATCACAGCAGCCGGCCGCTAGGAGTTTTCTCCAGGCAGCGTCTGCATTCGATCTAGCTCTGTAGCCAGTGTCGAAAATCCAGCTACTGTCGGAAGTCGAAGCCTAGGACCTGCCGGTCAGAGGCACTGCGGTGATGTCAGTTGGTGCCTTGAGCTACCTAAGCTGGTGGGGTTGCCGGGGATCGATTAAATTATTCAATGAACCTTGATGAAAGAGAGAATTCAAGATTGCACGATTCCAGTGATTTGATTTTGTTATCAGTTTATATACCGCCGTCAGTAAGATTATCTTGTGCTGAGTATAAAATTATATATTTAATTTTATATTACGTCAGGTAAATGTGTAACTAATAATTAAGTAGAAATGGATTTCAATGAAATTATTTATATGGATAATAGTAAAAATATTTGATTGGTTTAGTAGTAATTAAGTGGTCATTATTTGGTTTAGTAGTAATTTGAATTTATGGTTAATATTATTATAGTTTAATATTACAGAGATGGATTTATGAATATATTGAAATATTTACTTTTTGAGAGAAGAGTATTTATTTGATTTCGAGAAAAAATTTTGACTGTATGCAAAATCAAAAATTCAGACATTCAATGAAAATTATATTTGCACCATTTTATGCATTCTCAACGATATCCAATGACAAAATTAAATAAAAACAGATTGGAGCCATTTTTGAGAGAATTTTGAAAATGTCAAGACTTCATGTAAAGAATCATCCAAAATCAAAGTATCTGTTTCAAACTCGCAGGGTCTCGAATTCGTTCAGATCGATAAGAGAATATCAATTTTAGAGAAAATTGTTTGAACGGTTTAGGTGCTGTTGTTGACCACAGACAGACAGACGGGGAGAGCTGGCCACACAACGTGTTACAGAAAGAAATGTATTATTTATATAGGAACAGGATTTATTTGCTTTTTCGATGCGATGGCCCCACAATAAGAGTGACTGTCGAAAATCTCTGTTTTTGCACCAACTCTACAAAACTTTCGGTGTTCTCCGAAAGTAGTCAGAGCTGTAACACCTTGGGTATGCTAAGGAATCTCACCCTTTCGTGGCGATCTCGCAACTGCACATGATAAGTCCCTTGACGACGACGTCGCAGGGCACGTAGTCGGTGTAACAGTCGGGGTCGCAGTAGACGAAGTGCACCACGCCCTTTCCTGCGCCCACCATCACACCCATGGGGCCGTTGAAGTTGTCGATCCAACCGGGGAACGGGTCAAGGGCGGTACCCACCACTGCAACAAGAACAAGACAATCAGAAAGATTCAGGACCTCTTACTAATTGATGGTTTCCGGGCACGGCAGCTGTTGTCAACTGTTCCGTTAGAGTAGTGCTTTTTTTATCTCGGAAGACGGCGGTGGAACTGCCGACCTACAAATCGGTTTGTAGGTAATTTCCGTTTCCCGTATCTCCCCCAGCGGGAGACGGCCTCTCCTGGTGATCTCTATGGTCCCCCACATGTGTAGTTGTGTACTGCATGTATGTGTATGTGTGTGTGTGTGTGTGTGTAAATAAAAGAAGATAGCGCAAAGAAGAAAAAACAGATCCAGTCCGTGGTCTGCTATTTAGGGTACTGTTGTGACATTTACCTAATATTAATATGAACACCAAAGAAAACTATCGTTCAGAGCAGCTGACAGCTAAAATTCTCACTCTCGCAGCGGTTACTTAGACCTGTTTGTAGGGCTAGTGTCGAAAATCCGCCATCATGGCACTCGATCCTAGGACCTCCCAGTCCGAAGTCGCTGCAGATACAGCAACAATTAGACCTGTTTGTAGGGCTAGTGTCGAAAATCCGCCACCATAGCACTTGAATCCCAGGACCTCCCAGTCTGAAGTCGCTGCAGATACAGCAACAATTAGACCTGTTTGTAGGGCTAGTGTCGAAAATCCGCCACCATGGCACTTGAATCCCAGGACCTCCCAGTCCGAAGTCGCTGCAGATACAGCAACAATTAGACCTGTTTGTAGGGCTAGTGTCGAAAATCCGCCACCATGGCACTCGATCCTAGAACCTCCCAGTCAGAGGCCGCTGCAGATACAGCAACAATTAGACCTGTTTGTAGGGCTAGTGTCGAAAATCCACCACCATGGCACTCGAATCCCAGGACCTCCCAGTCCGAAGTCGCTGCAGATACAGCAACAATTAGACCTGTTTGTAGGGCTAGTGTCGAAAATCCGCCATCATGGCACTCGATCCTAGGACCTCCCAGTCAGAGGCCGCTGCAGATACAGCAAAAATTAGACCTGTTTGTAGGGCTAGTGTCGAAAATCCGCCACCATGGCACTTGAATCCCAGGACCTCCCAGTCCGAAGTCGCTGCAGATACAGCAACAATTAGACCAGTTTGTAGGGCTAGTGTCGAAAATCCGCCACCATGGCACTCGATCCTAGAACCTTCCAGTCAGAGGCCGCTGCAGATACAGCAACAATTAGACCTGTTTGTAGGGCTAGGTCGTCGAAAATCCGCCACCATGGCACTCGATCCTAGAACCTCCCAGTCCGAAGTCGCTGCAGATACAGCAACAATTAGACCTGTTTGTAGGGCTAGTGTCGAAAATCCGCCACCATGGCACTCGAATCCCAGGACCTCCCAGTCCGAAGTCGCTGCAGATACAGCAACAATTAGACCTGTTTGTAGGGCTAGTGTCGAAAATCCGCCACCATGGCACTCGATCCTAGAACCTCCCACTCCGAAGTCGCTGCAGATACAGCAACAATTAGACCTGTTTGTAGGGCTAGTGTCGAAAATCCGCCACCATGGCACTCGAATCCCAGGACCTCCCAGTCCGAAGTCGCTGCAGATACAGCAACAATTAGACCTGTTTGTAGGGCTAGTGTCGAAAATCCGCCATCATCGCACTCGATCCTAGGACCTCCCAGTCCGATGTCGCAGCAGATACAGCAACAATTAGACCTGTTTGTAGGGCTAGTGTCGAAAATCCGCCACCATGGCACTTGAATCCCAGGACCTCCCAGTCCGAAGTCATTGCAGATACAGCAACAATTAGACCTGTTTGTAGGGCTAGTGTCGAAAATCCGCCACTATGGCACTCGATCCTAGAACCTCCCAGTCAGAGGCCGCTGCAGATACAGCAACAATTAGACCTGTTTGTAGGGCTAGTGTCGAAAATCCGCCACCATGGCACTTGAATCCCAGGACCTCCCAGTCCGAAGTTGCTGCAGATACAGCAACAATTAGACCTGTTTGTAGGGCTAGTGTCGAAAATCCGCCACTATGGCACTCGATCCTAGAACCTCCCAGTCAGAGGCCGCTGCAGATACAGCAACAATTAGACCTGTTTGTAGGGCTAGTGTCGAAAATCCGCCACCATGGCACTTGAATCCCAGGACCTCCCAGTCCGAAGTCGCTGCAGATACAGCAACAATTAGACCTGTTTGTAGGGCTAGTGTCGAAAATCCGCCACCACGGCACTCGATCCTAGGACCTCCCAGTCCGAAGTCGCTGCAGATACAGCAACAATTAGACCTGTTTTGTAGGGCTAGTGTCGAAAATCCGCCACCATGGCACTCGAATCCCAGGACCTCCCAGTCCGAAGTCGCTGCAGATACAGCAACAATTAGACCTGTTTGTAGGGCTAGTGTCGAAAATCCGCCACCATGGCACTCGATCCTAGGACCTCCCAGTCCGAAGTCGCTGCAGATACAGCAACAATTAGACCTGTTTGTAGGGCTAGTGTCGAAAATCCGCCATCATGGCACTCGATCCTAGGACCTCCCAGTCCGAAGTCGCTGCAGATACAGCAACAATTAGACCTGTTTGTAGGGCTAGTGTCGAAAATCCACCACCATGACACTCGAATCCTAGGACCTCCCAGTCCGAAGTCGCTGCAGATACAGCAACAATTAGACCTGTTTGTAGGGCGAGTGTCGAAAATCCACCACCATGGCACTCGAATCCTAGGACCTCCCAGTCCGAAGTCGCTGCAGATTCAGCAACAATTAGATCTTTTTGTAGGGCGAGTGTCGAAAATCCGCCACCATGGCACTCGATCCTAAGACCTCCCAGTCCGAAGTCGGTGCAGATACAGCAACAATTAGACCTGTTTGTAGGGCTAGTGTCGAAAATCCACCACCATGGCACTCGATCCTAGGACCTCCCAGTCCGAAGTCGCTGCAGATACAGCAACAATTAGACCTGTTTGTAGGGCTAGTGTCGAAAATCCGCCACCACTCGAATCCCAGGACAGTCCGAAGTCGCTGCAGATACAGCAACAATTAGACCTGTTTGTAGGGCTAGTGTCGAAAATCCGCCACCATGGCACTCGAATCCTAGGACCTCCCAGTCCGAAGTCGCTGCAGATTCAGCAACAATTAGATCTTTTTGTAGGGCGAGTGTCGAAAATCCGCCACCATGGCACTCGATCCTAAGACCTCCCAGTCCGAAGTCGGTGCAGATACAGCAACAATTAGACTTGTTTGTAGGGCTAGTGTCGAAAATCCACCATCATGGCACTCGATCCTAGGACCTCCCAGTCCGAAGTCGCTGCAGATACAGCAACAATTAGACCTGTTCGTAGGGCTAGTGTCGAAAATCCGCCACTATGGCACTCGAATCCTAGGACCTCCCAGTCCGAAGTCGCTGCAGATACAGCAACAATTAGACCTGTTTGTAGGGCTAGTGTCGAAAATCCGCCACTATTGCACTCGTATCCCAGGACCTCCCAGTCCGAAGTCGCTGCAGATACAGCAACAATTAGACCTTTTTGTAGGGCGAGTGTCGAAAATCCGCCACCATGGCACTCGATCCTAAGACCTCCCAGTCCGAAGTCGCTGCAGATACAGCAACAATTAGACCTGTTTGTAGGGCTAGTGTCGCAAATCCGCCATCATGGCACTCGATCCTAGGACCTCACAATCCGAAGTCGCTGCAGATACAGCAACAATTAGACCTGTTTGTAGGGCTAGTGTCGAAAATCCACCACCATGACACTCGAATCCCAGGACCTCCCAGTCCGAAGTCGCTGCAGATACAGCAACAATTAGACCTGTTCGTAGGGCTAGTGTCGAAAATCCGCCACTATGGCACTCGAATCCTAGGACCTCCCAGTCCGAAGTCGCTGCAGATACAGCAACAATTAGACCTGTTCGTAGGGCTAGTGTCGAAAATCCGCCACCATGGCACTCGAATCCCAGGACCTCCCAGTCCGAAGTCACTGCAGATACAGCAACAATTAGACCTGTTTGTAGGGCTAGTGTCGAAAATACACCACCATGACACTCGATCCTAGGACCCCCCAGTCCGAAGTCGCTGCAGATAAAGCAACAATTAGACCTGTTTGTAGGGCTTGTGTCGAAAATCCGCCACCATGGAACTCGAATTCTAGGACCTCCCAGTCCGCAGTCGCTGCAGATACGGCAACAATTAGACCTGTTTGTAGGGCTAGTGTCGAAAATCCGCCACTATGGCACTCGAATCCCAGGACCGCCGAGTCCGAAGTCGCTGCAGATACAGCAACAATTAGACCTGTTTGTAGGGCTAGTGTCGAAATCCGCCACCATGGCACTCGAATCCCAGGACCTCCCAGTCCGAAGTCGCTGCAGATACAGCAACAATTTGTCCTGTTTGTAGGGCGAGTGTCGAAAATCCGCCACCATGGCACTTGAATCCCAGGACCTCCCAGTCCGAAGTCGCAGCAGATACAGCAACAATTAGACCTGTTTGTAGGGCTAGTGTCGAAAATCCGCCACCATGGCACTCGAATCCCAGGACCTCCCAGTCCGAAGTCGCTGCAGATACAGCAACAATTAGACCTGTTTGTAGGGCTAGTGTCGAAAATCCGCCACCACGGCACTCGATCCTAGGACCTCCCAGTCCGATGTCGCTGCAGATACAGCAACAATTAGACCTGTTTGTAGGGCTAGTGTCGAAAATCCACCACCATGGCACTCGATCCTAGGACCTCCCAGTCCGAAGTCGCTGCAGATACAGCAACAATTAGACCTGTTTGTAGGGCTAGTGTCGAAAATCCGCCATCATGCACTCGATCCTAGGACCTCCCAGTCCGATGTCGCAGCAGATACAGCAACAATTAGACCTGTTTGTAGGGCTAGTGTCGAAAATCCACCATCATGGCACTCGATCCTAGGACCTCCCAGTCCGAAGTCGCTGCAGATACAGCAACAATTAGACCTGTTTGTAGGGCTAGTGTCGAAAATCCGCCACCATGGCACTCGATCCTAGGACCTCCCAGTCCGAAGTCGCTGCAGATACAGCAACAATTAGACCTGTTTGTAGGGCTAGTGTCGAAAATCCGCCACCATGGCACTCGAATCCCAGGACCTCCCAGTCCGAAGTCGCTGCAGATACAGCAACAATTAGACCTGTTTGTAGGGCTAGTGTCGAAAATCCGCCACCATGGCACTCGATCCTAGAACCTCCCACTCCGAAGTCGCTGCAGATACAGCAACAATTAGACCTGTTTGTAGGGCTAGTGTCGAAAATCCGCCACCATGGCACTCGAATCCCAGGACCTCCCAGTCCGAAGTCGCTGCAGATACAGCAACAATTAGACCTGTTTGTAGGGCTAGTGTCGAAAATCCGCCACCATGGCACTCGAATCCCAGGACCTCCCAGTCCGAAGTCTCTGCAGATACAACAACAATACTGTCTCTAAGCTAACTCAGCCGGTACCGGAACTCTCGGAGACAGGAGAATTTCGATGCGATAAGTCGTGTAATGTGTGCTGTTCTTGGAAATTCGTGCGTATATTCAAGCTATTGAAGAATTATGACACAGTTCATTGTGACATCTTTTTGGGTACGCACTGCGAAAGGGCTTCATCTGGGAGCTAGGTAGATTCTTAGCGCTGAAACTCCCCGATATCCTTTCAAAATTCCGTCCGCATTTCCGTAAAAACTGTTCTTTCACACTCGCCACCCACAATATTGCTGGTAGATGAACTACGAGCTAAATAAATTGATATCCATAGAAAATAAGATAGGCTTAGAAAAAATGTATAATGCATTTTTTCTCGCTAGTAATTTTTTTCTACTTTCAAATGCTGTTTTCTTGAAAACTATTTAGGTATTTACTGCATGGACCTTCGTAGTTAATTAAATGCCTCTATTTTTGCCTATGGAATGTACATTAGCTGGAGGATCACAAATATTTAAAATAGTGGTATTGCAATATTATATAGTTAACTAGTGGGGCTACAAATGCCACAGAATTTCTCGCACTAGTTAGTTTTCTAATTTCTTTGCTCTGGACTAGGTTTTCGGACTTCCACATACTCTTGCCAGCTACTGTTCAATCGCTGCCCAAAGAACATTTTTCTGACATTTTCCCAATTTGTTGGTTTTCTAATAGTAGAAACGAAATATTACTTTAAGAATATTATAGAAGGGTATAATCATGTTCTATTCGAAATATGTGTTGAAAACTTTGAAACAGTTTATAAGAAAATTGCATTTAAGCGTAACTGCTGAACTATAGGGAAATTATTGTTTATAACATTGGAGCCGTTTATAAGAAAATGGCGTCTAAGCGTTACAGTAAATGCGAAATTTGAAGCTCTTCTATTCGCAAATCGCAAATGCAATAATGTACACAAATCGTTGGAAATGAGCATATGAAATGCATTATATATATTCAGACGAAACGGACTTGGTCCATTTCTCTCATGGGTCAATTGAGAGATGGCTACAACACCAGTGTCGCCATCACAACATTTTAAAGCCGCGTTGATGGCGTCAGGGAATGACGTGCAGCGACGGTTGTGTGTAAACCCGCGACCGAAAAGATGTCAGCGAATGAGGAGAAGGCCGCTAAGACCTAAAATTGCCATTGGCCGGCATCGGTCATGCGAGGTGTCAGAAAACCATCACCTCGGTAGGTCGCGCAAGCGAACATTCTTCTAAAAACCGTCGCAGGGGCAAGTCGATTCATTTCTTCTCAAAATTCGTGGTGGAGGCAAGGCGAAAGTATTTGGCTGTGAGATTTAAGGGCAAAACGAACTTTGTAATTTCTGGAATAATTATTTTTTCCCGAAGCAGTTCAGTTAAATGTGCGCGAGCTACGAAAAGTTAAAAGGTAATTGTCGCACAAAGGCCGAGCTAACACTAACTAGTAAATTCAGTAGGCTCGAGTTAGAGCGGAGTAAAAACTCACAAGCTCGTTTCATCTACAATTACGTAAACGTGAACTGCACCATCAAAAAAATGTAAAATCGCCGATCCGAGCCGAACGCCGCCAGGAAGAACCGTCTACTAGAACCTGTAGCAAGGAAGAAGTCAATTAAGTTTATAAATTTATCACGGACATTTTGGAAATGAGTAAAACTCGACGCCGCACGCATCCAAAAAGGAGGAAGGAGGTTTGGATCATCGCGAGGAGAGCTTCGCCGGGAAGACGCTGCTAGCCGCCCAAGGTCGCCGCCAGCGACACCGCTTCCGTGCAAGCGAGGCAAACTGCTGCCTTCAGTCCCCGAGCGGATCCGACGAGGTCATCCACCCCGATTTCAACCCTACGGGCACGCCGCTTGCAGCAAAAGCTGAACCCCAAGGTACACGCCGCCGAGAGCCGTGGGACGATAGTGAGTACCCGTAAATCCACAGAATTCTTAGAGAATTTGCTTTTCTGTAAAGGGGCCCATACACGCTCAATATTATTGCACAATGTGAGTTGCACAATATTTTGACGGAGGCCCATACACGCTGAATATTATTGAGCAATATTTTGATTTGTGCAATAAATTGTATCGTATGTAGGCAATATTGATGGTTGTGCAATATATTGCGCAATCGCGAGCACAGACGTACAACCTTCAAGGCAATATATTGTGCAAGCTGTTCCAACCAGAAACCTCATTTCTTCAAAATACCATAGCAAAGGCTCCACATCCTCCGCTCCTGCACCACTTTTCTCTGCCTCACGAATCCGTTTTAGTTATTTTCGGAAGTTTGTTCTCAAAGAATTAATTTTTTTCACTGCTTCTGATTTATCAGCCTCCGGATATTTTTCGCGGTATTTTTCTAACAGAAGTTCATACTATTGTAGAAATCACGACCGTTAATAAGTAGTAGGAAAATGGATCACGGGATCGGTCAATTAATGGATTACACTAGTTTGCCAACGTTTCGGAATATTTTATTCCATATATTGGAATAAAATATTCCGAAACGTTGGCAAACTAGTGTAATCCATTAATTGACCGATCCCGTGATCCATTTCCTACGAAGTTCATACTGCTCCCCCTTTTTCGCACGATTAGTATAATCTCTACACATTACATCCCACAGAACCGGAAGGCCACGATAAACTTCAATAAATTCGAGAATGAATTGTCTATCTGGCAGCTTGGTTCCTTGGCAGCCATGACGACGCGCACTCTACCACGTGTTGATACTGACTGATGGGATATTGCACAATATTGCCTACACACGGCACAACCTTTTCCCGTTTGAACAATATATTTTCAAGGATTTGAATTTAGCACAATATATTGCACAACCTTTCAATTCCGACTACACACGATCAACTATATTGCACAAACCTAAATATTGCGCAATAATATTGAGCGTCTATGGGGCGCATAAAAGAAATCCGATACCCTCTTGTAAACTTTGCATTTGAGATTGTGTTAAATTTCATTTTGTGGGTGAAGGCATCACTAATCTGCCTTGTTATTTGATACAAATTCATGTAAAGGAAGTGTAAACTAGGTTAAATAATGTAAGGTTGTAGAAAGTGTAATTAGAAAGTTAGGATGGCCAATAGTACGATTATATCCGCGCCAGCTGGTTGCGTAGGAGTGCATTGTATTATGGGTTAATGAAATTTGAAATCAGTAGCGTCAGACATTAGATTCTGATCGCAGAATTATTAACAATAAAATCCGCATTATTTTTTGAGATTTTACATTAGGAACCTAATGATTGCTTGTGCTATACTTGTGAAATCACGCAGAGTAGTGGTTTGTGTGTTCAAGTTTTGTACAAATTTTGTATCATCGAAGCTTTTATTAATGAAGTGTTCTAAAGCCCATAGTAGCAGTTAATGTGTGTGAGTTTCCTCACTCATATTCCAAGCAGGGTTTCCTGGGAAAGAAATACTTTCAATTTGAATAAACAACTGGTAGGGCCCGGCGCCAAAGCGGCGGAGAAGACGTCGCATGTGACACCCGCGCTAGAATAAGATCTCGTGGTGTATAACCGCCTTGACCCTTCATCAGTTGGTGAATGCACGGCGCGTCGCGAAATACGACGACGTGTTCCGTCGCAGATATATATATATATATATATATATATATATATATATATATATATATATATATATATACATATATATTGTGTGTGTGCAACTTTTGAAAAAACAAAAGAAAAGCAAAATGACTTAAAAAATCTTAAACAGTGAATTTAGAATAATCCCTACAAAAAGTTTGAAAAAAGTTTGAAAACATTTTTGTTTTCGAAAACCTTTATAAGACATCATTTAAATCACATGTACTCATAAATGCAATAATGTGATAAAATTGCAACTCATTAACGACGTGAGAGACAAATAAACAAATTGTAAATTTGAAAAAACAAAAGAGTAGAGAAAAATGGCGTATAAGTAATTTTTTACCGTACATTTAGCAATATCCTTACGAAAAGTTTATAGAAATAAACGGAGCTATTTTTGGGAAATGTTGTTTTTAGTATTTTTTAAAATTGCACACGATATCTTTCACGTAATATTACGCAAAAGTAATCATTTTTATTTAAAAATGTACCGAACCTTAATTAAAGCACTAATTTTGGAGCAAAGATTAATTGAAGAAAAAATCACCATCTTTAATTTTGTAGTTGTAGGAAGACACAGAAGAAATTCATACTTTTGCAATTTTCGAAAATTTTAATTAGTGAAAATCGGCGTGTTTGTATGCGTGTGCGGGAGAGCGCACCGAATTGCAATCGCGCCCCGCCCCCTCGGCCTGTAGGTTGGTCGTCACGGTAGATATGGTAGCCTCTAAACGAGAAAGCTCGGTTTGTCGTTAAGAAAGTTTTTTGAATTAAAAGGATGGCTATTGAGTAATCTTCACAGAATTTTTCTGCTTTCAGAATGTCGCTTTTACTAGCAGACACAGTTCCCTCTGCGTTCCAAGACGCAATGTGATAAAGCCAGTTTTGGGGGGAAGGCATTTGGAATGTGGAAGCGACGGCCAGAACAGCGTTTAAAACTTTGATAAGGATATTTCCTGTCCCTTTAAGGATGGTGACTGCCGATTTAACTCTAAAAATAACTTTCTGGAGGTGAATTTGTGGGATTACTAGTGAAATTAAACTTCCGAGCTCTGAGAGCACGTCTGGTGCTGTAGCGTTGATACCCGGTGGCGCGCCCGCAGTGCCGGTCTGTAGGGTGTGTTGCATCTGCCAGGAGAGCGGTGGATTTTAGATTCGGGAAATTTTGTGCGTTGTTCTGTGGTACTCCGCGGGACGCGGCAGTGGCGGTGCGCAGTTCTTTTGCTTCTGGCATTTTTTAATCATTTTTCGTCACGCTTCTAGTGCTTTTAAGTACGCGGAGCAACCTTTGAAATTGGCGGGGTGCTCCTCCCCGCAGTTGGCGCATTGAGGTTTAGAAAATATCTCATCTGATTTGCACTCTGATGTGGAGTGATTTCCGGCGCATCCTCTGCAGCGACAGGAAGGTGACACCCGTTTTCGGTGTGCCCCCACAGCAGTCATTAAGTGCACCACGGGATTATCTCGCGTTCGCGCGGTTCTTTAAGATAATCACGACATTGCATTAAATATTTAATGCTACTTATTTCCGTCAGTTGGTTATAGTTAATTTCTATTTGATAAATGCTGAGAGGCAGACAATTTTTATGGGCCTAATTTTCATTTCAGTTCGCCGACATGGTGACCAGTAATGTTCTTGGAGCTTAGTTGTGCTTTGATTTCGTCGTAATTTATGTTGCGATCTTTGTCCTGCTTTGCCCTGTACAAGGCGTATGCCGGTTATCCAGCTTGGAAAGATATCTACATCCGACTGGATAGAACTTCGTAATTAAGTAGGGGGGATCACAAGCACAAAATTTAGTTTAGACCTCAGAGAATAGATGTTGGAAAATTTTCCTCTACAAATAGAACAATAACGGACTGGAATAAGTTCCCTGCGACAGCCTTTGAACCCTTTCCTCCAGGTGTTCAAAGATTTAAAAATAAATTAACTAATGAAATTTGTAAACATAATTAATTTAGTAAGTTACACTTATTATAACAGTTATTATTTGTTATTATTATTTTATTGCTATTATTATTATTGTAATAATTACTATTAAATGAGCTGCTATATTAAATATATACTTATATTCAAAGTTGTATTGAAGTGTGGTGAAGTGTTGTGAAGTGAAGTGAAGTGTTGTGAAGTGAAGTGAAGTGTTGTGAAGTGAAGTGTTGTGAAGTGAAGTGAAGTGTTGTGAAGTGAAGTGAAGTGTTGTGAAGTGAAGTGAAGTGTTGTGAAGTGAAGTGTTGTGAAGTGAAGTGAAGTGTTGTGAAGTGAAGTGTAGTCTTGTATTTAATAGTTTAAAATTACTGTGCAAGTCAGCCATAAAATGTAGTTAATGCTCTTATTGGTAATATATTATTTATTATTATTATTATTATTATTATTATTATTATTATTATTATTATTATTATTATTATTATTATTATTGTCTTAAAATAATTTAAAGTTACATTATCTTAATATTCCTATTTGTAATATGTAAATTGTAGTGTTCTACCACCAGGTTGTATAAACCTACCCGCAGAAATATTTATCGAATCTGTCTATCTATCTATCTATCAAAGCTTCTGTTCATAAGCCGGTGGCGACTTTCCGGGGTGGCGCGATGGAAATGGTACGCGCTGATGGAGTCAAAATCTGACTTACCTGCGCCAATAAAATCTTTAAGTTTTTGGTGGTCTTTTAAAGTGCTTGGTCGAATAATGAGCTCAGTATTAGTTATCTGAGCGTGCAGTGGCGTCTCCACTTGGTCCCTCAAGTTTTGGAAGAGTTTGGTCGGGTTTTGGATCGCTTATTATTCTAAAAAGAATGCTCCTATGTTGCTCTGGTGCGTTCTTCGCACTGTTGCAGTTGCCGGATTGGGATTAGTCTTTTTTATTTTATTTTACGGTGCTCTCTTCTGATATGCCGGTTGTGACTAGGGGCGGTTCCGGAATCGCTCGCTTTTTGAAGAACTTGGTAGGTTTCTTGGTAGGTAGATAGATTTACCTACCTACGCAGAACGGCCGTTCGTAGCCAGCGACGTAGCTCGTCGTTACGCGTTTCTATGATGTCGCCAAATCTTAGCGCATCAACTCCACGTACCTGGCGTTCCAACAGCGATGCTTAGCCGCCGAAATCCCCAAAAATCACCGGAACCAATTCGGAGCACATGCTAACACCGCAGATCAGGCGTAGAACCCTTTATTATTATTATTATTATTATTATTATTATCACTATCACAATTTAACTTGTTTCCACACGTGCATCTCGGTTACCATGAACAAGAGATACACGTTCCAACTGTCATAATCAACACTGGATCAACCATCAATGTTCAGAAACTTCCTCACGATGTTACATGTGTCCAGTATTACAATCTTTTGCATCTGGATGTATAACCCCCTTCTTCAGTTGCAGTTCAGCTAGGGATTCACGTAGGAACTTAGTTTTGTTTTTCTTGTCATGCCATACAATGTCCGGTTTATTAGATGATACAGACCTATCTGTTATTATGGACATGTTCCAGTACATTTTGTGATTATTTGTGTCAATGACTGGTTCGGGTGTGTACTTATAGTATGGTGTTCGGTTACCCGTCAAAAGGTTATTATTGTGGCATAGTTGCTGATAAACCACTTTACAAACGTCATGTCGTTTTGTATATTCTGAGGATGCTAGAGAGCTGCATCCACTGATAATGTGGTCTATATTTTCTCTATGTTCTCCGCATAGCCGACATTTGTCATCACGAACGTTAGTGTCTTTCAGGATAAATTTACGGTAGATTTTAGTTGATACTACTTGGTCCTGAATAGCTACCATGAAACCCTGTTTCCGCAAAAAGTTCTCCCAAGCATAGCCATTTAATTGACGACTTACGGTCCATCAGTTCTCCCTCTATCTGGTATGGGTAGCGTCCATGAAGTTGCTTCACTTTCCAGTTGCTGATTTTCATCTCATTGGTCTGTATTTGCTTTTGTAGGTTCATTTTTTCATCAGACAAATTCAATGGCGTAATTTTCCGGTCAATGTATGTTACAATCCGATGTATCTTGCTTCCATTAGCTTTTTCGTGGAAGTACTGACGCAGTCTCTCCAGTTGTTGGTGATGGAGATTAACAATTATTATTATTATTATTATTATTATTATTATTATTATTATTATTATTATTATTATTAAGAGTTGGTAGGCCTACTATGGGTTATTATTACAACAGTAATTATTATTATTATCATTATTATTATTATTGTATTTCCAACGTATCAATTTGTCATGCCACGTCCCTTACCATTTGTCCCAATTTGTCATACCATTACATTAAAAATTTTCTTTTACATGAAAAGTTGGATTTAATAGGTCTAAGACAATTTATAATGATGGGGTGATGGAAACATGCCCTATGGGAAATCAGGATGAGAATATCTTGTAAATAGGTTTTGGAAAGATCTTACATGTGAATTTCTTCAAAAATAATATCATTGAAATTTTTAAGAACTTCGAAATTATTCGTCTGCATAATATTTCAACTTTTAATACATGGCATTCAATAGAACTACCCCATTTGTCAGTAATTAATTAGCCCATTTCTTCCCAACTTTGCGAAAACGCAACACAATATTTACCATTTTATATTGAAGTTTCTAATTATTAAAATCATTCGTACATTTTTATCCCACTAGACTTATTCATAATAGGTTTTATAATTTTTTTATTTGATAAATATATTTTATTAATATGTATTTATACTTTTTCTTCCGACAATGCTCGTGACGTGTCTACAATATCTATTTTTTGTACTTGAAACTTGTGACACATACGACTTCCTGTCATCAAAATATAAAATATAATATTATAACGATACCGAATATTGTACTCCGGATAATCGTAAGCACTATGTTGCGCAATACACGTGCTGATGCCTTTTGCGTCTTTTCAAAGCCGCCGGACAGTTAATTCGTTCCGCCCAGCTGCATCCGCGACACTTTGGCGCCAGGCGAGCGGGGGAGCTTGTTTGTTTTCTCCAACGCCGGTCGCGGGTCTCTCCCCGGGGATTAAGTTGGGGAAGAGGGGCTGCGCAGTTCGGAGACTCCGGGATAGACCACATGCGATTATTTACTAAAAGTGTGCAAGTGAGAGCGCATTATGGAAAATTCCGCTCGACACACCGGCAAGACGCAGGAGCTGATTGGACAAAAATTAGTTAAGACTTAGAAACTTTTCACCAATGGAAGCACGTTTTGGCAAAATTTTCCTGAAACTTCTAGAACATTTGGGAAACTGGAGGGGAAAAGGCTTGTGAGCGCTGGCTTGCAGCTCGGAGGAGAAGAGTAGGAGAGATCACAGTAGGCTGATCAGAAGGATGGGGGAGAGGTGAGCGCTGACGTGCGCTCAGCTCGCAGGACAGCAGAGGAGAGAAGGGCATTGTCCCGCTACCTTGAATTGCGGACGAGTAGTTCCTCCGGTTACTCACTTATCGAGTATAATTTTTTCTTATCTCTGCCGATCACGCCCGCGTAGCACGTCACAAGTTACGTGACGATCATTATCGCGCTGTCGGACGCCTGAATCGTGAGCTGTCACCACCGTCGTCGCCGCTGCCGCCGTCGCCGTGGTCACAGTGCGCTACCGCCACCGCCGCCGCCGTCGCGGGACACAAGGACTCCCCTGCGCCCCCGGGACACGCCGTCTGGCGTGAGGTTCGGCGACCTGTGGAGGTTGCTCACCCCAGCAGGCCTGCATTGTAAACGGTGACTGTGGACCGATTTGTCGAGCTGCGGCAAAATCTCCATCACGCCCTTCAGGCGCAACGTTTATTTTATAAAAAAAAACTTTTATCCAGGGTTATAGTTAACCTCCAGGAATTGCTGGCCGCGCATTGGCGCCTTCCTCACAACATTAAGTTTCCTCTAATGTACTAACTTTGTAGCAAAAGATTAAAAGTATTAGTTATTCATGAGCTCAGACCTTGATTTTTGTCTGTTAAAATTTTAATTCTTTTATTAAAGTTCACTTGTGTTCAAAATGACTTTTTTTAATTATTCACGTAGCTAAATCCATCCACCATCTATACTTCTATAATCTACATGCTTCCTGAGCTAGCCGGCCACACGAGCCCAGGTAGGTTTGGGACACCGGGTTCGGTGTAATGTCTATAAAGAATATAGTGAATTGCTTTTCACATTTTCATGTATAAACTCATATTTTTTGTATAATAATGTAATTAGTGTAAACTCCTTGTGAAAAATAAAATTGTTTCTTAAAAAAGAGGTATATACTGTTTTTTTTTCGGAAAACTCTCAACGTTGCGTTTTCGCAACGTTCCAACTCGCTTAGCCCAAGAACAAAAAAATAATTAGAAAACCGTTTCTGCAATATTTGTGGCAATATGTATGTATAATGGGGCTTCCCTTCACCAAATTATATCAACATGTATGCGAAATTTTTAAAAAAGTTAGGTATTTCAATGCTTGGGAAGAAATGGGTTAAAATAATATGGTTAATATAATCATATGCTGTGGACTCACAAATAAACAAGGAAAATACAATTTACCAACGGCAGGTTCAATTCTCATTCACACATTTCTGCAAATTAGTATTCATTCACACTTGTGTTTGTTTTATACTATGCCGGATCATGCTCCTACATACATTTCCCATTCTTTATAATATTGTATAATCTTTACTATATTATTATAGATATAAAAATTGTACGATACTATATTACTATATTATCGCAAAGTCTTTACTCTATTATTTATCAATCTATTGAAAAGCGTTGCGTTTCTGAGCACCTGTTGGTAGTTTGAATTGCGCGGTCGCCATGGTCACAGCTCGGCGACTCGGAACAATTCAGGACAGGAGGGAGAAACGTGAGAACGAAACAGGCAGTTCGCGCGCAAGAGGGAATAACTACGATATACAATTATTCGTGAACTATTAGTTTTTCTCAGAGTAATGAATATTAATGATGGAAGGAACGTGTCAATTTTACCTTGCTGTCAATGTTTCCTTAGACGAACAGAAGATTATTTTCTATTATAATTCATGCTACATACCATTTCAGCTTGATATTGCCACTTACGCGCACTAGACACCCACTGCTACCACTAGTCAAAAATAATTTACTCCATTCAACCCACATGTGAATTACCACTCCTTTTTACCTACCAGGCGATATTTTGTGTATACACACAGCTGCAAGATTCTTCAACAATAACCTCCAACTATACGATCATAAAGCTGTTGTATTTCTTCGAAACCTCGACAATGAGAATGCTTTTGCGTGCCAAAACCTCTCAGCAGATGTCGTAATACCAACCCTACATAATTAAATTAATAGTCGGTAGAATATATACGTGCATCTTAACGGAGTTTCACTTGCGCGAGGCGAATCCAGTAACCGCGAAACTGTCTCCGGCCACTACCCTTTTAAATAACGCTATTCTATCACGCTTTCATTTGTAGGTCTTTTAAGTTTGAAATGTTGATACTTCAGTGTCTCCGGTACCTGGCGCTGCCTACCGGGCATTTGCGAAAACAGTTCAACTCTTCAACTGTTTTTGTTCTTCCAAAGCGTTTGCCGCGAAAGATGTTTTTGTCTTTCCCTCTGGAAGCAAGCGCGCCGTTTTTGGAGAAAAAATATTATAAGTCCGTCGCGGGACGTTTTCAAAATGCTGTTAAATAGCGGCAAGGAATTGTTATATTGATAGGTTTCAAAGTACAGCGCCAAATTGGAATCAGTTTTGGCCGCCGATGTGCTAACACACGTTATGAATGAAAATGGTATGAAATTAATGTAAAAATTTCGAAGTGGACATGTCCTGGTTTGTAGGAAAACAGTATTTTTAAACTGAATTTATTAGGAGACATGCCGCGTTTTCCGTGAAAATTAAGGTCTGGGTTTATAGAGCTCATCAAAATTAATACAAATCTTAGTATAACTCAGTTTTGGTCAACGATGGACATGCCACGTTTTGAATGTTTTTCACGAAATATCTTTTCCCTTCTTATATTCTGCGCTGACCTGCATGCGTGGCCGATGTGTTCAATTTTCATTCCATTCAATCTTTTTTTTAAAATTTGTTGCGTCTACACCTTGACGCAACGCGTCTCCAAGCCCCTTAAGGGGCGTTGAGAGCTTTGCACTAGGGAGTAATCCTCCATTAATATGCTTTTATTTCTGGAGTAATCCTCCGTTAATTACTAGATTTGTCAAGTCTCGTCACGTCGCAGTGCCTTTTATCCCTTCGGCCAGGGGCTCGACGGCATTAGATCCCGGGGTTCCTGGCCGGTCACCCAACCACGAACCCGCGAGTCTCGAATTCGCTTAACCTTCGTGACTTCACGGAGCGTAGTAAACGAATTCGGTTAGCGCCGCCGGCAATTATTCTCTTCTCGACATCTTATTCTCCTTTGTCGTTCTTGTCATCCATGTACCGCTCTTTTGCTTCCACAGGTCCACGTTCAAGTTTTTACGTAATAAAATTGTACTAACAGGAACATCTTGATGATTCCTTTTACTATTTCCCCCGCATGAAGTCTGCTTTTCGGGCCTCCGCAAGGTTTAATCCGGCGCTGAAGATTTGAAATTCTTCTTTGCTACGCATGCAGCAATGCAGCTTTTGATAAAGCTTTTCTGAACGTTGTTCCTTCAGATCGTAACGTCGTTAATGACGTGACCAAAAGAATTTAAGGATATCACCTGCCTAGCTCTAAAACTGCCTGATGCTCGGTTTGAAAAATAATTGTTGTCCATTGGCGTAGGTTAAGCGCAGGTGGTTCGGGAAGTTCCGAAGCCGCAGGCGCAGCACCTACCCACTGACGGACGCAAGATGCCCACGGGCAGGCGGTCCGAGTAGTGATCCACGATGTGCTCCGCCATGTTCTTTGTGAATGTGTACGTGTTGCAGTGGCGGCCCAAAATCCTGTGACCATAAAAAAGCAAAGCATTTTAGATAGCGTACTTGTTGAACCAAGTAAGTCTTAATAACAATTTTACTAGTCAAGGCTAATAAAAAGTTATCTGGCATAAAAAATAAATTGAAATATGGCAAGTTATTAAAAGCAATTCGGTGAAATTACATGAAATATATAATATAGTTATCTAACAGAAACATTATCTAAATTTTAATTTTATTTTCGTCAAGCAACCTGTATGAAAACTATAGAATGTACTGTAATGAATAATGGAAATATTTGATTGGTCAATTCCATCTATTCTTATACTGCTCATACTGACTGACGTTTCATATTAATTGCATTTCTGTTTACTTCTCAGCTGTATACATGCGTCATTCTCTAATAGACCGCTGCTTAGTAATAGAGAAAGAGCCCGGTCCCGTGCGTGTGGGTGGTGACTCACTTGGTGGTGAGCGCGCGCAGGGCCACCGGGTCGTTCTGCCCCTGCGCCTCCACCAACGCCAGCATGGAGCGCCAGTCACCCGACACCCGGTACAGCTTCTCATCAAACACGCGCTGGTTCTCATTGCAGAAGGTGGTCGACACGTGCACAAACGCCTGCGATACATGATTGATTAATTATTTCGAGCGGGTCAACTTCCAAGATCGTTAGCTCGGAAGTATAGTGCTCTCCCAACGCCACGAGTTTGTTTAGATGGATCGGAGAACATTAATTTTGGAAAAATAACGGATGAACAATTGAGGGGCTATTGTAGACCACAGACGGACAAACGTTTTGTGGTCAATCGATTTTTCAGTGTCAAGAACCCATAAAACATGGATTCTGGCTACACAACATGCTAGAGGAACAAGATTTACATAGTGTTTTGATATCAGGGTTCCACAATTCGAGTGTTTTGACGCTCCACTATGTGCGGCAGCATTACAATACTTTCGTTTACGGGTGTAACTAGTGCGGCGTACCTTGAGCTTGGTCATGCGCGTGGCGAGTTCGAGCAGGTCGCGCGTGGCGCAAGCGTTGGTGCGCACGGCCTTGATGAGCGGGTCGTCGAAGCGCACGCTGGCCGCCAGGTGGAACACCACGGACACGCGCTCCGCCAGCACGCGCGCGTCCGCCTCCGCCAGCGCCAGGCCGGGCTGCGCCGAGTCGCCCTCCACCGCCTGCAGGCGTGCCAAGGCCTCCGGCCGCTGCGCGCGCACCCGGTCGAACAGCTGCGCAACACCCACACAGCGCGCGCGTCAGCCTCTCCGACCCACTCGGCAGAGCTCTTAGCCCGGTGGGCAAGCACGGGAAAAGAGGGTTACACATAAAGCTCATAGAATTTTTTTCTTTGAATGTGTGGTAGGTACGCAGGCACTGGTTAAAATCCCACGTTTTTGACATCTCAGACACTATGCTAACTCCAAGATATCCGAAAACCGTACTTTTGTTTCTTTTTTCTTTATAACTAACCTTAAGTTCTGTAGAAAAATTATTCCAATCAACTTTAAAGAAGATATATTTTCTATCTTTTGTGTAAAATGTGTTTTTCCTATCCATATATCAAGCAATGCAAGTGAGCTACAAAATTAGAGTAAATATAATAATTGTTAAATAGAATACTATTATTTATTTTGCTGTCTGTGAAAACAATGCCTCACAAATGTACCTATTGCCGTAAATACGGATATACAAATCAATTGATGGATGTGTATATGATTGTGTTCGTGTTAGAGTATAACTCTTCAACACGGATACAGTGACTTTCCATTTTCTTACCAATCAGGCAAAACGTGACACATCCTTCGCCTTTGTCCAGAGGGGTGTTTAAACGAGTTAAAAGCGCGCACAAAAACAAAAGAGGTAGTGCAAAAATGTAACGGGAGAGTTCGCTAATGCAGCAGAAAGGAAGGAAGTCGGCATAATGCATTGCAAGAGTCTTTTGGAAGCGAACCGTCGACCGGACAAGACGTATAACAAGATCGGACTACAAGAGAATACCGTTACGAGCATTCGTTTCCAAATAGTGCCCGAAAAACTCTTCGGAGAAGACAATAGAAGAAGTAAAGTGTTTATTTTAAATGCATATGACGAATTGTGAATATAATCAAGAGAAGTGTTTGCATAAATTGAATGGGTCACCAGCAAAAGGTGCTGACACTTTTGCCAAAAGTTATATTTCAATGAAGAACGGTTGTATGCAAAGGAATTATGTAGCTGGTGCAATCTCGTGAGCGTACACTTACTACAAAGCATTATTTTCGATATTCGAAAGTTGGCATTAAATTCAGAAGGTGCTACCTGCATAGAAATGGCGGAGAAGGCGCTCACGCCACCCGTAACAAACATCGTACAACGCCTGAATCAAGGTAAAAAAAGTAGGTAAATTATGATTGGTAAAGGGTGAAGAATGCAAAGATGCTGGAAAAATAGTACAAAAACTACAAGGGGGCGCAGTTCAAGTGAAAACATCTCCAATTACGGTAAGATGCAAAAGGTGCTATCTGCCATGGTTACTGCACCCCAGTGACGGATTTCAGGGAAAAGCGGGGCAGGGGGCCCCTGCCGAGGCATATAGTTTTCATTCGTTACCTTCTTTTATTTGACGAAATTGATTTAAATATTTATTTAGGAAACCTGGAATGGAATTTATTATGTACTTATTTTAACAATCATATTGTGTAGTATATATACGCTACAAAAACAATATACAATATTATAACAGACATATTTATTATTTAACAAAAATTTATAATTACCCTCTCCAAAATAATCAGCTGGATCCGCTCCTGCTGCACAACAAGAGCATTAAACGAAACTGGTGAACACGTTACAAGAAAACCTCTTGTACTAAAGTTGTTTTGAACTGGCTTCCATTATGTTGACTTGACAAGTTAGTGTCAATTGATTGATGGGTAGTGTATGACAATAAACGTATTTTATTTCTTCCAAAATCAATGAATATTTCAATACAGATTTTATTTTATTTACGGTGTATCAGACGTCAAAAGTTGTTAACTGGTGCATATAGCACATTCCGCCACTAGATTGTTCCTAATACGACCAATATTCTATAATAGCTTTCTTCAAACGTAGCAATGCTGATGCTGTTCACACAATGAGGCAAATAGAAACCATTTTGACGCAAACCCAGAATTATCAATATTTTGATAATTAAACGTGTTTTGTGGTTCCTGTAAAATTAGGTTTTTGTCACTTAGCACCTTTACTGGTCACACCTTCAATTATTGAGAGCAGAGAAGTGAGAAGCTCGTACGAGTTTTAGAGACAATAGATAATACTCGACTGTCTCTTTATCTCTTCCAGTTTTATCTTTGGTCTTGACATTCTGTTCCGTTACTAAGTTGCTGTTACATAGGATGTCATTGGGGTAAAATTTCATCAGGGTAAAATTTGTGCACAAATCTCTACGCAAGCGAACGCGCGATGGCACAGCTACACATTTTTTAACAGACACGAACCGGCCCTCCAAAGTCAGAAGAACCGCGTATCTGCTTGGTGGCGACGCGAGGCCGTTTCAACCAGACGACCCCGAAAGAAAACTATGTATTTTGTCAAGTAAGAACGTTGCAGATGGCATAATTTAATTTTGGACTTTTGATAAGAGTTTCTGTAGGCCAGGAAAGAACATAGGAAAAATCGATATCACGTGTGGAGATTTCTTAAAAATTGTTTTGAATCAAGAATCATTCATTCTTAAATCTTAATTTTTCAAAAATTATTCCAAAGCATTCGATGTGTGTAAAGTAAAAGTAGTTCATAAGTGTATTTGGGAATAAATGTAAATATATTCAGAGGGGAGTAAGTACTATACTAGGATTTGTTTGAAACTTCTTTTTTTTGTCAAATGTTATAAAGAATTCAGGACTTTGCTCGCAGATTGCTGGCTAACTACAAAACTGTATGTAGCAAAAGTGTATTAGTTGTAAAAGTTTTTTGGGCGTATATTCTTTTATGTGTATGTGTTTATTCATTTATGTATTTAATGTATGTGCAGGAATGGAGATTATAGTATTCTGTTAAAAGTGATTCAAACTTGAGTGATTTCGTGAACACCAGAGTGAAGAGTATCCATGATACTGATCCCAGTGTTTTTTATATATAATCAACAGTCGTCTAACTGAGCTGGCATTTCACCAGATGAAGAACTTCACCTCCTCCTGAAACGACGGTTAAGGTTACAGTACAATGTTTTCAACAAAATTTCGTGTACATTATTCTGATAAATTACAATGGAGGAAAGTAATACTGTAGAGGTAAAACCCCTAGAAGGATGGGAATGGAGAGTCATTTACAAACAAAATCATTATGTAACCCCAATGCACACACCATGTATAACGTGCACTTAAGGGCACAGTGACCGTGACGGCCATGGCTTTTAACAGATGATTGTAATAAATAAATACAGCGAATTTATTGGGAAACGAATGTTACAACTTCTATATAATTTTTTTCCCAAACGTAACATTATTGGCCCTTTGTGTCCCTGGTGGGGAAATGTAATTTTTAATGACTTTTATTTTTTGATATAATATTACCTTTTTCTTGGATAAATGTAAATGCCGACAGAACTAATAATGAATTTAAATGACGATATTCGCATGAGCTGCGCTGCGCAGTGGCGCTGCTGTGGCGGTTAGTGGTGCGCACCCACCACCAGCAGCGCAGACGCGCTTCCGCACCACTGCCGGCAGAACTGTTCTAAGTGACAACCCCGACATCAGGCCATTCGGAAGCGCCATTGAGCTCGCCTCTTAATACGCTGACTGCATTGCGGCAGCTGGCTCTTACAACAGCTGGTCGATGGTCTGTGTATGAAGGGGCTCTGCCTTTCTCGACCTCTCTTCTCATATGACTACCTACGAGCGCGAGCTTAGAGCAAGCAAACCCTGTGCAGGCACCCGTTTGCAGTATGTGACGCTCGGCCTCTCGCGAACCGAACGCTCCACCAGCGTTCGCCGTTCGGTTCCAGGAGAGCCGACGGGTAGCGGAACATCCAACCGGACCTCAACCGGCACGCATGCGCTCTGGTACAGGCTCTCAGAATAAACGTTACAATCGTTTTGGGGATGTAGAAGAGTGGAAAATGATCACTTTTTGCCAGTAAACATTTTGGAGGAATTTCATAATTTACAAATTTCAAAGGTTGTAAATGTTATATTTGTCCCCGAATATTAGACAAAACGGTACGCAGAGCTGTTCTGCAGGTCATGTTCACGTTGTGACGCAGCAAAGGATGGTTCATGTAGCTGTGAATCACCTGTGCATTGGAATTCAGTAACATGGTCAATCTTAAGCAACGTGAGATTTCTAGACCTCACAGTAGCATATCTTACCGGAACGTGCTCTCCGCCAGGAGCCTGACCGGCTACGATCCCCTCTCCTCAGAGTGTCAATGCTTTCCACGGACATACAACTACTTCGGCAGTTCCTACGGCTGCACCTGGCTTCCTACAGTACGTGAATTTCCGCACGGCACATGCATGGTAGCACTTCTCGTGAACTTCGTAGTAAACAATCGCGTGCATATTGACGCATCGCGTATCCCTCTGAGCTTTTGTGAATACAACACTAGCTAGTAATTGCGTCGTTCTATACCGTGAAACCTTATCTGAACTATTTGTTTACGACAGTAAATAGCGATCAGCAACATTATATCAATAACGCATACTACCAAGATCGTCGTAGTGCCACATAACTACCGAGAGCTGCCAGCTCTTCTAGTATCTGGACGTAACTGCCAGCTCTTCTAGTCTCTGCGCGTAACTGCCAGCTCTTCTAGTCTGCGCGTAACTGCCAGCTCTTCTAATCTCTGCGCGTAACTGCCAGGGCAATTGCGATGTCATTGAAAGGGTACACGTTGAGAATGCGATTGTCTATCCAGAAATATGCAAGTGTACCCGAATAAGTTCTACAAACGTGTTGAGCATGAAGAGGGGTTGAAATGTTTGCCAGTAGACATGTAGTGAGAATTTTCATTCCACTGAGTACATGTAGCATTTCCCCTAACTCTCAGGCAACTTTGTTAGCATAATGTTCTGTAAACACATGAAATGTTCTTCATTACCTTATAACGTGACCTGCCGAACATCAGGGCATCAAGTTTCTCTGACAATTAAAGACGTATTTCACATCTGTTACTCCGTATTTTCACATCACTTACCAAACATTCATCGGCAAAACGTGATCATTTTCTCATCTATGATGATTATTACTATTAGGAACTCCTACTCCCTAGACGTTAGTGACATTGTTCTGTATAGAGAGGAGTGGTGGTGGGTGCTGACCGGGACGTCGAGCAGCTTCTGCAGGCGCTCCTGCACCGAGAGGCCTTTGCGCGGGCGCAGCAGCACGTAGACGGTGTCGATGTCGGGGCAGCTAAACAGCAGCTTCTCCAGCAGCACGCGCCCCACGAAGCCAGAGCCGCCCGTCAGCAGCACGCTCTGCCCGCGGTAAAACTCGGCCACCGTCCACGGCAGCACGTCCCCCGCGCCAGCCTCCAGCCCCCTGCGCCGCTGCTCCTCCGCCATCTGCGGGCAGCGCAACGACAACTTATTCCAACAAAAACGAACCTCAACGCTCTGCCCGCGGTAAAACTTGGCCACCGTCCACGGCAGCACGTCCCCCGCGCCAGCCTCCAGCCCCCTGCGCCGCTGCTCCTCCGCCATCTGCGGGCAGCGCAACGACATCTTATTCCAACAAAAACGAACCCCAACGCTCTGCGCGCGGTAGAACTCGGCCACCGTCCACGGCAGCACGCCCCCGGCCAGCCTCCAGCCCCCCGCCCCGCTGCTCCTCCGCTATCTGCAGGCAGCGCAACAACACCTTATTCCAAGAAAAAACAAACCTTAACGCTCTGCCCGTGGTAGAACTCGGTCACCGACCATGGCAGCACGTCCCCCGCGCCAGCCTCCAGTCCCCTGCGCCGGTGCTCCTCCGCCATCTGCGGACATTGCAACACGGCGCAACAATGGATAATTCTAGCAAGAAGTTCGTATCTGGTTTGTGTGTGTATAAAATACATTCATACATCCCCCTGCGCCGTTGCTTATCCGCCATCTGGGGGCAGCGCAACAACGCTCAACAATGGATGATTCTAGGACAAGGTTCGTGTATGGTTTGCGTGTGTATATAATACATTTATACACCCCTCTTCGCCGCTGCTCCTCCGCCATCTGCGGGCAGAGCAACAAGGCGCAACAATGGATGATTCTAGGACGAAGTTCGTGTCTGGTTTGCGTGTGTATAAAATACATTTATACATCCCCCTGCGTCTCTGCTCCTCCGCTATCTTCGGGCAGCGCAACAAGGCGCAACAATGGATGATTCTAGGACAAAGTTCGTGTCTGGTTTGCGTGTGTATAAAATACATTTATACATCCCCCTGCGTCTCTGCTCCTCCGCTATCTTCGGGCAGCGCAACAAGGCGCAACAATGGATGATTCTAGGACAAAGTTCGTGTCTGGTTTGCGTGTGTATAAAATACATTTATACATCCCCCTGCGTCTCTGCTCCTCCGCTATCTTCGGGCAGCGCAACAAGGCGCAACAATGGATGATTCTAGGACAAAGTTCGTGTCTGGTTTGCGTGTGTATAAAATACATTTATACATCCCCCTGCGTCTCTGCTCCTCCGCTATCTTCGGGCAGCGCAACAAGGCGCAACAATGGATGATTCTAGGACAAAGTTCGTGTCTGGTTTGCGTGTGTATAAAATACATTTATACATCCCCCTGCGTCTCTGCTCCTCCGCTATCTTCGGGCAGCGCAACAAGGCGCAACAATGGATGATTCTAGGACAAAGTTCGTGTCTGGTTTGCGTGTGTATAAAATACATTTATACATCCCCCTGCGTCTCTGCTCCTCCGCTATCTTCGGGCAGCGCAACAAGGCGCAACAATGGATGATTCTAGGACAAAGTTCGTGTCTGGTTTGCGTGTGTATAAAATACATTTATACATCCCCCTGCGTCTCTGCTCCTCCGCTATCTTCGGGCAGCGCAACAAGGCGCAACAATGGATGATTCTAGGAAGTAGGTCGTCTGTGGCTTGCGTGTAAATTAAATACATTTATACACTACAATTCTGTGTTTTTTAAAGTGAAATTCGCGACAAAATCTGTAGAATTAAATAGTTTCGATAAAATGCAAATCGTAATTTCACATCGAAAATTTGCGAATCAACCCGATAACTTCTGTTATGTTTGTGGAAGTTGTACACGCAAACTTCGAAGGAAAAAAATACATATATGAAATTACAAAATGTGCGTATCTGTATACTTTGGCTGCCATGTTTGTGATAAGGACAAACGATGCGCTGCTTACCACTGTGTCACCTATTCAATGAACCTTAGGTTGTTGTTGTATATAAACTCAAATTATTGTCATTCGCTCTGCGAAAGATGTGGAGAATACCAGCAAACCATTTTAATGTCTGCATATTGTACGAATATGCGTATTCTATTGTTAGCTTTTTCTTACCTCGTATGAAGCATGTTCATACAAATAATTATAGTAATATAACCGGAGTGACAATGCGGAACTTCGTATAAAATTTTAAATAATTCAAGTATTAAACATGTTCATCTGTTGAAGCTCGCGTGATAGAAACTATTTATAATGATTTGCGAGACCGCTAGTGCGGGCACTCCAGAAAACCCGCCCGCGGCGTGACGGGCAGCGAGGTGACCCGGACCATCGCCAGGGGGAAACCGGAGCGAACCCTGTCGCCACGGTGGAGCGACCGGACGATTGGGAGGACCCTCCTCCCGCTGGGTGGGACGACAGAGCAGCTATATATATATATATATATATATATATATATATATATATATATATATATATATATATATATATATATAGCTGCTCTGTCGTCCCAGCCAGATATATATATATATATATATATATATATATATATATATATATATATATATATATATATATAGCTGCTCTGTCGTCCCAGCCAGATATATATCGTGATTTTTGTGATTGTTACTATTACGGCGACTTGGCTTGAGCACCTTACCACTGGCGATTGAGATCCTGGCAATGCATAAAGCTTATTCTGTGGTACGTTGGAATTGAAATAAATCGTTGTTTTAGGATTTGTGTCCTGTGCTTCATTTAGTATACAATAATTTACTGGCGACGAGGAAAACGAAGATGGCTACCAGCGATCAGACGGCACAGTTGGTGGCGCTAATACAGCAACAGATACAACGGCAGAAGCAGTAGCAGGAAGCACGAGACGAGCGACAGCAGCCATAGCGCGTGGCCTTACTGCAGGCAGTCACGGCCATGACCGCGCCAGCTGCATAGCGGCAGGTCATTCCGTACTTCCTCAGCTTCGCCGAGCGCAAGGAGAAATCGTTTCAGCAACTCCTGGCCTTCCACAAGGTAACAGACGAGGATAGCAAGCGCTCGTTGTTCTTAAGTATTTCGAGTAGCGAGCTGAAAGAGTTATTGCAGAAGTCCACATAAATCATGGAGAGTCTGAAGTTTAGTGAGATCATGGGTAAGCTTAGCAAATTTTATATTAAAGAGACGCACGTAATAACTCCCCAGTATAAATTTTATCAGAACAGAATGCAACGGGGCAGCCATATGCACAATGGGTGGTCCATTTGAAAAGTTTAGCCAGAGATTGCGGGTTTGATTGTGAATGAGGAAGGTCATATGCAGAGAGCCTAATTAGGGACATCTTAGTTTTGCATTCGCCGGAGAAGGTTAGATACGAAGCATTGCAGAGGAATAATCCGCCGTTAGATGAAGTACGGAACTTGGCATCGGTCCACGAGGTCACTACATCGACGGCGCAGAGAGGGCAGGTCGCGACGTTATGCAAGTACGGGGAAGCATTGAACAGAATTCCGAGGTTGATTGATTGATTTTTTCATGTTTTCGGGCGCGTCAACTACTTCGGTCATTAGTGCCGTTAGTGTAGTGCATGCTTTTTCTCGGAAGATGGCGGTAATCTTCCCCCGCTGGATGGCGAGATCCGGCGCCGACCTACCGTCGGCTAGTGGGGCTTCCCCCTAACCAGGACTCTCCCACCAGCGGGGCACCGCCCCAGTCGGGACAAGCTCTAAGCTCCCGACCGGTCTCCCGGAATATGTGGTAGTGTAGTGCATGTTAGTGTAAGTGTGTGTGCAAGGGGAGAGGATAGGACAAGGAAGAGGACGGAAAGATCGCGCGCGGTCCGTGGCCCGTTTGGTAGGGTACTGCTCCGGCATTCGCCTGGTGTTGATCGGAGAAACCACGGAAAACTACCGATCAGAGCAGCCGGCCGCTAGAATTCTCCTCCAGCCAGCGACTGAATTCGAGCTAGCTGAAAAGCTAGTGTCGAAAATCCTGCCGCCGTCAGGATTCGAACCTAGGACCTCCCGGTTAGAGGCGCTGCAGTGACATCAGTTGATGCACTGAGCTACCGCTACCGGTGAATGCCGAGGCCAGGGGTAACGCGAATATAGTGTCCGCCAGTGCGAGCACTCCAGAAAACTCGGCGGCGGCGTCACGGGCAGCGAGTTATCCCGGACCACCGCCAGGGGGAAGCCGGAGCGTGCCTCGTCGCCACGGCGCGGCGGAGCGACCGGACTGGCTGGGAGGAGTAACAGAGCAGCTACCCCCCCCCCCCCCCGGGTGAAGGGCCGCAGCGCGCTCGGCCTGGCCAATCGAGGTTTCGAACCAGCAGGGAACTATTGGTGATAAACTCCGTAAACGTGCTCGTATCTGGACTCTGTCTCCCTCTCTCTCTCTCTCTATCTCTCTCTCTCTCTCTGTCTTTCTCTTTCTCTCTCTTGTAATTTTTGGTGATTATTACTATTACGACTTCACTTGTGCACCTTTCCACTGGCGATTGAGGGCCGTATTTATAAACCTCTGCCAGGTCTAGCAGGCTGTCAATGTTCGGTTTTGCGATTTATGAACGGCCCCCAGCCAATTCCAGTCGCCCCTTGAGCTCCTTGCAATCCCCCAGATGGCAGGTCCCTAAGAGCGCTGCTGGCAGAGCATCATAAATACGACCCTGAGACCATGGGATAGTAGGGGTACTTAGGAATTGAAATAAATTGTTGATTTAGGATTTGTGTCCTGCGTTTAATTTCGAATACAACAGAGAATAAGTTGCGTTTTATTCATGAAAGGCAATGTAAAATTAAAGGTAATACAAAGATTTGTGTAAAACAATTTTCATATAGAACATCCAAATGAATTCATGGTGTAGGTTGCGCAAGTTCTTAGTAACGATTTTAGACGTACTTTTCAACAAGAATAGTACATTACAAATAAATAATGAATACGTTTTAATAATGACAAAGATATGTTTTTCAGCTGGTCTACGTCAAACAACAATGCCGAGTAATGTTATATTTTGGAGGACCGGTCGGGAGCTTAGAGCTTGTCCCGGCTGGGGCGGTGCCCCAGTGGTGGGAGAGTCCTGGTTAGGGGGAAACCCCACTAGCCGACGGTAGGTCGGCGCCGGATCTCGCCATCCAGCGGGGAAATATCAACGCCATCTCCCGAGAAAAAACATGCACCAAATTTACGGGACTGATAATCTAAGCTGTTGACGCGCCCGGAATCACCAAACAACCAAACCGAATAATGTTAAAAGCTGTTTGCCGTAGAAATCTATTTTAAGAACCATAGTTATAAGTATTGCAAAGTAAAAGTGCAATTGCTAACGGGAAAGCCAATATTTTGAGTTTTATATTCAGTTTTCATCATTTGACACGAAGCATGGAATATTACACTTTGTTGTTCGGTAGATCGGGTGATCCTAACAACGCGTATTCTTTGATATTAGATTTTGCAAACAATGCCATTATTACAAATGCTGGATGCCGATATTAGCATTAAAATAAACCCGGAGTCTTGGCTTAACAATTAGTGCTAACTTAATTCCATGGTGTTGATGTGCGACGAGTCAACAAAGGATGCGAGCGTTACCTTCTTACGGATCTACTTCGCTTCTTAATAAAAATTTAATTACTTTCTTGAATACACACGTGTATACGGAGTAATGTACGTACCATGCAGAAAATTATATAATGCTGTGCAAAAAAACGGCATATTTTCGGCCCAAAAAAATTAATTGCCGGTCCGTGATAACCAAAAAGTGAATAAATCCAGTTTCTAAATTAAGAAAAAAAATCACCTAACATGTGGAGTAGCCAGAATCCCTGTTTTATGGGCCCTGATGAAAACAAATTGAAAGAAAACGTCTGTCCTATGTCTGTCCGTCCTACGTCTATCTGTCTGTCCGTCCGTCCGTCCTTCTGTCCGTCCGACCGTCTGTCCGTCCATCCTTCTGTCCGTCCGTTCGTCCCTCCGTCCGTGCGTCTGCCCGTCCGTCCGTACGTACTTCTGTCCGTCCGTACGTACTTCTGTCCATACGTACGTACGTCTGTCCGTCCGTACGTGCGTCTGTCCGTCCGTACGTGCGCCTGTTCCTGTTTTTTCAAAAATTACTCAAATGTAATTCTTTTGAATTATCTCTCACGCCGTTAATATGCACATACTTATCGATTTGTTTACATTATTTCATTTGTGAGTGGAAGTTTACCAAATGACTTAAAATGATGTTTTTTGAAAACTCAATAGATTCCTGTGAGAAAGAGCTTCCAATTTCGCATTTACAGTAACGCTTAATCGCCATTTTCTTAAGAACGGCTACACATTTTTCAATGAAAAATGCTATTTAAGACGACGTTATAGTTTTTTAATATTCCTTAAATATAATGTAGGTTCTACTATTTGGAAACTGATAATTTACGAAAATTTCAAAACAAATTTCTTTTGGCTATAATAGATGGAAGCAGGTAAGAAGGAGGGACAAGACTGTGCAGTTCCAGTCCACGTCATGGAAATTAGAAAACCTTACTACGAGAAAGTCTGTGCCATTCTGTAACACCTCTAGTTCTTTCTTGAGTAGAAGAACTTAGCGTACAAGGAATAATAAGAATTGAATATACTGTATCACTAACTATGCAGAAGAGATTAACAGAAAATTGTCAGGAGAAGTTTCGCGGTCTTTACCCACCTAGCTTATTATTCCGCTTAAATTTTTTAAATTTATTTCAGAGGCAACACGTCGTCATAATAGTGGTCGTCAAGAACGGATCTCCACAATACTCCGTCGATGTTGTGAATGGACGGGTCGCTACACACGTGCCTAATTTTATTGTATTCATTACTTTTTAAAGAATATTTTTTAAAAAGGAAGACGTAAAATACAGTGCTAATTTGAAGAATTTCAACCTATTATTTGTTAGAGCTTTTATACAATGTATTGAATTATGTGAACACCACCTAGACGAGTGTCGACCGGACGGTCAGAAGGTCGCCTGAAGTCGTCAAGAGTATCAGGTTACTCCAAGGAATATGAAAGAGTTCTGGATTGTCGGTCCAAACTGCTCCGAATTAGTGGAATATTCTTCAGTGAAAAGCAAAAGGGCAAAATTATCGAGAACTCGCAAAATTTTCCAGACGTCACTTTTTTACATGTGCAGTACTTACAGTTTTCCAAAAGGAAGAGATTCAGCACCAATAGTGGTTACCAAAATCCTTATGTGCCACACGACTGATATTCGAACGGAAACTACAAACTCCCGCGAAGACTTAAGATCAACGAATGAAAGCAAAGGGCGAAATTTAAGCGCGAACTTTCGGGCACAAAAGAGAGGTTCCGTAAGACCGGGGCCATCGGTGAATGATAGGCAAAGCTTTTTCAGAGGGAGACATACATACCGCTCAGGCCAGGAGCTAACAATGCACTGACACCATTACCCCAACGTACGACAAATATCGTGCAGCGCAGCGATAAAGATTGAACTTGGTCAAGGTCAATTATTCAGCGAAAAACTAAAAATAAACGACCTGGCGATCTCAGAAACGTACAATGAAGGACTACATGAAATTTCAGATGACTAATGCATTGCGATAATTCAGGAACAAAAATCTTGTCATGGCTAGAATCTCACAGATCTATTGCGTGCACACCCGGGTTAAAGATTGTAGTGTAAAGTTACCACAATTAACAAAAGTATGAGTGCGAGCGAGACAGTTGTACGTCTGCTCTGTGTGACTGAAATTGCTCGAGTGCGTGAGCTCGTTAAGCGAAGTTGAAAGGGCCGGGTATTACGCGATTGCGAGCTGCGTTCACCATAAGAACTCAGCTTTTATTTATTATAAATTAGAAATGTTGTAAGATAGGATACTTTACAACTAAAGAAGATGCGTGAGATTATGCATATATAATATAATAAAAAATACTACCAAATATACTAGAAAAACCGTAGAGAATGTTGTTTTAAAATATAACGATATAAATGTAAACGATCCGGCAACAGTGGCTAATCTATTTAACCAATACTTTTCGAGAATTGCTGCCGATCTCACTAACGGTCTTCAGCCACAAAATTCAAAAACAGACAGTTCACCCAAAATTTTAGACACAATGTTCGTTTCCAAAACTTCTTCCTATGTAATTCTCAAAATAATCGGTAAACTAAAAAATAAATATTCGTCCGGTTTAGATGAATTCCCAGATTCTTTGTTAAAGACTTGTGCGTATGCCATTATACACCCGTTAACTCACATATTTAATGCATCTTTATGCACTGGAACGTTTTCAGATATTTTCAAAACAGCTAAAATTAAGCCGCTTTTCAAAAAAGGCAACAAAAATGAAATTCAAAATTATCGGCCCATTTCTCTTCTATCAGTTTTTCAAAAATATTAGAGAGACTTTTTTACGTACGAATGGAAACCTTTCTCACTAAACACGACGCGTTTTCAGATTGCCAACATGGATTTAGAAAATCAAAATCAACGGAAACAGCTATATTTTCTTTTCTTAAAGATGTCGCCTCATCATTGGATCAAAACGAGGCACCTATTGGATTATTTTTAGATCTCTCAAAAGCTTTTGACGTCATTGATCATGACATTTTACTTTCCAAATTACCTTCATATGGAATTCGTGGTATTGCTCTAGATTGGTTATGTTCGTAAAACGAATTGTACGAATAATAACCAAATCCCACCCACGTGATTCATGTAAGCCTCTCTTCATTAATCTAGGAATTCTACCATTACCGTGTCTTTTTATTTACGAATCAGTGGTTTTTGTAAAAAATGACTTGCTCAAGGGCGGGAATATTTTTTCAGAAAATACCGAAGTCTATTACTATAACACTCGACGTAGAAATCATATTCATCAGGTGACAGTATCAACAGCTCATTACAAAAAATTCACATACAATTCATGTACATTATTTTACAACACTTTGCCAGATGACAGTAAACGATTAAATTCAATAGAAAAGTTTAAATCACAAGTGAAATCGTTTCTGCTGCATAACTGTTTCTATACAATTAGAGACTATACTGAGCATCACAATAAAAGTAACATTAATTTTAACAATGATACATAATGCATTATTTACCATTTGGACTGTATAAATGAGTATAAACAACCTGTAACAACTATTGTACTACAGCGTCCGGGTCAATGACCCCCCATCTCGATCAGGTTTTTCGTCCAGTTTCCCTGATCCATTGAGCAAATGCTGAGATGGCCCCTTGTTTTGCTTCTGGACATAAATGTAACTTCATTTTCTGTGCACGTCTTCTAGAATTCAGTGGAAAATACAATTATTCAAATTATCGTTTCCATGTTGTCGCGGCAGGAAGTAATAAGAGCCAAAATTTATTGCTTATTTATCTTTGAAAATAGATTTTATTACATGGGAGGTTTTTTTTGTTGTTGTTTTTTTTCTCCCTTTCAAAATTCAAATTTTATTGCTTATTTACCCTTGAAAATAGATTTTTTACATGGGAGTTTTTTTTCTCCCTTTCAAAAATTCAAAATTTAAGTAGTATATGACTTAGTGTAGGGATTACAGAATTTTGAAAATGTGCACACAATTCACTTTCCCCCATAGCACGTCATACGCAGTTTTTAACTGTTTTTTTTGACGTAAAATAAATAAATAAATAAATGCAAAATAGAATTACGAATTTTGTTGAGGTTATGGAGTTTATAATGTTAATTGATTGAAGTGCATCACGCTTCCAGGAATTGTAGCGATGTCCGCAGCTGCGGCTTGCAGCCATTACCACTAAGCAACACGGGAAGCGTGCAGGTTGAATTCGTGGAATTTCCGATCGGACGAAACAGCATGTCTACAACGTTTCGACATTTCGACATACTCGTGTGGCTGAATTTTAACGCTAGACGAAATGATTCAGTCTGAATGATAAGTCACAAATGAAAATTATAATGCATACAAGGCTGGGCTACTAGTACATGACAAGAGCGTGCATATTAAATATATGTAAATTAGGGAGTTTTTTAAGAGCTTGCTCCGACAATTTCAATAGGGTTTATTATACCCGCACGTTTTCTTGAGCCATCGTTTTCATTGATGCGAGAGGAGTGGGGTTTTGATTATTTTGTTGACAGGACTATTATTCGAAATTTTAGCTCGTTCTTCGATGCAAGATAGTTTCAATTACCTGGGAGAAAACATTTCTGGTCATCAGAAGTTGTCAAAGCTTATTACTATCATTTATTCTGAATTGAACTAATGTTAGCAGAGGAGTGGGGGTAGGTATGTTGGGGCTCAAGAAAACGTGCGCGTATAAAAAAAGATACAATATTGAACGAACAATTGAAAATGAAATGATATATGCATACTTGCATTCATTGTAAAAACAAAGTGTTTAGTCAAGCTAGAAGTGGAAGAAAACTGTAAAATTACTTCCATTTGTAAAATCTGTATAATGTATGAATTTGTGTGAGAGAATAATCGAAGAGCAATATGTTTCGCGTTTGTCATTTCGGTACCACATTTCTTAATTTACGTAAGTGTTATCATTTGAAATGTTAGGCTAGTACGATCAAATCTAGGGCTATCTCGATCCAGCGAGAGCACAGTCTTGCCCGTGGTAAGTTAGTTAAGAAAAGGGTACGTTTGCTAAATTCTGTCGCCATCTGAATTACCACGCAGAGGTGAGAGTGGAGTCCATATCAATGATTTCGGAATATATTTAGAATCTTACGCCCGACGCGCATTGTAGCGCACGCGCGAAGCTAGAGCAACCAGGCGGCACTTCACACTTGTTTCTACGAATGCAACATACTGAACTCAATACGAGAAAAGTTAAAAGCCCTGTCCGTCACGTTCGAATTTACTCTTTTTCATTTATGAAGTAAAATATAATTTTCTTCAATTCATTTGGGGGCTAATGTGATACATGCACATGAATAGTTCCAACATATTCACTCATTCCTAATAAAATATGCCCTTCCCACGTTGCTATTCATTAATGCAAATAGAAAATGCAAAGGAGCGTGTCACTGCGTGAATACGTCAAACTAACTCAACTTTTCTCATTCATCACTAGCAAAGTTCAACACTATTTACTTCACGTTCAACATATCATCATTCGTTGCACTTTTTAAAGTAAAAATAAAATTTCTTCAATACATTTGTACAGACGTCATAAATCTGTATGTATTGGGACCATTCCCTGATTTTAGGATTGTTTCTGAACAGATCCAAAAAGCTTAACAGAGAAGGCAAACATCAAGAGGATTGATAGGTTATTAAGCAAGGTTAGGCCTGAAATGTTTGGGAAAACAATGAAAACATATGTCCATTCCCTTAATAATTAATAGAACCCAAGAGAGTTGCACATGTTACAAATTACATTCATTGTATCCAAGTTCACTTATACTTGTGAGCCTTCCCCACACAAAACCAATCAATATCAATATTAGTCACAATATTTTTACTATACTTCCCTGAAATATCATACAATTTATTCAATGAAATTCTAAACAATCTATTAAACAAGTAAAGACATTGTGCACACTACAAGTTTCATTTGTAATATGCATGCACTTGTGCTCATGATACTTTGAAACTAAAAATAGCAAACAATGCCAACCAATAGCAAACAGTCATTTCATTATATTTCCATGAAATACCGTACACAACGTATTCAATGAAATACAAACATAACATATTAAACCAGCAAAGAAATTGTGCACAATACCAGTTGCATTTTTAATATTCAGTTGCAGTTGTGATTGTTTGAAACTAAATTCCATTTATTTACTGGTCAACATGGAAGTTTCAAATTGGGTTTGTAATAACAAATTAATAGTTAACGAAGGAAAAACTGTCACAATGCAATTTTGCGTTTCAAATCGGCAATCGTATGCTCCATTGAAAATGAACAATATGCAATTAGCTGATGTTAAGGTAACAAAATTTCTAGGTCTCTCAATTCAATCAAACCTCAAATGGAATGTACATATAACAGAATTAAACACTAAATTAAGCTCATTATGTTATGCATTCAGAATTCTTTCTAATTCTGTCAGCCTTCATGCAGCTCGTTGCGTGTATTTTGCAAATGTACTACATTCCCGCCTGAGATATGGCATAATATTTTGGGGGAGCTCATCCTTTAGTGCCCATACATTTAGATTGCAAAAAAAAAAAAAAAAAATTATCCGAATGAAAAAATGCCATCCCCGTGATCCCTGCAAGCCTCTTTTCATTGAGCTTGGAATCTTACCATTGCCTTGCCTATTTATTTACGAATCTGTAGTATGTGGCAAAACTGACTTACTTAACGGTGGGAACATATTTTCATGTAATACTGATATTTATAGTTACAACACTCGACGTAGAAATCATGTTCATCAAGTGTCAGTCACAACAGCTCACTACAAGAAATCCACATACAATACATGTACGCTACTTTACAAGGCATTGCCAGATAAAATTAAACAATTAAAATTGGTATACAAATTTAAGTTAAAAGTAAAATCTTTTCTGCTGCAAAACTGTTTCTATACAATTAGAGACTATACTGATCGTCAAGAAGAAAAATAATGTTTACTTTAATAAAACAATGATATAGTATAATGAATTAGTTTACATTTGCATTGTATTATTTAAAAAAAGATTTAAATGCCTGTAACAAGTAACATGGCCGGCAGGCGGCCATGCACAATGGTCTTCGGGCTCCCTACAAAGTATTGTAATGTACTTCAGCTTCCGGGTCAATGACCCCCATCTCGATCGGGTTTTTGTCCAGTTTCCCTGATCCATTGAACAAATGCTGAGATGGCCCCTTGATTTCCTTCTGGACGTAAATATACCTTCACTGTACGCACGTTTTGTTGAGCTTTCCTTTCGCTTGTAGCGGTAGTAGAGCTTAGGGTGAGTTTCTATTTTGTTAACAATACAGAAAAATCAAATCTGTTCGTTCTTTTACCGTTGCAAATAAGTTTCGTATAATTCGGCAACGAAAATATATAGTTTTTGAAATGTTAATCTCTTGCTTTTTTAAATTTATCATTATTATTATTATTATTATTATTATTATTATTATTATTATTATTATTATTACTTTTTCATGTTTCAACTATTAATAGTTAAATTGTTGGGAAGGAATTCTGAAACTCAAGAAAGCGGGCGCAGATGATTTTCTCCTCCATACGTCACATACAGTTTTTGACTAAATAAATAAATAAAAACAACAATGTAACTTCATCTAAAATTTTCATTCCAAGTGAATCTAATAATGCCAGCAAAGTAGTTGTATAAAGTTATACGAGTTCTTATCCACCTTCGCACAAAAGATAAAATACACTAGAAATATTATAATACAAATGAAAAGTGGTGTGAAGTGTTAAACAGTCCTTATCAGTCTTTCACACATTAATGATTACACAAAAGGCTATCAAACAATTCATCAGATATTTTCTCAATGATGTACAATTCATTGAAGTAAAAGAATTTCTATAATAGAAAGTTAAAACAAAATCTTTCCGAACAACTGTAACGAACAAAGATACAAACCGGGAGCGGTAGCTCAGTGCATCAACTGATGTCACTGCAGCGCCTCTGACCGGGAGGTCCTAGGTTCGAGTCCTGACGGCGGCAGGATTTTCGATACTAGCTCTTCAGCTAGGTCGAATTTCGTCGCTGTCTGGAGGAGAATTCTAGCGGCCGGCTGCTCTGATCGGTAGTTTTCCGTGGTTTCTCCGATCAACACCAGGCGAATGCTAGAGCAGCACCCTAACAAACGGGCCACGGACCGCGCGCGATCTTTCCTTCCTCTTCCTTGCCCTATCCTCTCCCTTTACACACACACTTACACTAACATGCACTACACCACCACATATTCCGGGAGACCGGTCGGAAGCTTAGAGCTTGTCCCGGCTGGGGCGGCTGGTGGGAGAGTCCTGGTTAGGGGGAAACCCCACTAGCCGACGGTAGGTCGGCGCCGGATCTCGCCATCCAGCTGGGGAAGATCACAGCTATCTCCCGAGAAAAAAACATGCACTACACTAACGGGACTAATGGCCGAAGCAGTTGACGCGCCCGGAAACATGAAAAAATCAAAGATACAACCTGATCCTTATGTTCAAGGAAGCCATGATTATATGTGCAAATATAAGACAAAAATTCCAGCATATCTGACTAGGGAAAACAAGAATAATTTCAGTACATTTAATTTTAAGAAATTAGCATAATATTTCCCTCAGAATGTTACTTTGCTGAATGGGATCACTATTTGACATCTGAAGTAATTCCTCTACACCTATTGTGCTGGCCAGCTAAAAAGCCGATCTAACGGGACAACTTTTGAAAAATGTCACTGTCGGATGAGAACATACATTTATACTCGATTTAGGGTAGTTTCGTTTCGTTTTATGTTGGCAAAAGTTGTTGCCAACCGTCACACAAATATCCTGTATATATTACTATCAAGCGGTAGGGACATTTTGTAAAATTTAAGTTTGCAATGAAACAATGACTACTTCCGTAGATTTCGCCAACATTCAAAGCCATACAAGTGAAGTTGTGTTAGTTTACGAGTGTTGCTAAAGATTTGCATTTTGGGTTTTGGTGCTCTTCGTTCTTTGCGTTTCATCGTTCAATTTATTTATTTAGTAGTACTAGGCGTTTTTGAGTTTTATTTATTATTTTCCAATTGTTTTCTTTAGTAATAAAAATAAAGTTAATTGAAATAGTTATTGTAGTTCATTATTTGTTGTTGTTAAGTGTCCCTTTAGTATTTCTTGTTTTAGATTAATTATATTTATTATTATTATTTTTTCTGAATTCATTTTAATTATAACTGGAAAATAATGGATAGCCCAACAACATCCGAGTCTATACTTAATTTTGAACCTTTGAAGATAACACGTATTCAAAGTTCTCTTCAAAAGGGAATTATCAATTTATTTTGTGGACTGTGGAAGAAAGCAGTGGAAGAAAAGGTCCATGTTACCCACTCTTGTTTAATAACGCGAGTGGCAAAATTATTACAGGTAAGATTGATTTTTCTTTTCTTTTCTACATCTTATCTTTTAAAACTTACAAGTGTAATTTTCTTAATTAAAATTGGGATGAGTATAGTTGTTAATTATCTTTACCATTACTCATGTATTAATCGTAATAAATCTAATTTTCTTTTTTTCAAGATGTTGTGTGTTTACAGGTGGGTGTAAAGTCAGTTGATAGTATTATCAACAAATATAAAAACAAGAAGCTCTGACCACACCCAAAAAGACCCGTAAAAGATCCCGTCCAATCACAGATATTGACAATTTCACTAAGGATGCAATTGCCAATAAATTTTATTGTAGTTTGAATTCAGGTAATCAATTAGACTTTTTAATTAGTTTGTTAGTATACAGTTTTATTAATATAAACAATGATCATTTTGTGTTGTTTTATGTATTAATTAACAAGTACCAAGGATTATATTTTATGTAGGTTGTGGTATTTCTATAAGAAACCTGTACACAGAGATTGTGGGAGATGAGACGTTAAATTTTGAAGGCTCTCAGACCTCCCTAAAGCGAATAGTGAAGAACATGGGTTTTACTTAGGGAAAGGGAGACAAGTATGCCCATGTGAGAGAGAATGAAATTATAATTTTTAAAAGAGAGTGCTTCCTGAGGAATTACTATAGAAATACAAACTCCAACACACCAAAGGCAGTAATTAATTATTATTATTATTAATAGGGAGTGCATATCTATGATTTTGCATATTTTTGTCTATTGCTTCAGGGCATAGCTAAATGAAATTCCTTGACATGTGGTTAGAATTGGATGCTATGTAGATTAATATGTTAGTGCAATTTGGCAAATTTTTCCTGTTGGTGCATATTCATATAATAATAAGAGAATATTTTTATGCTCCTATATTTATTTTGTTTAAAGAGAGACTTATCTCTAAACCATTCCTTGTTGTCATAGAATCTATTTATTTGGGAGCAGTCATTGATTAGAAAAAGCTTGTCACACTTTGTGTTTTTTCTTTTCTATAGACAATAAAATACTTGTGCAAATGTAGGATATTTCTTGATATATTTTAATGTACTTCAGCTTCCGGGTCAATGACCCCCATCTCGATCGGGTTTTTGTCCAGTTTCCCTGATCCATTGAACAAATGCTGAGATGGCCCCTTGATTTCCTTCTGGACGTAAATATACCTTCACTGTACGCACGTTTTGTTGAGCTTTCCTTTCGCTTGTAGCGGTAGTAGAGCTTAGGGTGAGTTTCTATTTTGTTAACAATACAGAAAAATCAAATCTGTTCGTTCTTTTACCGTTGCAAATAAGTTTCGTATAATTCGGCAACGAAAATATATAGTTTTTGAAATGTTAATCTCTTGCTTTTTTAAATTTATCATTATTATTATTATTATTATTATTATTATTATTATTATTATTATTATTATTACTTTTTCATGTTTCAACTATTAATAGTTAAATTGTTGGGAAGGAATTCTGAAACTCAAGAAAGCGGGCGCAGATGATTTTCTCCTCCATACGTCACATACAGTTTTTGACTAAATAAATAAATAAAAACAACAATGTAACTTCATCTAAAATTTTCATTCCAAGTGAATCTAATAATGCCAGCAAAGTAGTTGTATAAAGTTATACGAGTTCTTATCCACCTTCGCACAAAAGATAAAATACACTAGAAATATTATAATACAAATGAAAAGTGGTGTGAAGTGTTAAACAGTCCTTATCAGTCTTTCACACATTAATGATTACACAAAAGGCTATCAAACAATTCATCAGATATTTTCTCAATGATGTACAATTCATTGAAGTAAAAGAATTTCTATAATAGAAAGTTAAAACAAAATCTTTCCGAACAACTGTAACGAACAAAGATACAAACCGGGAGCGGTAGCTCAGTGCATCAACTGATGTCACTGCAGCGCCTCTGACCGGGAGGTCCTAGGTTCGAGTCCTGACGGCGGCAGGATTTTCGATACTAGCTCTTCAGCTAGGTCGAATTTCGTCGCTGTCTGGAGGAGAATTCTAGCGGCCGGCTGCTCTGATCGGTAGTTTTCCGTGGTTTCTCCGATCAACACCAGGCGAATGCTAGAGCAGCACCCTAACAAACGGGCCACGGACCGCGCGCGATCTTTCCTTCCTCTTCCTTGCCCTATCCTCTCCCTTTACACACACACTTACACTAACATGCACTACACCACCACATATTCCGGGAGACCGGTCGGAAGCTTAGAGCTTGTCCCGGCTGGGGCGGCTGGTGGGAGAGTCCTGGTTAGGGGGAAACCCCACTAGCCGACGGTAGGTCGGCGCCGGATCTCGCCATCCAGCTGGGGAAGATCACAGCTATCTCCCGAGAAAAAAACATGCACTACACTAACGGGACTAATGGCCGAAGCAGTTGACGCGCCCGGAAACATGAAAAAATCAAAGATACAACCTGATCCTTATGTTCAAGGAAGCCATGATTATATGTGCAAATATAAGACAAAAATTCCAGCATATCTGACTAGGGAAAACAAGAATAATTTCAGTACATTTAATTTTAAGAAATTAGCATAATATTTCCCTCAGAATGTTACTTTGCTGAATGGGATCACTATTTGACATCTGAATAACGGCCTGGAGTATAACAAGTTTCAGTAAACGTTCTTTTTCGTCGTTTGTATAACTTTTTGTTTAGTTTCTATATAAATTGAGTTTATCACTCACGTTAGTTCTTCAAGGGCCTTGCGCAACATAACCTTACCAGTCGTTAGACCGGCTGGTGAGGCTTAGGCCCGGTCTCCGTTAAGATTTGTCCGTTTTACCAACGCTTCTGCGACTTCAGTTAGCTAATGTGTATGTAATATGAGTAAGTTTACTTTGATTACAGAGAATAAAGCAACAGTCTAGCCAAAGCGCAGCTAACTCCATGGACAATACGGTTAGCCGTAGATTTGCTGGCCCCAATGTAGTCACCCATAACCTGCTGGTAGGTGCCAGTTGCAAAATAACGTAGTCATAAGTAACTAGTTAATTGGTGCGATTGACTCGTTGCTAGAAATGAATATAAATTGAAACAAATTTCTAATAATGAGTTCTTATATTTTAATAAATCATGAACTAAATTATAATATTATGCAATTAATTACTTTGAACTTTATGATTTTGTGATTTAGTTTCTAAAGTTTTTGGAATGACTTGTGTCTAACGTAGCCTATCTTCTGATCAGAATGAATAGTGACACAATTTCAAGTATAATGTACGTAATGAACGAAACCATTCATAACCTAATTCGCATTCATGAAGGTTATATAATAAGATAGTTTTTAATGTGCATGCAAAACTGTTACTTATATGATTTGGTTGTGATAAATGGTATGTAACTATTACATGTAATATTTTCGGTCCTGTTTTATGAAAACTCCAGGTCCTGCTCAATTAAATTCCAGGATTTCTAGTGTCGATTGTTTGGTACCACTGAATCTGGTTGAGAAGTCCCTGAATACACGCGGGCGCACAGACATTTCCAGGCTTTCTAAAATATCGTCGTCTTTCAATATATATTGCAGGGCTTTCTCCATTCTTCTCTGCTATGTGTTCGAACGCTGCGCTGCAACTATACCAAGCTTAACCAGGCGTTAAGTGCTGCTAACGCAGCTGAGATCGTGCGTTTACTTTAACGGAAAGTTAACAAGCGTTAAAATTTGGTGAAACACGTATTTTCTCGAACGGACCGTTAAAATCTCCTAGCTTCTAGTTAGCGTGTTAACAAGCAATGGTGAAACCGGCCCTTAGCCCGGCTCCTGAAAAGCTCTTCTCCTCAATCAAAACTAGTTGGGCACGGTCGTCTAACACCCGCCAGGCTCAATTCCTCGCCTGCCCTGTCACTCAGCTACCCCGTCACTAGCCACATTAGGCAAAATAAGGCGTTTGTGTGCACCATAGCGGACAGTACTATCGATCCTCTACGTATAAGCAGATGCACTATGGCGATTCCAAACTTCAACTGTGCCTGCGAAGAAGATCGATAGTGCTTTCGATGGTGCAAAAACTCCTAAATTGGTCTGTTTACTCGAGCGCACTCCCCAACGGATGGTCGGTGTTTACTCCTTGAACTCACTACCCCTCCAAGTGGGTTTGTTCACCGCTAGTCGGCATGTAAATCCCTGGTGCCTGCCTCACTACGTCATAGATCACAGTCATACTTACAGATCAGTGAAGCTTACATGTATGTATATGTATGTGTATGTATGTATGTATGTATATATATATATATATATATATATATATATATATATATATATATATATATATATACATACATACATACATACAAACACACATAAGCCTCTTTTAGCTGTTACTTTGTAAGTGTATTTTACTCTATTCGTACAAGAAATTTAAAGAAAAAATTTGAAGCCGTTTTTGAGAAAAGATTGAAAATGTACGAGGGGCTTCATGTAAAGTACCCCCAAATTTTAAAGAATGCTTTTTAAAATTTTAAAGCTTCAACTGGAACAGATCGACAGGGGTTTCTTCAATTTGGAGTAAATAGTACGCATGAGTTCGGCGTCAGCAGTGTTCACACACGGACTGACGGAAGTGCACATACAGACGGACGGACGTTTTGCTTTCAGTTAGTGCATCAAGGACCCATAAAACAAGGATTCCGGCTACACCACGTTAGAGATGTTTTTCTCTTAATTTAGGAACTGGATTTATCCACATTCTCGTTATCAGGGTCCGGGAATGCATTTTTCTGCAGAAAATTCGCCGTTTTTTCGCGCATTAGATAACTTTCTCTATACTACGTACTACTCGCGCAACTTTTCTTGAACGATGACCTTGCCACCCCTCCCCTGAGCAATAAACTGTTGAAGACAAAAGCTCGCAGCGAGCACTGATGACAACATTCCAAGCACAAAAACTTGGTTGGCGCGAAACAGAAGCTAGTCAGAGGTAGTTGCTTTCATAGTCTGAACTTCTGTTCAGCTTTATTGACATTATCTAAAAATATGTCTGAGGCAGGTCCAGGACTTTCAAGGAAGGCACCTAAAACTTCTATCTACTGTCCCTGCTGTTGCCTACCCAGCGCGATGACCTAGCCACACACGTAGAAGGTTTGACTTTGATTTTCCAGAGATTGTCATTACTGTAAATACTCTAGTGGCCGACTTTGTCACTAATACCCCCACTCTGCCCGCATTTCTTCAATCTATCGTTCAAGAAAAGTTGCGCGAGTAGTATATTCCTCTGTACATACGTACGTATTCGAGAAAGTAAAAATCTTTCGTCAGTCTAGCCACAAATTGTTCACTTGGATATATCATCTTATGAGTGGTGTATCTTGGTCGTATATCCATAACGCGATAAGACATTTCATCCTCCAATTTAGACCAGAAACAACGCCGCTAGCCTACGAGAGCTAAGATCCAGTAGGTCTTCTTTTACCAACCAAGAAATATTACAGTCGAAATTGATGAATATTTCAAGAAACTTCATGAAACATTCTTACAAATGTGTGCGCACACAAATGAATGATATTAAATTATACGCATCAAATAAATATTAACTTGTGAACATTTAAAAACTGAAGGTTTAATTTTTTAAATTCAATCAAAACGATCGAGCCCTGTTTTTGAAAACGGCAACATTTGGCAGATTGTTTGGGGATTATCGATTTTGGAGAAAAACGACTGAACGGTTTAGCTGCTGGCGTTGTTCTCAGTGGGACAGACAGACGACGGATGGATGGATGGACAAACGGACGTTTTGCCGTCATTTGATTTTTCGGTATCAAGGACCCACAAAACTGGACAAAAATAGATTTACCCACTTTTTCGTTACCAGGGCCCTGAAATAAAGTTTTTTTCTGCATTCGTCGTTTTTACATTCTTCCTAAAAGTAGAAAGTTATGTAATGCCTCGCAAAGAAAACGGCGAATTTTCGCTAGAGAAACTCTCATTAAAGGACATTGGCAATAAAAAACGGGCTAAATCCTGTTATCCTGAATTCTCTATCACGTGGTGTAGCCAGAACCCATGTTTTGTGGATTCTTGATGCCGAAAAATCGAATGACGGCAAAACGTCTGTCTATCCGTTCATCTGTCTGTGAACAACGCTAGAGGCTAAACTGTTCAGCTGATTTTCTTCAAAATTGATATTCCCCAATCTATCTAGCTGATGTCACGGCCCCTTGAATTTCCAACTGCTATTTTAATTTTGGAGTGTAGTTTACATGAAGCCCCCGGAACATCTTCGAAATTTAAAAAAAATGCCCCCATCGTTTTTTATACAATTTTGTTGGATAGTGTAAAGAACGTGTAAGAGAATGGTGCAAGTCTCGGATTCATTAAAAACCCTAATTTTTCGGAAATTGCAAAAGTTCAAAATTTTTCGGAGTCTTCCTACAACTAAAATATTAAAGATAGATATTTTTCATATAATGAAATCTGTTTCTTAAAGATGGATTTGGAAATAAGTCATGTACAACTTTTCATAAATTTGAGTGCTTGTGGCGTTATTTTTGATGAAAATAGGGGGAGAAGTCCGTCCTGTTTTGGCCCCACTAGTTTCGCGCAGAATCAAATCACTCTCTACGCCATAGGAAGAAAGTAAAAATGTAACAGAACAAAGAGGGTTTTACAAAATCTTTGTTCTTGTATTTTTGCAAAAGTTTTACGAGTTCACTCAAAAGTACAGAAAACTATTTATTATTTTGGAAAAAGTACAAAAAGTGGTTTGGAGTCAAATAATAATAAAATAATTGATTTGAGAAAGAAATCACTAGCATTGTACGTAAATGACGTTTCCCATGTAAGAAGGAAGTCCTACATCACGTGAGCAGAAGCGAAATAATCCATATTCATGACAGCCAATCACTGCACTCTTTCCTGCCGCATGAGACAGAGCGAAATAATATTGCTAATTGGTGACGAGTTTCCTGGCGTATCATTGTGTGTCCGAATAGCAAGAAATGCGTGATATGGCGTATACGCGTGCGAATTTTCGACACAAAATTCTCACAGCCGGCCTGAATAAGCCGAGTCCGCTAAGGCTGCAGAGCCGCAGTAGCCTGGGCTCGTAGGGTCGCGAGTTCCAATCCCATGGATGTTTCTGTGTGCTGGAAATGGAGGTTTCTGTGTGCTTGTGTTGTCCTTACGTGTCTTTTTCCCCCATAGTTACTCCAATGTATGCTATCAAAGTGGTCGTTATATGACCTGGTAGCTAAAAAGCGACCTTAATGATTTTTTTAAAATGCTACTCACAATTACCCAACATTGAAATAATTTGTTTCGCTACAAATAAATTTTTCATCGCCGTATTACTTTTCCAGTGGTCGAATGCATAAGACTAATCCACAATGCTATTTGAAACCAAATGAAAAAGTTTCCTGAAAAGGTGCGGATATGTTTTAAAGTAATATGATATATCAGGTTTGAAACTTCAAACGTCTTTGTCATAGTTTTATTTTTAATTATTCATTATTAATTTTAGTAATACTTCATTAATATATTAATTGAGCTCCGACTTTTGATATCTCATTTTGATATCTTGTTTGGTAATAACACCATCAATGCAAAAGCTCACTAAATGTGTCAGGTCACTATTCATTTTTTTAATCTTTAAGTTCATCTATCCTTAATTCTTTTAAGCGAGTAATTTTTCTATCGAACCTGTCTCCATTGGAATTTTTTCTTATTCCTTCCTTTATCAAATATAACCTCACTTGCTAAGGTTTTTTATCAAGAATTGTTAACAAAATATTCGCTCCGATATAATAAAATTTATTTTCAAGGTTAAAACAGTGATATATTTGGGTTCTTGTCTCTCGTCATGTCCTTTGTGAAGCAATTTACTTCCCGCCGCGACACCATGGAGAACGATAATATGAATAATGATATTTCCCACTGAACTTTAGAAGGGAAATAATGAAGTTACATTTATGTCCAGAAGCTAGACGAAAACCCTGATCAAGATGAGGGTCACTTACCCAGAAACTGAGGTACAATAGTTGATACAAGTTGTTTAGAATTATGCAGTCTAAATGATAAATAATACATGAAATATCATTGTCAAAATTAATATTACTTTCCTTTTTAATGCTCGATATAGAATCCAATTGTGCAAAAACAGTTATGCAGCAGAAACTATTTCACATGGGACTTAAACTTTTGTATCGATTTTAATCTTTTAAAGTCATTTGGAAAAGTGTTGTAAAATAATGTACATGTATTGTATGTAAATTATTTCTAGTGCGTTGCAGTATTGTTACCTGATTAATATGATTACGAAATCAAGTGACATAGTTATAGCCATCGGCGTTTGTTGAATATATATTCCCATCCTTGAGAAAATCATTTTTGACAAAAGCGACTAATTCATAAATCAAGAGACATGGTAATATTAAAATTCCTGCATTAATAAAGAGAGGTTTACAAGAATCACGTGGGTGGGATTTGGTTATTATTCGCACCATTTTTTTATAATAAAAAATTCTGGGAGCTGAATGATATAGTTCCCCAGAATATTATGCAATATCCCAGTCGGGATTGAACATTTGCGAAATATACACAACGAGCAGTATGAAGGCTAACTAAATTTGAAAGAATTCTGAATTTTGTGTTCAATTCATTTAATAGACTTTCCATTTAAGATTTGTCTGAATTGAGAGACGTAAATATTTTGTTACGTTAACATCAATAGTATACCGTTCATTTTCAATGGAGTATGTAATTATTTATTTGAAATGGAAAAATACATTGAAACAGTTTTCTTTTCTTTTACTATTAATTTGTTATTATGGAACTAGTTTGAAAAATGATATTGTGCCATTTACAGCTTCTTTATTGCAAGAAGATTCTTATCCGCAAAGAGAACTGTTCTTCCATTTTGAATCGTCAAGGTCCTATCGTTTACGTATAGTAGGAAGAGAATAGGGCCTATTATTGAACCCTGCGAGATTTCATGTGCAATTAACAATGAATCCGAAAGGTGTGCTTATATTATTTTATCATTCTAGTAAGGTATTTCTACTCTTAGACCGTTATTTAAGGTACGGACATAATCAATTTTAGATCAATATCACGGGTTCGATATGAAGGTAATTTTGAAAGTAAAATGTAATAATAAATGACGTCCAAAGCTTTTGAAAGATCTAAACGTATACCAATAAGTGCTTCATTTTGATGCATGTATGAAGTGACATCTTTAAGAAAAGAAAATATGGCTGTTTGCGTATTTTTTGATTTGCGAAATCCATGTTCGCAATCTGTAAACGCGCTGTGTTTACCGAGAAAGATTTCCCTTTATTCGTAAAAAAATGTCTCTAATATTTTTTAAAAACGTACTTACAAAGGGAAATTGGCTGATAGTTTTGTATTTAATTTTTGTTGCCTTTATGAAGAGCTACTTATTCTTAGCTGTTTTGAAAATATTTCGAAAATTTCCGCTGCATCAGGATGAAATTAAATATGTGAGTTAACGGGTGTATAATGGTATACTACAAGTCTTTAACAAACAATTCGTAAACTCATTTATACAGGCGGAATATTTATTTTTTTGTGAGCCGATTGTTTTCCGAATTTCATTGGAAGAAGTTACGGAAACGAAAATTGTGTCTAAAATTTTTAGAGAAACGTCTGACGAGAAGACCCTTAGTGAGGTCGGCAGCAATTCTCAAAAAATTCGGTGAAGAGGGTAGCCACTGTTGTTGGATCGTTCAAATCTCTGCCGATATCTTTTAAAATAGCATTCTCTGCAAGGTTTCTAGTAGATGTCGATTTTTTATTATATTCCACATTGCTTTCGTTTTGTTGTTTGAGTTCAAAATATACTGACCGTATTTCAAAATTTTAGCCGGTCTTATGACTATAGCAAAAGTTCAGACTATGTACGTCTGTAGGGCACTAAAATGTACTAAAGGCGTAGTACAGGTTTAAACTAGTGGTGTTACACCAACACGTTCTTTCTCGCATCGGTAACGGTTGTGCAAAATTACGAATAATACAGCAATTGATCGTAAATTATAGTAATTTCGGCCCATATTAATATATTCCATCCATAACTTGTAAAACTCATTACTAATCTCACTCGACGTGAAAATTTAGTTTATTTAAAGATAATACTTCTACACAAATTTGACAATGCCTAACACCGCCCAACAATTAGAAGTTATTCTGAGAAATTTCTATTAATTTAATATTGCAAATTCGAAAATTGCAAATTTACGCTAAAATACTTAAACTAAAAATGATATTTTTAAAGAACTTCTCTTTTAGATTACATAATTTAACAAATTATCTCTATTATCAATACTAAACTTTTGCAAGTTTTTAAAATGGGGCCAGCAGCAATTATTTTACCATTCATTGCTACATACGAGGGAACAATTCACAGAAAAAACTTTTAAGATATTTGTTTTTTAATCATTTCTATGAACTTCAAGCAGAAATTATGTGGAAACTACTAGTTTAAAAAAGTTCTTGGGCTTTTTATGATGTATTTTTAGAACAAAATTAAATAAAGCTCAAAATCTGTATTTTCAATATTGTACTTTAGAAATGTTAAGTTTTTGCAATTTTTGAAAATTCAGAGTTCACCCAAAATAGGGCGAGCACCATGTCTTAAACATTCCATTAATACATACGTAGAGAAAATTTAAAGAAAAAATTTGAGGTTATTTTTGACAAAATAATTGCATAAATATTGCCTATATTTCTCACAAAATTGCGCGAACTTTATTTCAAAATCTGTCTTTAACAACAGATTTCAAAGAAGAGTTTCTCTGCCAAAATTTCGCCGTTTTCTGGCGCACGATGTCATAACTTTTTCTTAATAGGAACAATTTCGTAAGGCGAAAATGTAAAAATCTCTATCTTCAACGTGGTGCTACCCTTTAGTAAATTTTCTGAACGATTTAGACGCTAGTGTTGACCACGGACGGACTCATGGATAGATCAACGGACGGACGAATAGATGTTTTGCCGTTAATAGATTTTCTGTATGAAGGACCCACGATACATGGATTCTGAGTACACAATGTTATACGAAGGGCATTCAAAAAGTTCCAAGAATTGCTTTGCCGTCACCAAACTAGAGATAAGGCAGCGTTCACATTATTGTGATAGGGGACTGGACATGTTCCCACGCGGGCAGAATTGGTCTGGACACCTTCAGTGTGCATTAGTGTCACTGCTTTGTGTCAAGTGGCTGTGAGCGGTGGTCCATCGGCGTAAAGTCGCAGTTCGATAAGAGTGCCAAAATCAAGTTCATGTGCAAACTGGGAAAATCGTCTTCAGAGACGCTATCGGTCCCGTAGCAAGTTTACTTAGCACTACATAAAACGGCATTTTACAATGGTGACTCCTGGGGTGTTCACCTACAACCCAAAGGCGAAACTGCAGACATCGGAGTGGCACACGCCAGTGTCACCCAGACCAAAATAAATTACATATCGCAAGATCTAAGTCAGTGATTATCCGTACCTTCCTTGAAAAATTGGAATGGCTTTTGATAAAATGATTGTTTAATAATTTGGTTAAACTCAGTCATTGCGTGAAAACTACTCGTTTTTTCAAAAAAGTGAGCAGGACTTATTTTAAAGATCATTTGTAGAAAAGATTTTGTTTAAGTGCTGTGGAAGCGCTGTGTCACCTCAACTTCAGGTACATTGATTAATTGTCAGTAACATCGAATTAACATCTAATTTGAATCATACGTATAAATTATATATTTTAAGTAGTTGATAATCGCATTAAGGTATAGTATAATACTATATATGCATACACAATTTCTACATGTATACGTACAATTTGTACATGCGTCGAAACGTATCGTAATAGGTTATTGATATAACTAAGTTATTAACACGTATAATTTTCCAATAACCCTGAGATGTTTGACAATACATTCAGTAGTTTTCCGTCCATTGAGTTAATTACGGTGTTGATTGATTGATTCACTGTTAGTGATTGCGGGCGCTTCAACTTCTAAGATCATTAGTACCGTATGTGTAGTGCATCGTGAGGTGGCGGTGGTCTTCCCCCGTTGGATGATGTCATCCGGCACCGACCTAACGTTGGCGGCCAGCGAGGTTTTCCTCAACCAGATATTTCCCATCATCGGACCACCCACCCAGCCAGAACAATCTCTAATCGCTCTCCCGGCATGTGTGGTGGTGAATGCATGTTAGTGTGTGTGTGTGTGTGTGTGTGTGTGTGTGTGTGTGTGTGTGTGTGTGTGTGTGTGTAAGTAAGGGGTGAGTATAGGACAAGGAAGAGAAAGAAAAGATCGAGCGCCGTTCGTGGCCCGTTTGTTAGGGTACTGCTCCGGTATTCGCCTAGTGTTGATCAGAGAAACCACGGAAAACTACCGATCAGAGCAGCCGGCCGCTAGAATTCTCCTCCAGACAGCGGCTGCATTCGACATAGCTGACAAGCTGACAGTGTTGAAAACTGTAAACTTTGTACTATATTTTTCACTTTTATCGGAGAAGTTTGAAGTGGACGAGTCGCGTTTTGAATGTTTGTTATTGCACTCAATACCTTTTGTAAATGGCATTAGCCAACTTACCTTCAGCTAACAAGGGACGATTTAGATGACTACGGCGGCGAGAACTCGGAACAACTAATGGTTGTTCGCTGGCTCGATTGAGAGGGTACCCGTCGGAGAGTTCGACTGAAAGGAAAAAGGCTTTGCTCTTTTTCCTGACAACCGAGCGCCCGCTTCCGTCTCCCTCCTCCCACGCCGGCGCGGATTGGCGCGGGGCGGCGCGGGGAGCGGCGCGGGGGCAGTGCGAGAGGCGGCGCGGGGGGTGGCCGGTCGAGGTCAGCGGGGGCGCGCACAGCCCATTGCCAATGCAATGCTGGAGCGAAACTCGGCCTTAAGGAATTGCATTGCAAATAATCAGAGTTTGTATTTCCTTCCCGGTTTAAACGTCATCGCACAATCGGTCGCCAACGTCCGGTGTTTGCGCGTCTCGCGTTTTCACACGGCTTGTACGTCTGACTGCTCCGCCCGCCCCTGCGCCTCATTCGTCGCTCGTCGAAGCTCACGTCTGGGTCGCTTTGGTCTGCGGCGACCTTGGATCAGGGCTGCGCAATAAGGGCCACCACGAACCAAAGAAAGTCATGACCTGGCAGATTTTGTTCGTGTCGGATTCACAGGCTGGTTGTGGCCACAGACGATCGTGCTTGTTTGGACAAGAAGCATGGATTGGGCGAATATGTAACTATCCCCCGAGTGTGCCCTTTGTACTCGTCCCTTTTTCTTAGGTGACCCCCTTTTCTTGACGGGTGGTTTGCCTTTGCCTTCCTCTATATGAAGAAAGGTAGGGTGATCAGAGTGACTCTTCGTGCTAAGTTTGCACGGTTGCACAACCCCCAGATAATCGAAAAGATCTTGTGTTAGGAATACACATTTTCCTTTTAATGATATTCAATATACTGCAGTTATATCGATGTATGCGAAATCATTTTGAAATCAAAGAGCCCCCAACGCGCGGTCTCTTCGGCGTGTAGGGCTCTCCCAGACAATGCACATGTCACGCTCTTAAGTTGTTTTACTGTCTTTACTCTGTGGCCTTATACTTCAACGTGGCTCCTTGGTTGCTCTCGATCGGCAACCATCTGCCAGATGTGCAGCGCAGAAGGGTGGATGGTCTTGTTAGAGAGCGCGGTGGGGCATCCGTGGGGAATACCAATTTTCTGTCTTCGCCTGAAACTTGTTGCATCTTAATTTTATAAATTTCGCGGGTTATTGAAAGTACAGCAAAATCAGTCAATACTTGACGATATTGAATGCATTGTCTATGATGTTTGTAGAATTAATTTTCATTTGGTGAGAGATTTATGGATTTAAAATGTAAATTTGATCCTCAAAACGGGGATTCTGGCTAGAGCACGTGTTAGAGGATTTTTTCTTAATTTAGCAACTGAATTTATCCACTTTTGACAGGGCCCGGCAATGAATTTTTACTTTCTCCTATTTGTACGGAGTAATATACATAGTTTTAAGAACGTTATATAATGCTACGCGAAAAAACGGCCTATTTTCGACAAAAAAGAATTCATTGTGAGGCCGAGAAAACAAGAAAGTGTGCCATCCGGTTGCTAAATTAAGAGAAAAAATCCTCTAACACGTGGTGCAGTCAAAATCCCAGTTTTATGGGACCTTCATGCCGAAAAACCAATTGGAAGCAAAACGCTCGTCCCTCCGTCTGGCTGTCCGTCCGTCTCTCAAACCATGCGTACGACCTTTTAAAAATTGAAGAATTACCTGTGTATCTGCCTCTAGTTGAAGCTTTGAGATTTTGAAAAACATTCTTAAAAAGTTGGGGTTACTTTACATAACGCTCCCCGGACATTTTCAAAATTTTCTCAAAAACAGCTCCAAATTTTTCTTTAAAATTGTTGTAAGAATAGGGTAAAACACACTTATAAATGTGGAATAGATCCGATTTTCATGGTTATCTTTGAATTTTCGAAAATTGCAAAAGTTTGAATTTTTTCCTACAACTACAAAATTAAAGGCAGAGAGTTTTACTTCCCCTGATCCCGTAAAAGTGTATTTTTTTAAAAACGTCTGTCCGTCAGTCTCCCTAAAACATGCGTACGTCCTTTTCCAAATTGAAGAATTCCCTGTCTATCTTGCTTTAGTTGAAGCTTTGAAATTTCGAAAAGCATTCTTGAAAATATGGGGGTACTATACATGAATCCCCCCCATATATTTTCAAAATTTGGTCAAAAACGGCTCCAATTTTTTTTTGTTTAAATTTCTTGGAAGAATAGAGTAAAATGCATATACAATGATGGCGTAGGTCTGATTTCATCGGTTCAAACAGAACTTTGAAAATTTTGAGATTTTGAATTTTTTCGTTGTGTTCCTACAACTATAAAATTGAAGATAGAGATGTTTCCTTCAATTAAAATTAGTAGTCCATAAATAGTTCTTTCATTAAGATCATATAACGTTTTCAATTTTATCATTTTATTTATCCAATTTTTCAATTTTATCAATTATATCATTTTATTCAAAAAAATTAGTTGTTTAGTAGTTCTATTATTTCTTTAAAATTCTTGTAATAATAGAGTATAATGCACCTTTAAAGATGGCGTAGTTCTGCTTTTCACGGTTAACTCTGAATTTTCGAAAATTTGAAGTTTGAACTTCTTTGGTGTTTTCGACAACTACAAAATTGAAGACTCTCCTTAAAATTAAATTTGTTGACCATAATAGTTGTTTCTTTAGAGTCACGCTGAATATTTAGAAAGTTTTGCAATTGTGCGTGCAATATTTGCAATTTTAAGAAATAACAAAAACAAGATTTTCTCAAAAATGGCTCCAATTTTTTTCTTTAAATCTTTGGTAGTGGTAGTGTCAAACGAACCCTATACGATGACATGAACGTCATATTGCTCTATACTTTTGGTTTTTCAAAAAATACTAAAATGTAGTTTGTTTACTTGTCTCTCACGTCGATAATATTTACATTACATGCAAGCTCTTCACGTTATTGTATTAATGTGTACATGTGCTTTAAATATTTACAAATAAAGTATTTCGAAAACTCAACAGTGTTTTCTTAAAATGGACTAAAAATTTCATGTTTCAGAAACGCTCAAACGTGCAACGCAAAAATGGCTCCAAATTTGTTCTTCAATTTTTTCCATTGCATAGTGCTAATTGCCCTGTTTAATGTACTGTAAAGTTAATTTTCGTGTAGTCTTTTGTTTTTTCAAAAATTATACAAATGTAATTTATTTTAAATATCTCTCGCACCGTTAATATTCACATTTTCACCATTTTATATTCATTATTGAATTTGCGAGAAGACATTCTTGAAATTATTATAATTGGAGTTTGTCGAAAATTCAATAGATACTTGTGAAAAAGAGCTTCAAATTTTACATTTACAGGAAAGTTTAACGCCATTTTCTTAAAATCGGCTCCAAATTTTTCGATGAAAATTGGTATTAGGACGAGGTTGATCCATCTTTAATATTCATAAAATAATATTTCGTTTCTACTATTTGGAAACCGAAAAGTTGAGAAAATTTTTTTAAAATGTATTTTGGGCGACGATAGATGGCAGCAGGCAAGAAGAAGGGGCAAGTCTGTACAGTACCAGTCCACACGAAGGAAATTAGAAAACTTTTCTACGAGATCGTATGTGCCATTCTCTAGAACCACTAGTGCCCTATCGCGTACAGATGTTTTCAATCTCGAGTTGATTGTAAAGGCTCGTTTTCACGATAGCTCAAGTCACGGCTTTTCGCATGTTTCTCGGGCGTGCCGCTAGGTGTCGCATGATTGCCACTTTTTATCAAGCATTGATTCCTAGGTGTCACTTGATTCCTGGCGTGGCTTTCGCGATAGCACACACACCTCGCGGTAGAATTTGTAAGCATATCAGTGTGCTAAAATGCTAGCCAGCTAACAGGACAACTTTTGAAAAATGTCACTGTCGAATGGGAACATGTATTCATACTTCATTTAGGGTAATTTCATTTCAATTTGTGTTGGCAAAAGCCGCTGCCAACCTTCACACAATTACCCTGTATATATTACGTTTACGTGTTAGGGAAATTTTTTTTGTAAAATTTAAGTTTGCAATGAAAAAATGACTTCTTCCGTAGATTCCGCCAACATTCACGCCATTCATGTGCACTGTGCTGTGCTAGTTTGGTATTGTTGCTAGCAATTCGAATTTTGCGATTGGCTGTTATTTTATAAATCAGCATTTAGTGATTTCGTTTACTTTATTAGTTTAGAACTACGCGTTTTTATTTTTATTTATTTTCCTTTGTGTTCATCACTAATCACAGTGGAGTTAGTCGAGGTAGTTATAGTAGTAAAGGTTAGTTTTTTCGATTTAATATTTTGATGTAAAATTAATTTTATTATATTTATTATTAATTACAACTTCCATTGTCAGAGACCATACAAAACAGAAGGGGAGATGGAACAAATTGGTAACAGAAGAATGTTAAGAGATGTTAGATTTTTTATTTTGAATGAGAAAGAAAAATGTTTCTAGAATGGAAATTTGTATACTTTGTCCATAAAATTTCTATATTTTATCTTTTATTTTATGTTGCACATTGTCATGAATACTGGAAATTTGACTACTTTCAACTTTCGTATTCATTGTGTCATTTAACTTTATATGTAAATTTTCTGAAATCATTCTGAGATAAATCTATTGAAAACCTGAAATTAGGTTTTCAATATGTATAAAACTGTCTAAAATGAAATTTGGGCAAAAAATCTAAAAATCTTAATGACAGTCAGATGGCAGTGAAATATATTAATTTTGTACTGCTTTGAGGCCTATTGGGAATAATTTGGCATGCATTTGTAATGGACACTGAAGTATTATGTGAATTATTTAGCAAGTAAATGAGAAGGTTTACTGTGAAATTGCTGCATGATCAGGGTGTAGTTTATAGTATTGTAGTCAAAATAACTAATAGGGCAAGAATTCAATATCATTATGAAAGTTTATATATGTATTGTGCCATTTAGATTGATAGTGCATATTCCAGTTTCAATAAATAACTTTTAAAAAATCAAAAAGTTAAATTTATTACCATAAGTATAACATGAATCACACCCTGTTTTAATGGACAATAAATACATATAAAAAGAAAGTCTGTCACTGGTAAGAATAGGCAAGTTACTGAGGACTACATATATTAATTATGAATTTCTTAGTTTTTAAACAACTACCTAGTTTTGAAAGATAATGAATAATTAAACAGCTAAATAAAATTGATATTTTTGCACTAATATCACTGGACTGTTAGAAACAATTCATTATGTCATATAAAAATTATCATGTATTTAAATGAATAATCTTAAATAATTGTGGTATTTATTATTTTCAGTATAAATCATTATTAACAGATGAAACCATGAATACATTGATAATACGGTCGATCCCGGGTTTAGGGTGGCACGGTTCCTTTGGTTCCTTTTATGATTCATTATTTCTCGCGATTCCTATGTTTATAGTTGTGCGGTTCACTATAACAACTGAATTATTTATGTTCAATGTTAAACGAGAAAAAGTCACCTGATAATTTGTTTGCATGGAATTGTGTGTATTTTCGCATTTCAAGTCTTCTTCAAATAGGTTTGTGTGTCTACTGATATGGAAGGTATGAATTTTCTTAAAAGTGAGTGATCCCTTTGAAATAAATTCTCTTAAAAGTGAGGGAGGTATATAATACGTGAGCGCCGGAGCGACAGCGGAGGCGCGAACCAGATCTCGAGAGCGAGGGCCGGAAGGCCCTCGCGAACGTAGCACGTTGGATCCGTCGGGTAGCGACGTGCGGTAGCACGTAGCGGACCACTTGGTGAAAAAAATGCGTTGGTTAAAGAATTGTGTAGGTTATAAAATTAAATTTGTAGCGTGAAAAATACGAATAATCAGTTCACTTAATGAGAGTACGTTGCTACGGAGATTTATACGTACAGGGGGCTTTGGAGCAGGGGGTAGCTATTCTCCCGATCTACCTTTATTTTAAATAATTATATTTATTGCTGTAACACCATGAACTTAACTAATATACACGCGACTACAACGTATAAACAAGGATTCAGTTTATGGAGTCGATTCTCTTCTAATGAACCGAATCAGTGAATCAAAGGTACCGTGCCACCCACGGTGTAAGATATATCTTACACCGTGGTGCCACCCTAAACTCGGGATTTACCGATAATACTTCTATCTCAAAATCATTATTAAACAGCAGTCAGACTACAGATACCTAACTTTTAATTTTGTGTTTTTCATTTGCTCTTCACGCATTTCTTTGACGCTTTCTCTTGACACTCTTTCACGCACGCACTTGTTGATAATGACGACACATTTACGTAGCTTAATTGTTCACTGAGTTAATATTCGTTTATAGATGAAAATCTGGTTTAATTGTAGTGAAAAGTGAGTCAGACATTATTGTACTATGAAGTCTTCAATCGCGCGAGAAGTGAATGACAACAAACAAAACAAAAGCGGGCTGATCGGGAGAATAGTTACCCCCCTATGTCAAGGCTAAATTAAGTCCCATACGTTTCTAAGCAATTGTTTTTTTCCATTCGTTTGTTTGATTTAATGAGAGTCATTTGATTTATGCATTCTTCTCCATTTATATTGATAAAGGTAAGTTTGAAATTATTCTTTAATTGCATTTCTAATGAATTCAATTGTATTGGTGAGAATGAGTGAAATTTTAAATGGTGATTTTTTTCTGTGAGTTACGTATGAAAGGGAAATTAGAAATTATTAAGTGGTGTATGAATGTTGGAATTATTGCAAGTAGACGTGAATGTTCGAAGTGTGGAAGAGTAATGAAATTATCAAAAAAATGAAAATAATGAGCACACCAATACAATCGAAAGCACTTGGAGTACAATTAAGCGCCAATTGCCTCGGCATGGCGTCAAAGACCAGTTTCAGACTTATCTTTTTGAATATATGTGGATAAAAAAACATGTTAAAAAAGTATTAGTGACATTATGTGGAAATTCTTAACATCTATAGTATCAATTTGCGGAACTTCACAAAAAGACTAGACATGAGTACAATATATTTTACTTTTATATTTTTTAAATTTTCTTAGAAATTTTCTTAAAAGTGAGTGTTTCCTTTAAAATAAATTCTCTTACAAGTGAGGGAAGTATATAAAACAACGTGAGTGCCGGAGCGACAGCGGAGGCGCGAACCAGGTCTCGAGAGCGAGGGCCGGAAGGCCCTCACGAACGTAGCACATTGGATCCGTCGGGTAGCGACGTGCGGTAGTACGTCGCGGACCACTTGGTGAAAAAAATGCGTTGGTAAAAGAATTGTGTAGGTTATAAAATTAAATTTGTAGCGTGAAAACTACGAATAATCAGTTCACTTAATGAGAGTACGTTTCTACGGAAATTTATACGTACAGGGGGCTTTGGAGCAGGAGGTAGCTATTCTTCCGATCTACCCAAAAGCGAGAGAGTTGATCGGAATGATAGTTTCATAAGTTGACTATTCCGACAGGAAATCCATTTAGCTGGCATATTGCGAATGTAGTGCGGCCTAATAGGCGGCCTGGACCATAGCGTTCATAGTAGGAGAGACTTCGCCAGCTCCAAGCAGCTCCAAGCAAGGAACGTGGCATGGGGTGGATCCGTGGTCCATGTCGGGCGGAGTCTGGCGGGCTGGGCGGAAGTTAAATGGGACTTGCTATTGACTTCATGTGAGTGGCGTGACCTGTAGCTTTGCCTTGTCTCGAATAGAAGTTGCGAGTAATGTTAATAACTACTTACCTCGGAGTAAATGTATTTCACAATTTTAATAGTAATAGTCCTGAGAGCATTAACATACGCATAGAGAAATGATTATTTTTAGATTAGGTTGGTGTGAAACTGTGGCTTGTGCATTACTTATTTGTAATTTGCTTCTAGCGTCTACGATTGAGTGAAATCTGTGTGAATTTTCATCTTCAAATTGTGTGCAATGTCACTTATCTTCGAAATAAAAATATTTTATTTTTTTTATTGTTTTCCCAGATAGTATTTTGTATGTAAGCATTACAATTGTTCAATAATTCCCCATTCAATAATATTGGCTGTATTATACCTCAAACTAATTTATGATTTACTGTCAAAAATTTACAAAATTCAATTGAACTCCTAATGAATAATTTTCATTATTTATTTGATACTTTCACAACATTCAAATAATTGAATTTCTTATCTGAAGTTTGGTAGTAATATACAGCAGAGTGCAGCTGAGTTAAAATATATCTCAAGTTATGTGTTGACTACAAAGGGAATGTTAGGAAATGTCTTCATTTTATATAAGATTCTTGCATTTTTTCGAAATGAGAAACTCTAGGGCATTTCGAGACATCAATGTATTGAGTTTGTATCAATGACATGATTACAAGACTCAGGAATGAAGATTGAAAATGAATTTAACAATTGTTGCTTATCAAGCAACAATGGGCATTTCTGTTCAAATTTGGAACAAAATATTCAGTTTTATGTACAAATTTAATAGTAGAAATATTAAAATGAATCTTCTATGCTCTATCTTATATGTGTAAAATAATTGATAAGAGCATTCTTATATCTTACAGGCACTAGCTAAGGGCAATTTGTCTTAAGGAACACTTCTTTTCTTATCTACTGATATTGTATTCTTCCAATCCTATTTATTTAAAATATAACAATGTGTTAGGCTATGTAAATATACAATTCCTCAGTATCAAATCAGTAACTCTTTTAGTGTGAATGTTTTAACAATTACCTTCAGAAATTTTCAAAATTTAACATGATGCTTAAGAATCTATATGCATATTGAATGAGAGGTAGAATCTGGATTTTGAAGTAAGTGCATATTTTCTATGTTTATCATGACTCAGAAAATGGCTTGTTAGAAGTAATAGAGTAAAATAGGAAAAAGAATTCCTCTGAAGTTAAAATGTAAAAGCTCTTTTAAACTTGGGGACAGTATTTTCTAGTTTTCACAAACGAAGGAACTTGGACTATTAATACTGTACAACCAGTGGAGGGCACTAAATTCAAGTTGGAAGTACAAAAATATCTGACCAAGAAAGTACTTCATTCTGTGAACAAACTTTAGATAATTTATACCTTCCGTTGTGAATTTTAAACAACCAAACTTCAGAAGCAAAAACCAAATAAATAAATTATAAGGTAACTAAACACACTCACTGAGAATTATTAGCATCTGCTGAGAGTAATGTCATATATGATACTGCTTAAAATTATGTTCCACAGTTAAAAACCCATGAAGAAATAAAGTATTATTATTATTATTGTTATTGTTATTATTATTATTATTATTATTATTATTATTATTATTATTATTATTACCATTAAGTCATTCCATGGAAATTTCATAAATTCCATCAATATTGAATATTCATCAGGCTATGATTGTTCCAGTCTGGGTTTGTTGTACTGCAAGCACCATCCCAAATCACTGGGCTGAGTATGTGGATGCCGTCAGGGCTCTGGTTGGCTCCAGGCAATTCGGCGGTGTGAACTGGAATAGGAGCAAACTCAATTGACCGGGGCTGGTGGAGGAGTTTGCCGTAAGTTTGGCCAGGTGGCGGCTGATGCACGCGAGTGGCACGAATTTAGAGCTAGCGGCCTGTTGGCCGTGCTGGTTGATTGATGAAACTTAGGTGGGCGAATCAGGACTGCTGACTCGTTCGCGGGCTGTCTGCCTAGCGAGTATTGATACACTTGCCCGTTGTTGACAGATGAGCAGTTGAATAATGAGTAGTAGTGTCAGTTCTGTTTTAATTAGTCTGTTAGAGTCAGTCTGTTCTGTCCGTCTGTTCTGTCCGTCTGTTCTGTCCGTCTGTTCTTTCTCTGCCCTGCCCACCTGTGGGAACGAAGTTGCAGTATTTATTATGTAAGGGTGTTATTGAGGTCGCGGAGGGGAGTCTCACGTGAGTTTTGAAACTATGACGAGGCGGTGTGACGCGATGTGCCCGCGATCGGCTTCCTATTTGTGTGATGCGTCTTCGGGCCGTGGAGAGGGGCGTCACGTGTCATTGACATCGGATGGTAAGGCGGTGTCACGTGAGGTGCCCGCGATGGCGGCTACCGTTTGTTCTATTTGAAAGTTTTGTTCTCACGGGAACCGCGGCATCTGGCTGGCAGATAGAGAAGGAGCGAGGCGGGCACGCGGGCGCTTCCGCATTGCCGATGAGGATCTCTTTGTTGGCGAGGTGACTTAATAGTGCTGTATTGGCGAGAGAGACACGAAGCGATTCTGAGAAATGTTTGTATACATTTTGCGGTCGGTGGTAGGTAGTGAAGTGATGGGGGTGTGAAAACCGGCCGCGCGCCGGGGTGGGCCCAGCCCGCGCAAATGATGTCTAAGCCGGCAGCTGGGGCGACGTCGGTGAGCAGCGGTCAGTGTCCCGTCATACGCAGTTTTTAACTGTTTTTTGACGTAAATAAATAAATAAATAAATAAATAAGTGTACGCGGCGAACGGAGGCTCAAAGTTTGTTCTTGAAGTACGTGCTTCAGCGAAGGTGACGGCGCCCGGAGAATGAGGCCCGCGCGAATTCACTCTGCGTAAATGGATTTATTGCCCATTTGCATTTTGGGCTTTCTTTCAATACGCGGCTGCGTGCTGAATTATTCTGGGAGCGAGCTCTGTGAGGGTTGGCGAAAGCATGTGGCCGCGTGAATAGAAGGCAATTAGGAGCTGCGCCCTGGTAGCGAATTTAATCGCAAAATTGAACAGCCATTGCATAACAAAACAGCTTTTAGTCTCTTTTTTATGAGTTTATAAATAGACATCAATGATTCGGATCATGTTTTACACCCAATCGACCAATCAGTCCACGAATGTCTTTACAATAAACAAGATTCTCATATTGTGAAAAGTAAGGTCAAGTAACTGAGCAGCATTTTTTGGAAGTCTAAGATCTCTCACTAAGTCATTCAAATCCTGTTAAGAAAAAACTCAAATTTACTATTTGTTTCAATTTTCCCCCACCCAAGCTTCTGTTTCCCACTCAATATTGTCAAAGTCTCGAGGATGCAGGGGAACTGGCAATCCAGAACCGTGTGATACCGGACGAACAGCAGATTCAAGATTAGGATAGTTAATCAACTTATGATATTTGAAATCGAAACAGTTATCTCCATGGCTTTTGCTCCCTTTACATCATTGGGATAGTAAATTTAAAATATTGTAATTCTCCTTTGTACCATAAGCAAAGTTATTCTATGCATCTGTGAAAAACTTTTGAAGGAACCTACATTTCATCTCGATCTCCTGTTCTCAACCAAAAGATGCATAATACACTTTCTTGACGAAATCTGTTATATATCTTGGGTACTTTCTGGTTGTGTACTCACCACAGATAAAACAGAAGTAGTCTGAACTGGTAACACAACAAACAGAAGTAGTCTGAACTGGATATTGATTTAAAAATTTCCTGCTTAACCCAATCAAGGCTTGAACTATCGCCCGTTGAAGGTGTGTCATTCCCTTCATACCTCTTCACAATATTACTATAGTAACTCTCATGTTTCGTGCAATATAACTCTTTTTGCTACTAGGAACAGGGGTAAAGAATGAGGGTAGACATTCAAAAATTATATTATTTATTAATGTCACTTTTGTATTACAACCATACAACTTAACTACGTATTTAATATTTTTGGTAACTATTTTTTCATTTGAGGAAAGTTATTTTTATAAGAAACAAGTAAACCCTAGTTTAAATTGTGTCGTTGTGATATAGTTGATATTCTTTTTTCGGGAGCATCAGCGTCATTCCGCAAACAACATTATGTGGAGCTTGGATAAAGTCAACCAGGTAATTGTGGCATAAAACAGTGTCTTCAGGAACAGATGAATTAAACGTTTCCTGTGCAGAGATAATGAAATCAGTAGTTACAGTCGAAATATTCTTATAAGTACATCATAAACATCAAACATAGTATTATTGTTCAGTTTTCATTAGCCCGTCAAAATAACGGGAGGAAAATTCAAATTCCAATATTAATAATATATTAATATACTAGAATACAACCCGACGCTGAGAGCCATCAGGGGAACAAGAAGAAGAAGACAATACTAGAGTACAATCGAATTTTTATAATTCTAAATTAAACACTTCCATAGCAACAGGAGTCAGAAAGGATATTTTTCTTCCCTAACGTGTGAGCATTGTATATTTTTCTTGTCGTGAGAACATATGGTAATAAGGCGTGTCATGTAATCTTTTTCTATTATTTGACGGTTATAATACATTTTTCGTGTGATTTAAATGTGCAAATATAGTTTACATACCGGGCATCGATCCCATTTTTGGCCCATCAGTCACAGTACCAAACCCACAGACTAAAACCTAAGTGTGAATTGATTTAGGCAACATAACAGAACTAGTGTATTTTATGTAATCATGTACAAGGAATAACCACGAGTGGAAATGCATTATATTTACAATTCATACTTTAATTACATAACTTATTAGTTGCGCACAGGGCGCACGATAGGCAAGTCCAGTTTTCAGAAGAGGCTCCGGCCATCAACCCACACGATTAACCAAATAACCCTGAGTCTGCCCAACGCATTTCCAAATGTAATCAGCCTGCGCCAATCGGGAATTAAATAAAATTTGTTTCTCTAAAACTGGCTCTCAAAGGAACAAGATTTTGTTCCCGACACTGTTCTAAACATTTTTACTTTCATAATTTCTACTAACTTCAATTGTTGCGAAATGTAAATTTAAATTTGTTTGAGTTTTATGATCTCTGGGAAAAGACAATTGAGGGATGTAACGTCAGTTACCAAGGACACATGTTTGTTAGAGGGAGACTGGAGAGAGTTTGCTAGAAGCCTGAAGGTAGGCCGGGAATATTAACGCGACATTCTAGTTTTAAAACACAAATAGTAGCGACTTCAGTGTATTGAATGTTTGTCGAAACCTTGGAGAATGTATCCAGCAAAACTTAATCGGTGGTTATCAAGTAAACAACAAGACATTCGCAGAAGTGGAGAAGGTAACATATACCGATTGATTCTGGTTTCATGAATTCACGAATAATATATTTGATTTGTGTTTGACTTTAAGTTATCTTATTTTTATTACCTCGAGGGAGAGGTCAACCGACAGCGACGATTTATGAGTGGCAACACAGCTGCAGCTAAATTTATTGGCGTTCAAACAATCGCGATTCACGTGTGCATACACTGTTGCGGGAACATTGAACATTCAGTATATTCGAAACATCAATTCATCGCCATTGTTGTACTGCACTTCAATGGCCGTACGGTTAGTAAAACGACACATGTAATCTTAAAATTGTTAGATTGGCAACTAGCAATGAAATACGTATGCCGCATAGATTCCATGAAAGTAAACTTCATTCAAAACGAATTATTCTCCAGGAAAAATCTAGCATTTTCAGAGACTTCAAGTTGATAAAAAATTTATTGCATTTATGTTTTAATCATTTTGCATAATTTCACGATATATAAAATTCGTTTTAGAGGCATCATACATGATTTTATATTGAATTATCTGACGAACAGAAGAAAAATTTAACTTAATGATATCAGTAATACAGAATTGATTGTGAAGCGTGGGCCATTTATATTCCTCTTCAACTTTCTCAAAACATTCAATAACAACACTTCGTTCTCTTTAACGCTGTTCATAAGTAGGTACTGAAAGTTCCATTGTGCTGTTGAAACGGTGGGAATGCGACTACAACACACTGAACATAACAAGCACTGCATTTCAGCAGTGTCTATTGCTTAGGTGCAAAACCCCCAGAAAATGAAAAAGATCTCATAATATCTTAGGAATATTTCGTTTGCGTTTTCATGCAACATTGTGTGAAATATGTGCATTTTTAAAATTTAGGAAAACCAGATTTTATCAAAAACTGCTTCAAATTTTTTCTTTAAACTTTGGATAGGTTTAGTGCTAAATACAATTTATAAGATGACATAAACGCCGTAATGCTCTATTCCTTTGTTTTTTTTCGAAAATGACAAAAATATATTTTTTTCCCTTTCACGTCGTTAATGTTTACATCAAAAACAATTCGTTAACATTATTTTATTTGAGTACATGTGCTATGATTTGAGTACATGAGTACAATTCAAATGTCAAATGAAGTTTCTTGAAAACCCAACAGTTTTCTATTAAAATGAGCTGAAAATTCTGCGTTTTAAGAAAAGCAAAAAAAAAATTTTTTCTTCATACTTTTCGTACGGATATTGCTAATAACACTGTATAATATGGCATAAAATTAATTTTGCTATATTCATTTGTTTTTAAAAAAAATACACGAATGTTATTTTTTTAAAATACCTGTTACGTTGTTAGTATGCACATTTCCAGCAATTTATATAAATAATTACATTTGTAATTGGAAGTGCTTTAAATGAGATAAAACAATGTTTTTCGAAAACTCAATAGTTTTCTGTAAAAATGAGCTTCAAATGTGGAATTTACTGTAACCCTTAAACACCATTTTCTTAAAAACGGCACTAAATTGTTAACTAAAATTTGACATTTGGTAGGAGGTTTTACTCTCTTTTAATATTCTTAAAGTAATATTTCGATTCCACAATTAGGAAGCCAAAAAAGTGATAATACTTTTTTAAATGTACTTTGTGCGACGATAGACGGCAGCTGGCAGGAGTTGTGACAATTCCGAATAAATAGCTCAGACCAAAGAAATTAGAAAATTAATACGAGAATGAAGCAGTATTATCTACACTCTCGTATACGTACGAATGTACAAAAAAATATTCGTAGTATAGGAAATGCCATGTAATGCTGCACGAAAAGATGATAGATTTTCGGCAGAAAAGAATTCACTTCCGAACTCTGATAACGAAATAGTGCATAAATCCAATTGCTAAATTGAGGAAAAAAATTCTCTAAAACATGGTGTAACAAGAATCCCTGTTTTTTTGGTCCTTGGTACCGAAAAGTCAATTGACGCCAAAACGTCCATCCGTCCGGCAGTGAACACTACCAGCGCCTAAACCATGCCTACGATCTTTTCCAAATTGAAGAAACCCCTTTCCATCTGGCTCTAGTTTAAGTTTATAATATTTGAAAATCATTCTTTAAAATTTAGGGGTAATTTTGCATCATGTCCCCGCACATTTTCAAAATTTTCTCAAAAATGATTCCAAAATTTTTATTCACACTCTTCCAACGGATAGTGCTAATTACACTCTTTAATGTGACGTTGAGTACATTTTGCTGAATTCTTTTGCTTTTTAAGAATTACACAAATGTAATTTTTTATATTTCCTGTCACTCCGTTAATATGTACGTTTCCATAGATTTGTAAACATTATTGCATTCTTGATTGGAAGTGCTTCAAATGATTCAAACAAAATGTTTCAAATTTTGCATTCATAGTAATGCCTACCGCCAATTTCTTAAAAACAGTTCTAAACTTTTGAATGGATATTCCTATTTGGGACGAGATTTTACTCATCTGAAATCTTAAAGTAATATTTCCGTTCTGCTATCAGGAAACCCAAACGCTGAGAAATGTTCAAACAAATTTGGACAAATATGGAAAGGCCTCAATAATGCCACTACACGGAAACATGGTTGAATAATATGTGTGAGTTTCTCCGGTGCAGCGTTCAGCACCGAACCCTCCAGTTGTCCGGCGCACTGAATTCTAATTACATATTGATCGCCATTGTAATAGTTGACTCAGAGAACTACTTACAATCAAATAGTACACGTGTATATCCCCGAAAATCTACAATATATTAACGTAAGTTAATAAATTCCAAAAACCGACACATTTAATGATACGATTAGGAGTTATGAATAAAAGACAACGACTGTCAAGTCAATTTTGTAAATCTTTTAATTTGGAGGAAGACTATCGTTTAAGAACTGCTGTTTTTACAAGATTATATTCAAAGGAACAATAAATGAGTTCGTTCTCACAATCAACAAAACACAGAGCCATATTTTTCGACAAAGTGAATGTGATTTTGGAAAAACCCTGTTTTTCCTGAGCTGAACTGTACGGAGAACTCTACAGATTAAACGAATGACTTTTATATGAAATTTCCTCAAAGGAATTCGCGCTATATTTTGTTTGAAGAACTATACACATAGCTTTCTTATTCATACATTCAAGTTTACTTTCGTCCCGTCATCTTCGACAGGTTGATATTCTATATTCCACCTTTTACCATAACTACTTGCTCTGTCCTCTAGTCCATGAAATCTACCTGGAAGTGAAAATTGCCTGGAGTTTATTTTAACGATGCTAAGCACAATGGTAGAAATACAGATGCGGGCCAAGACGATGTTCGCATAGAACGAAGAAATTAAGTGGGAATTGCGCCTAGGAGAGCGGTAGTTGACTTTATTATTTACAATTATTACTTTCTAGTATGCTTACGTAAATACAAAGTACCGACCGACCGCCTGTCTGTCCGCCTGTCCGGCCGATGGTCTGTCTGTCCGTCTGTCCGTCCGTCCGTCCGTCCGTCCGTCCGTCCGTCCGTCCGTCCGACTGTCTGTCCATCCAATAATCTATCTGTCCGTCCGACGGTCTGTCTCTCTCCGTCCGTCCGACGGTGTGACTGTCTGACCGACTGATTGTATTCCCGCACGACTGTCTGTCCGTCCGACTGTCTGTCCGTCCGACTGTCTGTCCGTCCGACTGTCTGTCCGTCCGACTGTCTGTCCGTCCGACTCTGTCCGTCCGACTGTCTGTCCGTCCGACTGTCTGTCCGTCCGACTGTCTGTCCGTCCGACTGGCTGTCCGTCCGACTGGCTGTCCGTCCGACTGGCTGTCCGTCCGACTGGCTGTCCGTCCGACTGGCTGTCCGTTCGACTGTATGTCCATCCGACTGCTCATGTGACTGTCTGTCTGTCCTACTCTCTGACCGTCCGACTGTGCGTCCGTCCGTCTGACCGTACGACTGCCTTTCCCTCCGACTGTCTGTCCAACCCGACTGTCTGTCCATCTGACTGTCTGTCCGTCCGACTACCTTTCACGCCGACTGTTCATCCGAATGCCGTCCGACTCTGTCCGTCCTACTCTTTCCGTCCGACTGTCTGTCCGTACGACTACCTTTCCGTCTGACTGTCTGCCCGCCTGTCTGTCCATCTAAGTGTCCATCCGACTGTCTGTCCGTCCGACCGTCTGTCTGTCCGTCCGTCTGTCTAACCGACCGTCTGTCTGACCGTCCGTCTTTTATGTCCGTCCGTCTGTCCGCATATCTGTACGCTTATATGTCCATCTGTATGTATATCCGTCTGTCTGTCCCGTTGTCCGTCTGTCTGACCGTCTGTTTTTTTGTCCGGCTGTCCGTGCGTTGGTTCTTCTCTCTGGCCATCTGTCTGTCCGTCCATTTATCCGTCCGTCTGTCCGTCCCTCTGTCTGTCCGTCTCTCTGTCGGTCCCTCTTTCTGTCCGTCCCTCTGTCTGTCCGCCCCTCTATCCGTCTGTCCCTCTGTCTGTCCGCCCTTCTGTCTGTCCGTCCATCCGTTTGTCTGTCCAACCGTCTGTGAACATCACTTGTGTCTAATGTGATGTGTCTAATGCTAAAGTATTTCTCCAAATTGATCAAACCACTGCCGATCTGGCTCGAGTCGAAGCTGTGAGAATTTGAAATGCATTGTTTAAAATTTGAGGATACTTTACATGAAACCTTAAAAACATTTTTCAATTTGTTTTCAAAATTGGTTCCAAATTATTTTGTAAATGCCTTGTCAGAGTAGGGTACAATACGCGAATTTGTTGGGTTAATTCTAAATTTTCAAAAATTTACAAGTTTGAATTTTTTCCAGCTTCTTATCTTGACAAATTTGTAGGTAGACATTTTTCCGTGGAGTAAAATTTGTTTTCCGTACATAGCTCGTTCATTAAGGTCATGTACATTTTTGAAAATTTTGGCATTTTTCGCGCAATTGTGCGTACAATATAAGCAATGTGTACATTCAAATGACTTGTAACAAAGTTTTTCGAAATCTTTCTAATTTCGCTTTAACAGTAATGCTTATTCGCCATTTCCTTAAAAACGGCTCTAAATTTTTCAATGAAAATTACTACATAAGACAAGGTTTTATTCGTCTTTAATATTCTTAAAGGAATATTTCGAATCTATAATTAGGAAACCGAAACATTGAGGAAATTTAAAAAAATTGCATTGAGCGGTGATACATGCCTGCTCTCAAGGGGAAAGGCCAAGACCTCAAAGCCAGTTCACACCAAGAAAATTAGAAACTTTACTACGATAAAGTGTATGCTGTTCAGTATCACCACTAGTTTATTCATATCATTCAAAATTCATTTCATTCATCATCCACTTTATTATCATCCCCCTCATGATCATCTCATTCATTCCTTCCGTTCATGCCCTCAGTGCATACCTCCTGTGCGCGCGACGGGCTTGCGGCAAATTGCTTTCGGGTTCCTTCATGAGGTAGCGGCGCGCCCCACGCGTCGCGTTCAAGAAGTAGGGCTCTGGTAGGATGTTGTCCACTTCGAAGGCGAAAGCCTCGCAGTCCTCAGGCCGGAGATTCTTCTCCAGAGCCATGAAGTCGTTGTTCAAAAAGTCCCAGTTTTGCAGGAGGAAAAACGAAACCGCCATGTTGGCCGAGTAGATTCGGCGCTGCAGGCGAATCAACCTGTAACACAGTGGACCCTGTAACACAGTGGACCGTCACTGCGATGGTGGGAATAGACACGCCCTAAAATTAGGCAATGAGACATACTGGTATGCACCAGGAAGTAAGGCTGTACTTAATGAGGAACCCCAGGCGGTAGATGAAACAAGCAATAGATCCGACAGTCAACTTAAGACCACTTCCACCAAGACCACTTCCACCAAGACCACTTCCACCAAGACCACTTCCACCAAGACCACTTCCACCAAGACCACTTCCACCAAGACCACTTCCACCAAGACCACTTCCACCAAGACCACTTCCACCAAGACCACTTCCACCAAGACCACTTCCACCAAGACCACTTCCATCAAGACCACTTCCATCAAGACCACTTCCATCAAGACCACTTCCACCAAGACCGATAAACCTAAAACACTGCTACAAGACACACGAAAATAATAGTTCCAAGGGAGATCAGCTTTTACATCTGGAAAATTACGTTAACGACATTTTCATTTATACTTTTGAATTTTTCAGAATTTCGCAAGTGTATTTTTTTACTATATATTCAGTCGTTAAAATTTACATCTCGGTCGTCGGGCGTTATGTACATTATTTCCTTTTGTGGGTGAAAGTTCTTAAAATGTTTTCTAATCAAGTTTATCGAAAACTGAATCCTTTTTTTCTGAAAATCAGCCCAAAATTACACATTTTTAGAAACAACAAACATCAATTTTTCAAAACATGGCTCCAAATGTTTAAAAAAATGTGTGTAGCACCCGATTTTACTCGTCTATAATATTATTTTAATCATACGTATTTCATATCTTCCATTGGGTAAACAAAAAACTGGCAGAATGTGAAAATGTCATTTAGGCGGCAATAGATGGCAGCTGAGAAGAGGGTGGAGAAAAACCGAAATGTTAGCCGAGACTAAAGAGATAAGGAAACTAACTAGTACGAAAAAGTCTGTGCCATTTCGTAGCACCATTAGTTACTTTTTCGTGTCTATACCGAGGTATAGAGTAATATATGTGTTTCAGAGAAAGATTTCAACACAATTTCACAATACATACCGAAACCAATGGTGCTAAAACAGCACGTACTTTCTCGTCTTTAGTAATGTTTATCTAATAGTATTTATACCACAATTTCTGTCCGAATTAATAAATCTTAGCCATTTTTTGTAAAGTTCATTTGAAATCATAGAACATTTGGTGTGAAAATTAAATAGTTTCAAGCAATAGACGTTTTTACAAAACTGTAAATGAAAAATATATGTCTAACATTGAATTCATTGTATAAGGTATTCAGTGTATTCAGGAACATATATGATTTTTATATCCTTAAAATATTTGCCTTAGCAGTATGCGAGAAAGTAATATAATTAAAAGGTAATAAATACTGCGATCCAGGTTGGCATGTAGGTACATTTCACAACGCAGTAACACTGAAAGCGTTCACATACAAATGCAAGGAAATTGAAAAATATAAAATAGTAATTATTAAACACTATAGTATTGTAATATTCTGCAAATATGGTCGTTTTAACACGAATTACATGTTACTCCCTGTCTGATTATGTAATTCTAAATGCTCTGTATGATTTCAAACCTCAGAAAAATTTCCCAAATTGTCTTTACTAATCGAACAACAAACGTTTCGTTTCCACCTGCATTCAGAATTCATGTAAATGGGTTAGGGCAGGAATACCAGACTTTACAAAACGTTCACAAATTTCTTGAAATAAAGACGGAATTCCGTCTAAATTAAATTTATTACCTTCCATCAATGTACTCTCTTTTATAAGAATGGCAAAAGCTTCCAAATACTTCTCAAAGCGCAGTGAATTCGAAGCGGGCGACTATGTTAGTAGCCAAATTACCCCAAAATACTGATATTTTTTAAAAAATCAACATGATCTTATTCGAAGACATGTTTTTTATAAACACATTTTATTAAGAAAAATATATCTTCATAATTGTAATCCTAGGAAAGCGCCGAATTTATTTTAATTGTTAAAATTTTTGAAAAATCAGGCATTTCAATGTACACGATTCGTTCACCAATCTATTAAGCGTTCTTTACGCTATCTAAGGTCTAACTTCAAAAAATTGTGTGCCATTTTCAAGAAAAAAATGGTTCTAAGAAAATAAAAATTATCTGCGCGACACAAAATTTCGCAAAAAATACTAATGTTTAATAGTGAAAAACGCTCCTATGCCATCATTACAAATCTTTTTCACTCTATTCTTTTTAAAAAATTGAAGCCTTTTTTGAGAAAATTTTGAAAACGTCTCAGAGTTTCGTGTAAAGTACCCCCAAATTTTTTAAATGTTTTAAAAATTGCAAAGCTTTGTGTGGAGTCAGTTCGATCGGGCAATATCTGTTTTTGAAAAAAATCTAATGTATGGTTTAGGTACTAGTGGTATTCACAGACGGACGGATGTTTTGAAAAAAAACAACACTTTTTCGGTATCAAGGGCTGACTATTCATGAAATTTGACTACCTAAAATGATAGAGGGAGTAATTTACTGCATATAAGAACATAATTTATCCAGTTTCCCTATCAGTGCCTCACAATACGAGTTTTTGAGTCGATATATTGCCGATTTTTGCCGCAGCATTACATAACTTTATATTGCGTAAATACGCCGTATATCTGTGCGTATACGATAAAGTAAAAAAGATTTTCTCAGAAAGGGCACCGAATGTTTTTCTTCAAACTTTTACAGTACAGCTTAGCTTGATATGAAACGTGACGTTAGGAATATAATAGAAGAGTAAATTGTGATCCTTTATGTAAAGTTGTGTTTGATGTGGATCGTTTTTGAGGAAATGAAGTTTGAACTCAATTTCACAGAAAACTTTTGAGTTTTCGAGAAACTTCGTTGGTTATAAATTTACATCTATTACTGACTCGAAAACAAAAATCTCAAATAAATGACTAGTTAATTTTAACATGTTCCTAATATCATTTCTATGTTTTTCAAGAGTCTTTTCTAGTCTTCCAATTAAGGTTTTTGGTTCGATTAAATCATCATCTTCTTCTTCTTCTTAGCCGTTTGGTTGACTCTCGGGTGGATCTTACGGCGTCTAACTTCTTCCAGGTTCTATTGTTCCAAGTCCCTGGAGGTATCTGCCGTCCAGCCATTGTCTTCTCTAAGTTGTCTCTCCAGCCAGGTCGCGGCCGGCCGTTTCTCCTTCTTCTTTGCGGTTGCCAATCCAAAAGCTTCTTTGGAAGTCTATTGCTCTGCATCCTCTGCACGTCTCCAAACCATAAGTTGTTTCCTTTCAATTTCGTGCAGTATATCCTGCTTCAGACCCATCATTTCTCTAATTCTTTTATATTGTATTTTCTCTCTTCTTGAGATGCGAGCGGATCTTTTAAGAAAGTCCATTTCCATGACCCTAAACTTTGTTCTCATTTGTTCTGGGAGTGCCATATCTCAGCACTATACAGTTCAACACTTTGTATTATTACTCTATATATCATTAGTTTTGTTCTTTTACTTATATTCTTGACCCATAGGATAGAATTCAGGGAACCGATGAGTTTTCTGACTTGTGTAATCCGTTCCAAAACCTCTTGTCTCATAAAGCCCCTGCTTCCCAACTTTTACCCCAAAATACTTTATTTCTTCAGTTAGCTTAATTTTGTATCCTGTGTCCATACTTATGTATTCGTTATTACTATTTAATGCCCAGTACAATGTTTTATCTAAATTCAGTGTCGGCCCCAACTTTGCGTATTCATCTCTTATCAGCATAAATTCTATATCTTTTTGGTCATGAGCCACGATTACCTGGTCATCAGCGAACTGTAAAGTGCAGAGAGCGGAGTACATATCCAGCGGTATTACCATTCTCGCACAACTCCTTTTCCAATTTTGCAGGACCTCATTCACATATATTTTGAAGAGTGTCGGTGAAATGCAGCATCCTTGTCTTAGGCCATGATTCGGTCATGTGCTTTCCCACTTTCACTATTCCTGTTTGCTCAGAATATAATTCTTTCAGTGCAGCAATGAGTGTGCTATTCATATTTAGACTCGCAGGACCTCCCATAATTTCTCTACTGGTACCTTGTCATACGCTTGTGCGATATCGAAGAAGACGATATGTAATTGTCTCTCCGTTTGTCACTTCTTTTGCATTACTTGTGATAAACAGATTGCATTAGATGCATTACTTGTGCATAAACAAATTATCAATACAAGAGTGCCCTACTCGAAAGACTTTATTATTCTTCTTTTTCGTGAATCACATACTTCTTTTCTAGGCGATTTCTATAGCCCCCTGTAATTCCTGCAGATGTCCTTCCTTCCTTTCCTGTGAACAGATGAGATGTGTACTACTTTTCTCTCATTTGGTATATTTCCGATATTTATGCACTTGTCCATTAATAACTGTATCATTCGCATTAGTTTTGGTGTTCCATTTTTAGTAGCTCGCCTGGGATACTTCCAGATCCTGAGGCTTTTCCACTTTTTAGTTGCTTTGCGCTTTTCTCTACTTCTTCAATTGTTACATTTATGGAACAATCCCTTGGACATATGATCTCGGTATTAAGCATAAACTCAGGCCTGTCTTCCTTGAACAGTTTACTGAAATACATTTTTCACAATTTAGAATACTGTAAGTCTGAACTTTCTCTCTGCAGGATGATTTGATTTTCCTAATGTATTTACGAACTTCAGTCGTTTGGTTCCATTAAATGAAAATTTTATTTTACCCTTCTCATACTATTTGACACGCCATCCTGGGTAAACGCTGAAAATTCTCCAACTTCGTCAATGTTATCAAAAAAGGGTCAAGAAGAGAAATAAGAAGAGTACCAAGAAATTGAAGAGAAAGGGCGTGTAATCGCTTGATTGCATCCCGCTGTCAGCTTTCCTTCATCACCCTACGCAGCTAATCCGCTTTTACATTGATTGATTCCTTTGATTATTCCGTGCGCGTCAACTACTTAGGTCATTAGCCCCATGAGTGTAGTGCACGATTTATCGCGTGAGGGGGGACGACCTTCCCCCGCTGAATGGCGAGTTTCGTCGTGGACCCGACTGCTTGCGGGGTTTTCATAACCACGTATCTCGCAACAGCTGGGCACCGCCCCAGATCTATACTATCGAAAGGTCACCTGGCATGTGTGGTAGTGTAGTGCATGTAAGTGAGTACGAAAGGGGTGAGGATAGGATGAGGAGAAGGGAGGAAAGATCAGGGGCGGGCCGTGACCCGTTTGTTAGAGTATTGTTCCGGCATTCGCCTGGTGTTGATGGGAGAAACCACTTAAAATTACCTATTAAACCGCCGATCGGTAGAATTCTCTTACAGACAGAGTCTGAATTAGACTCGGCTAGTATCTAAAATCCTGCCGCAGTCGGGACTCAACACTAGGACCTCCCCTACTAGGCCACCTAAGTTGGTAATCCCCTTTCAGTTTTAGCTATTGAGAACGCATAGCCGTTTCGTTCATGCGTCGTTTGGGAAGGTGAATTTTTTTGTTTCCATTAATAAGTAGCGCAAATAGATGTTATCGCGTCAGACCAGAGAAAACCTTTAACACAAGTGGACGTGGCAGAATCTTCGGAATTGTGTATGTGAAGGGATAGGAGTAAGAAAATGCTCGTGATAGGAAGTTTCATTTCTAGTTTTCACAAACTTTTAACCATAGTTTTCAACGTTTGCAAAGCTCTAAAGTACCGTGCAAATGTTTATCGAAAACAGATAGAAGGTATAATTGTATTCAATCAATATAATTCTAAGCAGATCACGGTAAACGTAGAAAGTAATATGCAATGGCCGCCCACGAACCTTTGAAAGACCCGCCGCAGGAGTAGGGATGTGCCCTTAACAGCTAAACTGTTATTTCTTAACCGTTAACGTTTCGTAACTGTTACGCGAAATAACAGTTATTTCGTTTATCCTGTTATTGGCTGTTATCGGTTGAAATGCTTAGAACTGCAACCTACTGGGCCTAATCCGAACTACTACAAGCTTTTGTAGCAATCATTTTGTACGATAGCAGCTTCACTGCATCATGAATTACCAGTGTTCAAATTAAAGATTCATTAATACATAATGCGTTATTATTACACACCATGAGCCACAATATTTTTATATTTTATTGTATACACTACAACAAGATGTTTTTCCTTTAAATTAAGTCCGTCCAATATGTTAACTTATTTCCCATTGCTGATTATGTGAGATCAACTAATATTTCCCTAGGTCCAATAAAATAAAATGAGTTACGCTCAAATAACTCACATTTTAATACTTGATATTAGTCATTAACACTTTAGCATTAAGTACTTGATGATAGATAGATAGATAGATAGATAGATTTATTACTAATTCTGCAAATGAGTTCCGGAACTTGGTGGCAGAATACACTAACTAAACATTACAGAACTTAACAACTATACAAAATTTTACAAATTTTACACACTTTACAAATTAACATAAACATTTCACCGTGCAAGCTTCCATAGCACTCCACTTCACTTCACTTCACTTCACTTCACTTCACATCACTTCATTTCACTTCACCTCGTCTCTCCTCACCATACTGCCAATCACATTTTAATGTGATTCTGACACACTCTTTTTCCTCAACTTCACATCACTGCACTACACGCCACTGCCCATAATAATAATAATAATAATAATAATAATAATAATAATAATAGTAATAATAATAATGTTATAATAATAAAAGTAATAATAATAATAATGTTATAATAATAATAGTTATAATATAACATACTTTACATAGGAGGTAATAAGACACATATAAACATCTAGGAATTTAATTTATTTTTAAATTTGCTGACATCATGAGGAAAGGGATCAAAGATTGTCACAGGCAAGCCGTTTCAGTCTCTAATAGTTCGATTCGCGAATGAATATTTCCCAACGTCCGTTTTCTGAATTCTTGTCTGAATTTTGTGCATGTGATCCGCTCTGCCGAAATATGTAGGTTTCCCTAATCGACTTTGAATTTCTTTCCACGGTCGAAAGCCTGTGTACGCTTTATACATAGCATAGAGACGCGATTTCATTCTCCTTGTTTCGAGTGACTCCCATACTTTATTCCTGGTACCCCTGAAAGCAAATTTTGAAGCTCTACGCTGAACCTTTTCTAGATTTCTTTGCTGCAAAAGTCTGTATGGGTCCCAACATATCGCGCCATATTCTAATATGGGTCGCACTAATGACATATATGCCAGTTCTTTGGCACTCACTGAACTCTTTTTGAGAATCCGCATAATAAAATGCAAAGATCTCCATGCTTTCCCTACAACGAAATTTACTTGATTTTCCCATGTCAATTTACTGTCTAGCTGAACTCCTAAATATTTGCAAGACGTGACTCGAGGTATAACATTATTATTCAATTTATACGCGGTTTCATTGTAACTTCGACCCCTACCAAACGTGATGGATTTGCTCTTTGAACTATTTATTTCCATGCCGTTTGTATCCGCCCAGATATGTAATTTGTCCAAGTCTCGCTGCAAAATATTCTCGTCCTCCTCCGAGTTAACAATTCTATAAATTACGCAGTCATCTGCAAAGAGTCGTACATTAGATACTAAACTTGTCGGTAAATCGTTCACGAAGGCAAGAAACATGAGTGGGCCGATGACACTCCCTTGTGGAATTCCTGACGTGACGTTTCTCGAAGTTGATAAGTAATTTCCGATTCGGACCTTTTGTGTCCTGTCACGAAGTAGTTCGTTTATCCACGCTACCACTCTTGTGTCTAAACCCGAATCTATTAATTTCTTTACAAGACGATCGTGTGGAACAACATCAAAAGCTTTGGCAAAATCAATTACAATCGCGTCGACCCTACCACCTTCATCAACTACGTCGGCTAGGTCCTGTAAAAGTGAGACTAGTTGACTTTCGCACGAAAAACCATTCCTGAAACCGTGTTGACCCTGATAAAGCCATTGCATGTCCTCCCATTCTTTCCTGATATAGCTAGAAATTAGATGTTCCATAAGCTTGCATACGACTGATGTAAGACTTACCGGTCTATAGTTACTAAGTAATGTCTTGTCGCCACTTTTAAAAATAGGTACGACGAGAGCCAGCTTCCAATCTTCCGGTACGCAAGCGTTGTTTATCGATACATGAAATAACCTAATTAAATATGGTATAATAGCCTCTCCACCTAATTTAATGACGTCCGTGGAAATAGAATCCGGGCCTCGTGATTTCCCTCTCTTCATTAATTTTATTCTTTTCCGCAAAGTATTTACATTAATATGAAAAAGACTTCTATCTGACAGTGATGGTATCTGAATACAATTTGACTTTTGCTTGAAAACGGAGCTAAAATACGCGTTAAAAGCATTAGCTTTTTCACAATCGTCCGATATTGGCGAATTATTAACCCGAACAACTGGAATCTCATCTTTATTTCCCTTCCTTCTACGAACGTATTTAAAAAATGCCGACCAATTTTTTACTGCCCTCCGCATCAAGAATATGAGTTAAATGATGTTCCTCTGCGATTTTCTTTTCCTTCCTCAAAGCTTTTGAATAATTTCGAAATAATGTCATATGGTTTTCACTACAGTGTCTGTTGCTAAAGGCTTCTCTGGTTTTTCTTTTCAACCGTCTGATTTTCGCATTATAATATTCCGGATCGCATTTTGTTTTTAACAATTTAGTTGGTACAAATGCCTGCTCGGCATTTACTAGAATATTTTTAAACGCTTCCCATATTTCTTCCATTCCTCCTCCTATACTAAGAAATTCGCCATACCGTTCTCTTAAGTAATTTTGAAACTCTGCTACATTCGCTTTCTTGTATTCCCTCACTAGAATACCTGTCGCAATATTTTTCCTTGAAATACTTAACTGTAAATCAACTAAAACGGCTTTATGATCACTTATGCCTTCTAAAACGTCACACGACAAAAATAAGTCCTTCGGTCTAATTAGGCAAATGTCCAGAATCGCGTCCTGTCGGGTGGGCCGGTCTACTACCTGTGCTAATCCGCTGTCCCAGACAAGTCTGTTGACTAGTTGTTGTACTTTCCCTTCGCAAACAATCCCTTTCCAATTTGCGTCTGGGAGATTTAGGTCTCCAGCAATGACTACATGACGGCTATTTATATTTTTTGTTCTTTCGTAGAGCGCGCCTAAGATTTCATAACTATTGCCCGGCGGACGATAGCAAGCAATTATTTCTAAGATACTTCCCGAACAAAAAATTTCTACACCCATCATTTCAAATTCTTTATCAACCCAATTTGATCTGATATTAAAAGTGTTTTTTACGCAAATAAAAACACCACCGCCTCTGGTTTCGCGATCTCTCCTAAACGTAAGGTAGTCTGAACGAAAAATTTCCGGGTTTGCTACCGCGTCCGAAAGCCAAGATTCAGTTCCTATCACGATATCAGGATCACATGCTTCAATTAAATTCCACAGTTCGGTTTCCTTATTCATGATACTACGACAGTTCACCTGCAACAATCTAGTGAAGCCTCTCCTCACCTGAAAGTCAGTGTTCAGGTCCCATGCATCCTTCCTAGGTTCCTGCGCCGCGGTCACTGCCATCTCCTCCCCCGCAGCAGTCACACGCGTCGTCTCCGTCACCTCCCCCGCAGCAGTCACACGCGTCGTCTCCGTCACCTCCCCCGCAGCAGTCACACGCGTCGCCTCCATCACCTCCCCCGCAGCAGTCACCAGACGCGTCGTCTCCGTCACCACCCCCGTAACAGTCACTCGCGACATCTCCGTCACCTCCCCCGCAGCAGTCACACGCGTAGTCTCTGTCACCTCCCCCGCAGCAGTCACACGCGTAGTCTCCGTCACCTCCCCCGCAGCAGTCACCAAACGCGTCGCTTCCTTTCTCGAAACCATCACTGTACATGGTGCTTATTATATTTGTGTTATTTGTTTTATTTTGTGTTGTTGTTGTGTTGTGCATTATATTTGTGTTATTCCATTTTAAATTTCGTCCTTTGTGTTAAATGTGAAAACGAATAGATGAGCGGCCATTGAAACTATTTAAATTCCTTATCTAATGGCAGAAAGTACGTGCTGCGTTTTCTTGGTGAAATGTGTTCATCAAAAACATCGTAACATATAATTTCATGTTCTTTTTTTGTTGAAAATTTGAGTACTTTTTGAGAAACATTGTGTCAAACATTGACATTATTTAAACATTTTTTCTTAAAAAACGGCCAATTTATTTTTGATTAAATTGAGCTGTAATGGAAGGGACCTTAATACTTTCAGTCCCAAATTATTGTTAAATAATGAAAATTTTTTAAAACTTAATTTTGAGTTATAATTGAGTAATTTAAAGCAAATATGCAATTTTTTAAAAATATGTCATCATATTGTTAAAAATTCTACATGTTGCTTTCAGGCAACATTGGGGCTTAAAGGGTAATTGGTAGGTGATTGCAAGGAAATGCATAATAAATGTGAAATTTTTAATTTATTCAAAAAAACAATAAAAACTTACAATTGGTCTTTTATTTTGTGTGAAAATCACGAAAACAATTTTTGTTAGTTGTTAAACACAAGTTCAGCTTACATTTGGAGCATGTCATGAAAGTAATTCCAGTTTTGCACATCTTGCATCGGTTTTTTTTCGCGGCATACTCAGGCCAGTGACTAAATCCATCGTACCTGACATCATCGGTTGGTCTCACAGCAAATTGCTTTCTTTCGGCAGGTCTAGGAGAAACTGATGGCCTTCCCTTCTTCTTTTCCACCGTTTTGCCTGCTTTTGTGGGACCAAAAGCGATATTTGCATGAAATTTCAGTAAGGATTCCGTGCATTTGTTTCCTTTCTGGTCTTCGTGCCTTTTGAAGAGCAGCCAACTGTTGATTACTGCCCCATTAATGCACCAGTAAAAAATTCTAGTGTACCACTTTCTGGATCGTATATCTATCCTGTACAATTCCAAAAGCATATCAGCTAGATCCACACCACCCATAAATGAAATATATCCCTTGACAACACCAGGTCTTTTTATTTCTATAATTTTTTTTTCTGCTGCACTCCATCTCTTGCAAGTATCTTCCGGCTCTGAACACACGTATGTAGAAATGAAGTTTACTGACCTTCTGTCAAATCATCTGACTAAAGCTACTTCTTGTTCAGTTTCTACACGCCAATCATAAGATCCTCTCCCGGAAGTTTTCAAGTGGCCTTCCAAGGTCAAAGGACATTTTCCCATTCGATCTACTCTTATCGTTCCAACACAGAATATTCCAATTTCTTGTAGTGCTGTAGCCAATTGGAGTGATGCAAACCAATTATCAAAATACACTTTGAAATTCTTATGGTGTGGCAGTGTACTTGTCAAAGCCATGACAATATCCCCGGAGAAGCCAAGGCCAACGTTCTCGCATGTTGCCTTGCCAACATACATCTCAAAATCGTACATTAAACCCGACTGGCCTGCCCTCATGAATACTTTGAAGCCCCATTTATGAGGTTTATTTTTTACATATTGCTTCAAACCACTTCTTCCTTTGAACGGGATTATTTGTTCATCCACAGAATGTCTTTCTTCCGGGGGAATTTGATTCATGTTCTCAGCGAGCATTCTGAGAAGTGGACGAACTTTATACAGTTTGTCATGGCTGGGATCACTTGAAGGTGACTTGTGATCATTGTTTGCAAAATGCAGAAATCGTCTGAGCTGTTCGAACCTATTTCTAGACATATCTGCCACGGGATCAAATCTCGTTTCATGAGTCCAATAGAGCTTAGTTGCAGGCATTTTCACTACAGCCATGTACAAAAGAATAACTACGTACTTCTCAATTTCATTAACGTCAGTGTTTAATATTACTCCCTTTTCTTGATGGGCATAAATGTTTGTCTGCTCAGCAATTACTTCAAAAATATCTGCACTGAAGAATTTTTTTAAATATTCCAAAGGGGTGCAATCTTCCACGCGTGGAGGTGGAATATTCCATAGCCATTCAATGTTCGGCTTTTCAAATTCTATTTTCCTGAATGTATATTTTTTAATTTTCTTAGCCACGTTTTCCTTGCTTAGGTCATTATTTACACTTTCATCCTTGAAAAAACAACAAAAAACTCATAAGTAATATTTTTGTAATAAAAATGTGCAAAATTAATTCTAAACCATCTTCGAAATTTTTTTCACGTTATTTTCATTACCTCATTTTAAAATATATTATGAAAGGTTAATCAACTTTAAAAACTGCGTAAGAGAATATGAAAAATATTACTGAAAATGGTTAGTGACAAAATGTAAAATTTATCTCCACCGAGGATTGCACCCACAAACTTACGCACAGAGAACTTGTGCCCATACCACTTGAGTTATAAAAACGTATGTATAGTTTGCGACAGTACATTAGAATGTATGAACAAAGATTGTATTTCTTGACTATAATAGACGTTTCAATCCATTTATATGCTATTACATTTGTGAAAATACTAAAAATATTTCATTTTCATTCACTAATTAGAAATATTACCTGTGGCGTAAAGACATCATTGATATTATGGCTGGTTGACTAGTTGAGGTAGACAAATCCTCTTCCTGTCAAATTAAATAACAGCTCGTAAAACAAAAAAAAATTAAAATTCCAGAGTTTAGGTAAACAGCCTGAAGAAACAACACAATCTTACCAGGAGAATGTCAGCGGTTTTCAATTCCGCTGCCAATCTTGGGAACAATGTTCTTTCATCTTCTATATCTGAAGATATAATATCTTCAATTTCTGATATATTTCCATCTTCAATCTCGTCTAAGATGTTAAGAATTTCTTTGTCATTTAATACGCTTAGATTTTCCATTTTCAGTCACCGGAGCACGCGAAAGGAACACTTATCTGAACTCACTACGTCCGATTACCATCAAACCCCATTGTTGCTTCTAAGAAACACGTACTTTCGAGGAATTTCAGAGAAAGACAATTAAATATTTAAGTGAAGTACGATATTAATTATAAACTATGAATATTTACGTGAACATATTTAAAGTTGCCAAATAATATTGCAAGTATAACATTGACAAAAATAAAATACAAAAATTAGGTACGTACACATCAATGAAATCGTTGCGCTTATGTGCATTTAGCAATGTTTCACACGCCACGCAATTAAAATATTGCGTTCTAACGGAGAATATATTTACTATATGGCCCTAGCTTAAGAATGGTCCAGTTGATAATTCAATATTATGAATTGAGAGTGCGTTAAGAACAATCTAAAAACATGTTTCTTCAAAGCAACACTGGGAGTGAAAGGATTAAGAGAATGGTGCAGGTCTTATGTTGGTTGATATGCTCGCTTTTTGGAAAAATGAAAAAATGTTTTGGTCTTATAACTTCAATTGTAAAGATACAGTATTTTTAAATGAAATGTGTTCATCAAAAACAGATCTTCAAATTAGTTCATGATAAATTTTTCGAAAATATGAGTGCTTTTTGTGAAATTTGACATCAAACATAGTCAAGCGTTTCGAATTTCCTGAGCTTCGTAAACATAATGAGGCTTTTGGAAACGATTGCTCTTGTTATAAAAGAAAGTAAATTGATGGAAGGTCATACAACTAACTTCAATCTAACAAATTACTTACTTCAAGTATATTTGATTGCTAATTATGGCATGTTTCATAGTAAAAGTTTGAAATGACTACTGTTCCTGGCTATCAAAATAAACGCTGGCACGCATCACAGGCGCTTCGTTTGAATTGGTTGGGTTTGGATTATATTAGCATAATTTCTAATACTTCACATGAAAGAAGAATTGAAACAATTGAGTACCATAAATTTATACCAACATTTTAACTTTAATTTCATACTTGTACCTGCGCTGCCTTGAACAACAATGCAACGAATGAAATATTAGGTTCTACATGTACAGTAGACAGACGAGTCGAAATAGTAGGTTCTACTCGTATTTTCTGGTGCGCATCCCCGTCAAGATCATCGCATGTTTATTTTCTTCGTGCTCCCTGTCAATTCGGGCACTGGCACTCCGCATAGACTATAAGCAAAGATTGCTTCGAATGCGCTCTTCTACAAAAGAAGTTAAAATTCCCCTTGAATAACATGGACGTGATAATATGGTCGTTTCGATCGGAAAAATAGCAATGTGGTGCCGCCCGAGTAATCAAAAAGGAGGCGCGACAATAACCGAAATTCAGCGAGTGAGACGTTTGTTCCGCTAATATCTCGTCCATGCACGTGTAACTCACAGGCAACCTCTACTCATGTTGCACCTACACAAGGAGTAGTGTTTGAAGTTGTGTTATGCATGAGTCAAGAACTTCGCGATCCACAAGCAAACATGTGACGCTTCTCATACATATGTACTTCGATTTTCAGACTCGCCATTCTCATGTACTGAGTTGAATTCTGCACTTTACTGAATACGATGCCGTATGGGAATTTGTGCTAAATGTTAGGAATCATCTGAAAATAAGGAAAAATCCAGGTTTTCAAATCAAATTCCCGGTTTTTCCCCGTTTTCTTCAGCTGTTTCAAATTTCAGGTTTTTTCCCGGTTTTCAAGGATTCCAGGTTCGCTGGCCATCCTGAAGTAGTTCAACACTCAGTTTTGGGAACTTGTGAATTCTTGAAAACTCTCGTGTTTTGCATGTTGATCTAAAACCTACCATGGCTAAAATTATTTCACAATTAAACATTAGAAAACCAGGACGGAGGAAAGTTTTAGAACGTTTTAGTCATATTTTTATTTCTTGGTCAATTATTGAAATATTATTCATTCTGTTATAATCTATATAATTTTTTCAATTCTTTTATCTAATACAATCTCTGAATTTCATTTACTTTGTCCCAATATCCTTAAGTGTTCTTCAAAAAAAAAACAAACATTTTCCAAAAGTGGGATGTCTGTGAAATTATATGTTTTGCAATTATATACGTATAAATCCAGAATCTGAAATTTTTGTACCATTGAGGCTGAAAAAGTTGACTAATTATCTGCCATGTTGCATGGAGTAACTTGGATATCTGACACAGAGTGACAAATACTAGCTTAAATTGCATCATTTAAATTACCTTGGAGATTGAAATTAATGTCATGCTGTACTGCCTCAGAATAAGAGAGTTCACCTTGCCGTTTGTTACATCTACTGAATTGTATTAGTATACAATCATAACGTTTGGCAAAACTGTTATATTCCAAATTAGAATTCATAGAAGAATTGATTTTAATATACAATGATTCGAAAACTAGCCTAGTTTGGATCTATCGCTTAAATTTCTGGATTGCGAAAATCTATCTTATGTCCATGATTTATTCTGTGAGCAGTTAGAGAGTTTTGTTTCTCAAATGGTAATTTGATGTTATATTGATTTTCTTTAACCATATCACATAATGTATAGGAAATACGTTTTCAACATACTACCTATCAAGGTCAATTTTATCACGATATTTTAACCAATTCTTTGTATAGTATGTATTCAAATCAACATTTTAAATTTATTGTGAATTCCTTATATGGTCAAACACTCTTCTTTTATCTTATTAATGTAAGTTGTAATTTTTATTTATTTATATTAATTTTTTAATATTTATTTTATTGTATTTTTATTAATTCTTTAATTTCTACAAGTTCATTAGAGATTCCCCTAGATGACCTAAATGACTATTTTGCTTCCGCTACACTTAAAATAGACCCTATTATTAAAGAAAAGGCACTTCACTCTCTGTAATCACATGCACATCGCTGTGACGACAGTTTCTATTTCAACAATGTTGACTGCCAAGAAGTCGAAAAAATAGTGAAGGCACTCGAATCAAATTCAAAAGGCTCGGATGATATAACGGCAAAGCATTTAAAATTGGTTTTGAAAGATGCTCTTCCAGCGCTTACTCACATTGTAAACTTTTCTCTAACAAACGGATATTTTCCCCAATTGTGGAAGCTAGCCCCCTCCCGAAATGTTTAAATTCGTTAAATCTTTGTGATTATCGACCTATCAGCATATTACCAACATTATCGAAAGTCCTCGAAAAAGTTGTACGTCAACAAATAAACAAGTATCTCGCCATAAATGATGTTCTCAATAATTTTCAATCTGGTTTAAGGGAAGGTAGAAGTACGCAAACGGCTTTGCAACGAGTCACCGAAGACATTCGTCAATCTCTGGATGAAGGCAATATAACAACGCTAACGCTTTTAGATTTTAGCAAGGCCTTCGATTCAGCAGACCATGACGTGCTTCTGGCAAAATGTAAATGTTTCGATTTTTCTGATTCTACCTTATCGTGGATTTCAAGTTATTTTAGTAATAGACAACAGGTCGTAGTTGTAGAAAATACACCCTCGTCACCTAAACCAGTTTCACGTGGAGTGCCACAGGGCTCCGTACTTGGTCCACTTTTCGTCCTTATCTATGTAAATGATATACCGTCGGTGCTATCAAGATGCAATCATCATATGTACGCAGATGACTTAGGGTCGGTTTCACCAAACGAAGAGTAAGAGTTTACTCTGGAGTAAATTGTGTTTACACGAGAGTATCTTCTGGGAGCGTTTCACCTACACTTTACTCGAGTGTAAATCGCATACACGAGAGTAAATTCGAGAGTAACTTTACACGGCGAAGATCCGTCGAGTAAAATGCGGAGTAAGCTTAGTTTTCAAGGTGCGTGTACCTGCGACGTGTTGTTATGGTTCTACGATTGCGAATAATGGTATTTGAAGATGATTCCGGCGATGATTTGGAATATTATCCTGTAATGCGAAGACAAAGATAGGTGTAGGATAGAATGAATTGGTTTCTCAATTATGACGATCGAGATTTTGTCGCGAGGTTATGTTTGACCAAATTATCAGCTCTTCTATTTTGAAGAATTGAAGCTGATTTAGAAACGAATAATTTGCATACTAAAAAATAAATATAAAAAACATATTAAAGTAGTAGAATCATTTCATAAACTATTATTTCTGAATTGTAGGTACCCATACATAGGCAACCAGACCAGAATCAAAATCGAAATATATGTCTATTCAAAATCATTTAAATCGTGCAAGTACGTATTTTATTTGTGAAGTAAATTGTTAACTCATCGGGTACATTATGAACTGTGGAGAACTTTGTAAATTTATTTTTTACCGATGTGGATACAAAATAAAGATAAATGACAATAAAAGGGAAAATAAGAACAATAACTACAAATACTTATGTATTTATCTAGTCAAAAACAGTAATAAACTGTATATGACGCAAGGGGGAGATCATCTGCGTACGTTTTCTTGAGTTCCAGAATCCCTTCCCAACGTTTTAACTATAACTAATAGTTGAAAGATGAATAAAAGTTAAAAAAATAAAACAAACAAATATTTCCTTTAAAAGCGCGAGGTTAACAACATTTGAAAAACTAGACATTTTCGAACTAGTTCGGAATAATATACATTCGAAAACCTAGAATAAAAAATATTAGAAATAAAGATATATAAACTAAGAAATAAGCTACGCTATCTCAAATCACCACACAAAACTAAGATCAAGACGACGCAAAGAACTCCAAATCTGAAATGAAAGGAAATAACCAGAGGTTCCCGTTGGTCCGCAATGGTTCACAGCGTTACTCTCGTTCACGGCCTCTTGAATCGCTCTCTACTGTGTATGAAAAATTGCGTGTTCAGCAGGTTCGCAGAGTAAATTGGGGAGTATGTACTCTAGAGTAACAGAACCCTCCAGAAGCGTGGTGAAACGCTTATATTTTACTCGAGAGTAACTATCGTGGAGTAATGCTTAATCTCGAGTAACTACTCTTCACTTTACTCGACTGTTCGTGAAACCGGCCCTTACAGATCTACGTCAGTGAGAAACCTTCTGAAGTAGCTCATTTAATTAGTAAAACAAATCAGGATTTAGCCTCTTTACATGAATGGTCAGTGAGAAACGGCCTTAACCTAAATCCATTAAAATCTCAATCAATTATAATTGGCTCCTGTTGGTCCCATAAAGCACTCAAAAATCTAAATATTCCCCATATCATACTGGAGAGCAATATTTTCTTCTTTGCTCTTAAGTTAAAAATCTCGGTCAGACTATAGATAAATTCCTACATTGGGAACCTCATGCTCGGTACACTTGCCGCAAAGTGTATGCCTCAATATACTCACTCAAAAAATGTACTTCCAAATACCTTCTACCCAAAGCCAAAGAACTACTAGTGAAATCCCTCTTGCTCCCCGTACTTGATTACGGTGACATTGTGATCGGTATCGTAAAGAAATCAACCACTGACGCTCCCTAAAAAGTTCAACATGTGTGTGTTAGGTTTCAATATAATATCAGAAAGTATGATCACATATCGGGATACTACAAAGAAAATAATATATTAAACTTGAAAGGCCGACTCAAGTTTCATAGTTTGTGCCTTTTCTACAAAATATTAAATACGGGTGTACCTACTTACCTCTTTCATAAAATTTCTTATCATAAAACAAGAAGATTCCAGAAATCTTTGCTATGCAATATTCCTAAGAGCAACATTTAATTTTCACAATAAATCTTACTTAGTAGCAACATCCTGAGAGTGGAATAACCTTTCAGTAAATGTTAGGAAATGTAAAACATTGCAATCATTCAAAAAACATTTAAATACTCTTTTTCTGAGCTGATATTGTATGACGTGAAAGTGTGTACTAAATGTGTTTAAAATTGTAAGGTAAAAGTAATATTTTATATCGCATTTAAACAGTTTTTTTCTCCATATCTTCTATTTTCTTAACTTAGTTGTTAAGTGAGTTCAAAATTGTAAGTTAAATGTAATTTTTTTATGACATTTTAACAGTTTTTTCTTTTCTTTGTTTTCTTAAGTTAGTTCTTAATTTAATTAACAATAGTATTAGTCTAAATTAAGTCTATTAAAGGGTTAGAAGTTTTTTGTTATTGACTTCTAATTCGTTATTGTCTCACTTTGTCATGGCTCTGACTGAATGCGTCTTTTCCCTTAGTACATGATGTTGAAATCTAAAATCGGCCCTAAGCCGTCGTCCTGGCCGGGTGGTTGTGTGCATCCTCATATTGTTTTTTATGATTCATTAATGTATTTGAGATTATTTGTTAACATTTGATACGTGTTGCTAAATTAATATCTCCCAGAATTTATATTCCGGCACCCCTTTAGAGTTTTCCAGTGTCAATCATGTTTGTTTGTATTTAAAATTATCTTAAATATATAATTTTGTTTCTCAATGTTGAAGAGCATGCACACTTCCTTTGTTTTCCCTGGTTTTCCCTTGGCCGCTTAAGGCAAATGCTGGGACGTATTCTTGTCGCGTTTGTGAGCCCAGTGCCACGACATCTGTAAGTTGTATTCTATTTTTATTTACTAAATGTATCTCTGATGCTACTGTATTTTATCTGTATGCTACTTAATTAATGTTTCAATTCTTATCTATGTATTACGTGGTTAGGCGGAGGAGCGGGCCTGACGGCCAGAGACTCGCCACATAAATAGTCATTATTATTATTATTATTATTATTATTATTATTATTATTATTATTATTATTATTATTATTATATTATTATTATTATTATTATTATTATTATAGAAAATGACTAGCGAAACAATTTACGCTAGTAACCCGAAGTCAAAGCGCAATGGGAATAAAGATATTTCTGAGAATATTTTCTCTAGCCTCGAGGAATATAATTAGGAGAATTTTAGAAAAGACCAGACGTTAATGATAACGCCAAATTTAGTTGTATTGTATTATGCTACAGAAGAAAATGTTTTAATATGAAAATATAAATGGTAAATAATATTCGACATAACATTTTATTTTACCCATAATTTAAAATATGTAATTTAAAAAACGCGTATTTGAGATAGATATACTGAGTGAGCTATGTAGATCTATGGTCTTTAATATAGTTCTATTTGTACTAAAATAATAGAAAGAATAAAAATTGGTAAATATTGACATTATTGTTAGGAACGAAGCAAAATATTGATTCCTTTTATTCTTTAATTTATTTTAAGTTTCCATTAACTTAAATTTAAATCAATACAAACCTAAATTATTTATTAATATGTTGGTCTCAAATTCAGTAAAAGTAACACAACTTTGAAACGAAAGTAGCACATTCATTCCTCATACTAAGTGCCTCCTTTTTAAATAGAAAGTATTCTTTGTTTCTGATTTCCCATTGTGTATAATTTGTTCATTTAATGCCTGGTCTACTTGTTTATAAGCTTCTCTTTTTACTTTCTCGTATACAGACGTATATACGGAGTAATAAATGTTCAGAGAAAGTTATGTAATGCGGAAAATCGATTTCAAGATTTTAACGGAAATACATGATTTGGGGTCCCCTGATACCAATAATGTGGCTTTTTTCAAATCGTCCGTCCGTCCGTCCGTCTGTCTGGCTGTCAGTCTGTCTGTCTGTCGTATGTGAACAAACCTAATACTTAAACCACACGTACAATCTTTTCCCAATTGACAAAAATCCTGTCCATCTGGCTATAATTGAAGCTTTGAAATTTTGAAAATAATTCTTTAAAATTTAGAGGTATTTTACATAAAGCCCCTCGACAATTTTCAACAATCGGCTTCATTTTTTTTCCTTAAAAATCTTGTAGGAACAGAGTGCAATACACTTATAAAAGTGGCAAAGGGTCGATTGCCGCGGATAGCTCTGAACTTTTGAAAATTGCAAAAGTTTAAATTTTTTGTAGCTAGTCTCGTTTACGGTGGTCCCCGGGTTGAAAATATTTTTTTAAGACAGCAAAACTCTCGTCACTTGGGTCCTAGATCGTTCTTCAGGGAGAAAGAATCAAGTCACTTAGGCTTCGGATCGGTATAGAGTAGAGTTAAAGAGGGTCTTTATGAAGCTAGAATCTCGTTAATGAGGGTCGCCGGTTGACGAGGAGGAGCAAGACTCACAGAGCATTTCGTCACTTAAGTTTTGGAACGATATAGATTTATGTTAAAGCGAGTCATTATGAAGCTAGTCTCGTTAATGAGGGTCGTTGGGACGACGATCGCGTTTTAAGGGAGTCTCGTCACTTAAGGCTTCGATCGATATAGAGTTGAGTCAAAGCGAGTCCGTAATATCTAGAGTCTCGTTAACGAGGGTTTTCGGTTCCACGATCGTTTTTTCTAGGAGCAAGACTCTCGTCACTTGGGGTCTGGATCGTTTTTTCTTAAGCAAGAGTCTCATCACTTAAGGACTGAAACGATTTAGAGTAGAGTGAAAGCGATTCATATTAAGCTAGTCTCGTTCATGAGGTTTTTCGGCTCGACGATCGCGTTTTCAAGGACCAACACTCTTGTCATTTGCGGTCTGGATCGTTTTTAAGGGAGCAAAAAACTAGCCACTTAAGGTTTGGATCGGTATAGAGTTGAGTCAAAGCGAGCCTGTACAAAGGTAGTGTCGTTAATAGGGGTCCCCGTGTCAAAGATAGTGTTTTCTAGGAGCAAGACTCTCGACACTTGAGGTCTGGGTCGTTTTTCAGGGAGCAATAATCTCGTCGCCGACCTGGATGGCCGAGGTGGCTAAGAGCGAGTACCGACTCCGCGTTTCGGTCCGAAGGGTCGCGGGTTCGAGTCCCGCCTTGAGCATTGCTGTTTGTCCCTTGACTTTGTGTGCGTGTTGTTTCGGAGGGCCTCGCGTTCTGCTGACCCCAGATCAGAGGAGCCCGCAAGTGTTTGTATAGTGTATGGTCGAATATGCGTCCCTTCGGGACGTAAAGGGCAGCTGGCTGTCGGCTGGATACAAGCCTTAGGGAGAGAAAAAAAAATCTCGTCACTTAAGGTTTGGATCGATATAGAGTAGAGTTAAAGCGAGTCTCCATGAAGCTAGAATCACGTTAATCGCATTATTATCCATCCTTAGTTTCAGCAAGGTAAGATGCCGGTTGCGGTAGCTGTTACAACAAAAATGATTAATTCTCGTTCAGTCAATTCTAGGAAGTCCAAACTATCTGTAGAAAAAATTTCGTAGAAAATGGTTTGTTTTTTGCCTCAGCTTTCAACTTCTACAGTAAGAGTATTGCGAAAATCTTTTCTAGCTTTGATATGACTTACAACTTCTTCCTTAAATCCTTCGTCAGAATACAACCGTTTGGCATACAAGTTCTTGATTAAACATGCTTTTTTAACATAAGTTCCTACAACAGGTAATATTTTATTATCTAGCTGATAGTGTAAAATTTTAATTTTTTTCCCTATAATGCAGTGAACGGTTTCTATAATCCACCGTAGTTTTGTAACGAGTCGAGATTTGTTTGATTCCTCCGCCGTCAACTGATTTCTATTACCTTTTAAAGTCGGCAAAAGTACAATAAAACCATTATCTAATAACGTGTGTTGTATGTCCCTTAATCTCCGATAGAATATAACAGCATCGCCTTTCTTCAAAATGTTGCTTGTACCGTTAGGAATAGACAACATAAACTTTAGTATATAAGCATCATATTTAGTTGCTAAATGCCGACCACCGATTTGTACAATACATGTATATCCGTCAGTAGTGCTAATCGTTAACGGTTTGCATTAAGAAACTTTTTTCTGGCCGGAGAGCCATTTTCACTGGTATTTATTATTAACACTTTTTCGTGCCTTATGTATATCTACCGTCCTAATCGATTCCGCACTAATCGATATTCCAAATTAAACAAACTATTTACATAGGGTGACGTGTGATCATCAATTAGATTTGTGTTAGAAACATCGTCACCAAACTCATATGGTAAAACATTTTTCTGATATGAGTCCATAACAGATTCGCAGAAAATCGATATAATTTGTTTGCTTTTTAAACCCAAAATTGATGCTAAGATATGATTCGAATTTCCCGTTTGTAGTTTAAATTTAAAAAAACTAGAATGGCCTGCAAAGAATCTCTTTTTCGTGTTTCTCATGGAAGTTAACTTTTGTTGCAATTCTTGAATTTGTTTCCAATTTAATCCTGTAAATGCAAACAAACGTTCTTCTGGCGGACAAAATTGACTAATTTGCTTGTGTAAAATACTATTACAATTGTTCGACATATGATTAAGTAATTGTAACCATTCAGATTTCCTGATGTGTGATGTATGATTGTCGATATTGAAAACAATAGAAACAAAAATCAAAGTACGAAGGTTTATAATTTAAATTAATTTGTTATAAATTAAGTAAAATTACAGGTACGTTTAATTACTATTTTATGACAAATAAAGCATTTTTATTTTCAATAAAAAATATTATTTCATTCAGGTGGCCGTGCTTAGATAATGGTGCATACGAAATATATTCCTGCATTTGAAGTCATAAATTTTAGCTAAAATATTCTAACATCGCCAAATTCATATACACATGCTAACTACAACTTCATTTCAGAAGATTCAGGTAAAACGTACCAAAGGAGGCGTAATTAATATTAATATTTACTCTTCTCCCTTAGGGGAGTCGAGTGAAAGAATAAAATTGTTATGTTTCCAAATGAAATTCAACTTCAAACAACAAATAGTGGAAATCAGTCTCAACCAGCACAAAGTATGGACTTTCAACATCTTCAACATCAACCTCTTCAATCTCTTCAATCTATCGATCCTCAACAACAGTCTCAACCTCAACAAATGGCTACACCAAACACTACAACTTCGTCTTATCAAGATTCTTCAGTAAATACAAATGATCAAACCCAACCAGTCCTTACAGATATATCCAACAATATACGACGTCAACATCCTCAAGATTCTGAAGAAAATCCAACCAAACGTTCCAGACCTACTTCTACCATATATAATATTGCAACTTACTCAAGATACGAAGTTCTATCAACAATACCAGAAACAACTCCATCTTCTACTGCTTCAATTAAAATTCCTCCCATCACAGTGATTGGTGAGAACTATCAATTATTAATACAAGACATTGCAAATGTGGTTAAAAATGAATATTCAACAAAATCTAGATACAATGAAATCCAAATTTACTTCACTAACATTGATGATCATAGAAATTTTAGACAATTTTGTGAAAATTCTAATATGCAGTTCTATACATATCAAGATCCTGGAAAATCAAAATTTCAAGTAATGTTTAAAGATATTCCTGTTTCCTTAAGTGAACTTGACACCTATAATGAACATTATCGTCTTGGTTATGCTGTTCACCATGTGCGTCGCCTCTACGATAGATCAAGACAACCTCTACAAACTTGTGCAGTCGACCTAAATAACTCACCTCAAGCCAAAAACATTTTAAATCTTGATAAACTTTTTCATTGCGTTATAAAAGTTCAATCAAAAACAAACAGATTTATCCCTGTACGGTGTAAAAACTGCCAATGGTATGGTCACTCATAGGCAAACTGTAAGTTAACTTCACGTTGTGTTAACTGCTGACAACTCCATCATTATTCAAATTGTCCAAAATTAGACGAGACTCCCCCCACATGTTGTAACTGTGGTCAAAATCATTCAGCAAACTACCGAGGTTGTTCCTATTATAAACTTGTTTTGAATAACAAAATCAACAAAACTAATAACAATCCATCTACAGCTAACACTTCCCCTGCTACTAATATACCTCACTCTTTTAATACATCTCATTCTCCAAATCCCTCTTTCTCTTTAAATTATAATAATTTTCCCCCTCGTCCAATTCCATGAAAATCTTTTCAAAACACTAGGACAAAAAATTATCGAACTCCTCCTCTTTCACCACAAAATACGTCACTTTCCTCCTCTCCTTGTAATATTCAACAAATTGTAAGTACTAGAGTAACACAAATATTATCAACATTCATTCCTCAAATTCAAAATATGATCGAATCACTTTTATAACATAAATGAATAACAATATTACTAATCAATTAACACTTCTTAATTGGAACGCTAATGGTCTCAAACGTCAACAACACACATTTGAACATTTTTTTATACACACATAACGTACATATTGCATTCATCACTGAAACACATCTTCCCAATGAAAAGTTCTTTATTACTAACTATAAAATTGATCGATTTGACAGAATCAATTCCATAGCCTCAGGAGGTGTTGCAATTCTCATTAAACCTTTCATAAAACACTATTTAGTTCAGCATAATATCTTTCCTTCTCTTGAAATACTTACAATAATCATTAATATTAATCAAATTAAATACCATTTTTCAGTTGCCTACAAACCACCGAAATTTACTTTTCCTCTAACAAAATTTAAACAAATTTTCAACAATACAAATAAAAGCATTCTACTAGGCGATCTCAACTGCAAACATCAAGTCTGGGGATGCAATACTATCAACCCAAACGGCATTAAAATACTCAAATTTATTACTATTTATAATATTCAAATACATTTTCCTTCTGAGCCTACATACTATTCTTATAATGACAATATTATTCCCGACATTCTTTATATAACTCTTACACAAAATTTTCCCTTTCCTATTACACAATTTGTACTTCCAGAATTAGATTCCGACCATCTACCGATTATTATTACCATATCTTTTTCCTTTAATATTACTCCATCTACTTTTAATCCTCTGTTTCAAAAAATTAATTGGAATCGATTTAAGTATGACATTGAAAATAATATTCAATTTCCTCATAATATCAAAACAATGCACGATATTGACAATTACTTAACACACTTCACTTCTACAATACACAATACACTTCATACCAGTTCACATTACATCCCACAATTACCTACTATTTACAATCCATTACCTTTAAAAATCATTAATCTAATTAAAACCAAACACTCTCTTCGTCGTTATTGGCAGTTAACTCACCGTTGTGACATCAAATCACAACTTAATAAAATTTCACGTATTATTCGTTCAAAAGTACATATGTTTAAGTTATCTCAATATCAAAATTTTCTGCAACAACTACATCCTCAATCTAAACAATTATAGTCGACAATTGAACGTCTTCACAAAGAAAAGGTAACTATTCCAATTCTCACAGATTCTTCTACTACTGCTCAAACAGACCTTGAAAAAATTCATTTACTTGGTACCCACTTTCAAACTTCCTTTCTTCCTAATCCTATAATTAATACACAACTATACAATCATGTGATACATTATCTCTCTCTTCCGAATTATAATGTTCCACAAATTATTAACTTTATATCGCCATCAGAAATTAACCTTATTATCAAAAAATTAAAAATACGTAAATCAGCTGGTTATGACTTAATTACTAATAAATCTTTAAAACATCTAGGCAATAAATCCATAGCAGCCTTTACTAACATTTTAAATTCCTCTCTTCGTCTTCATTGTTTTCCTAATAATTGGAAATTAGCTGTAATAACTCCTATATGTAAACCATAGAAAGATCCTAGACATCCTTCAAATTATCGCCCTATTAGTTTACTTTCTTCCCTTTCAAAAATCTTTGAAACTCTCTTACTACATAGAATGCTTCAATTTACTATACAAAATAATATTATTCAACCAACTCAATTTGGATTTACTCACCAACACTCTACTCTTCACCAATTATTACGCATCACCGAAAAAATAGAAAACTTTTCATTTAAAACATCATTCTTTAGGTATATTTCTAGATATTGAAAAAGCTTTTGATAAAGTTTGGCATGAAGGTCTCATATATAAACTAAATATCATTGGTACTCCTATCTATCTTGTAAATATTATTAGAAATTTCTTAACTAATCGATCATTTATAGTTCAATACAATAACTCCTTTTCACAAAAATTTAATATTTCTGCTGGGGTACCTCAAGGTTTCTGTCTCTCTCCTTTCCTTTTCAATATTTTTCTATATGATATACCAAAATTCATTTATTCAGATATAGCTCTTTTTGTTGATGACACTGCCCTTAATTCCTCACATCCTCACATTCTAACTGCAAAAAACAAACTACAAACAGATCTTAATCAATATTCTAACTGGGCTAATAATTGGAGAATCAAAATTAACATGACGAAATGTCAAGCAAAAATATTCACTTTATGTAAACCGAATTTTTCCCCTCCACTTACAATTAATAACACTCATATTCCTTGGCTCCCATCTACTTCTTCCATAAAATATTTAGGACTTTACTTAGATACACAACTTAATTGGAAAACACACATAAAAAAAAATTCTTCAAAAACAAATATAAAAATTCATAAACTCAATGCCCTTATTAACAATAATTCTTCTTTTCGTATTAAAACTGCCAAATTAATTTACACATCCATTATTCGTCCTTCTCTAACTTACGCTTGTCCAATATGGTCTAATGCAGCTAAAACAAATATTCAAAAAATACAAATTTATCAAAACAAATTTTTACGTAGAATTGTTCATGCCCCCTGGTTTATCCCTAATTCGCAAATTCATAAAGAATTACAAATCATTACAATTCATGAATATATTAAACATCATAGTCAGCTATTCTTTGAAAATTTACCTTCTTTACATCATGCCCAACTTTTTCATCTCGGTCGCACTTATAACTTTCCTCGTCGTATCCAATTAAAATTCCCAAAAGATAAATTTCGTCCTCCATAAATCTTCATTGAAATTATTTTCATCCTTTATTTACATTCCTTCTAACTTCCTTCTACATTAAAAAATTCTACATATCTTAAAAATATTATTAATAATTCTTTATTTTATAAGGTTACTGTCAGTGACCAAAACAGCCGTTAATATGTCGTGATTTTAAACTCCCTGAAAGACTTGTAGTCGAACAGGTAGAAATAAATTTAAAAAAAATTATTTGAGGTATGGTAAAGATTTCCAACAATACTAAGACATTTTCTATTATTTTTTATCAATTTTTAAAGTATTACGTATTTATCAAACATTCTATATTTTAAGACACGGAGATCGTAAAAAGCATGGTTAGGAAATCAGCCCGCCAGATCGTAAACCAAATCCTAGATATTTGCCGGTTTGAGCACTCAAAAGCATATAAAATTGTCTACATAAGTAGCACTATCTGAAACTCCTGGAAGTTTATGAACTAGGTGAATTGTAATTTTTAAAAAATTAATTGTTTAACAAGTTTATTAAAAATACTATTTTAATCAATTTATCACTATTTATGAATCGTAAGTCATCTAAGAGTTAATTTTTAAACAATAATTACGGCAATGTTCACATCAGAAGCAAAGAATGCATACAATTATTATATGCAAGCAAAGAATGCATAAATGCCATACAATTATTATTTTCTTAATTTAAATACGAAAAACGGTTTTTCGCTTTAAGTACTTACCACATGGATATTTTAGACTCATATTTTAAAAATAATATTTTCTACATCCAAACATGTGAGAAAAGACTCAGTCGAATTGCAAACAAAGGCCTGAAACCCTCCTTATCCGGCTAGAGGCTTTAAGGAAAAAATTTGAAGCGGTTTTTCACAAAAAAGATGCCTATCGTCTGCGTAAAATTTCACAAAAATTATAGGGGAACTGCTCATATTTTCGAAAAAACTGAACATGCACTTATTTCAAGATTGGTCTTTAAGGATCATTTTTTATTAAGGAAAAGTCTCTATCTTCTTCCGTCTGTCCGTCAGTCCGTCTGTTAACACTCCTAGTGTCTAAACCATCCATACGATCTTTCCTAATAGAATCTCCTGTGGATCTGGCTCTAGATGAAGCCTTGAAATTTAGGACATCATTCTTTAAAATTACATTAAGCTCCCCGGACATATTTCAAAATTTTCTCAAAATGGCAACAAATTCTTTCTTCAAACTTTTCCAATCAATGGACGTAATTGCTCTGTTTAATGACATTTTGGTGTATTCTTTGTTGTTGTTTTTTTCAAAAACTACAGAAGTGTAATTTTTTGAACTATCACGCCGTTAATGTGCACATTTCCATCGATTTGTATACATTGTTGCATTTGTGAGTGGAAAAGCATCAAATGACATCAATTGAAGTTTTCGAAAACTAAATTTATTCCTGTAAACAAGTGCTTCGAATTTCGCAAATATTGTAATGCTTAACCCGCGAGTGGGCGCGTAGGGTGACTGAGTCAACCCAGCCCTGTTTCGACGTCCACTGTGCGTTCAGAATTATTTACAAACTTCGGAGCCTCTCAGTACCTTTCCAGGAAAGCCTCGTGCACGTGTCTGGCGGCTTATCATTCAACGGCTTCCTATCCTCTCCCAGTAATTGCAGCACGAAGGAAATCTGATTACTCAGTCCCCCCGCGCCTCCCTTTGTCGCAGCTGCTTGCCACGCATTTCACTGCAGTTGCCGATCTAGACGCGATTCTTCCGGCGATCACAAACCATAGCAAGAGTTATTTAGGTGTTTTTATTCACTTTAGCTTGCCATTACAAATATATTTCAATCTAGTGGTAATTGTTTTTTAGGCTCAGAAAAGTTTTCTTACTATAGGTGACGAGGATAAAATTCGTAAGATTCTACTGCAGTCTAGTGATGAAGAAGAGACCTGCGATTCAGATGACAGTGAGAATGACAGTATTTGAATTTCAGACCGCAACACAGATATAGAGGAAGATAACAATAGTGATCATGAAGGTGTGGAATATTTAGACTCTGACGTAAATGTAAATAACACGTATTACTTAGAGACGGGAGTTCCAGCTGATGTAAAGAACCGCCGCCCCAGAATGTTCGAACTAGGGCCATCAACATAATTCGCCATCTGCCGGGAGTAAAACAAAGTGCAAAATATGAAACAGACTGTTTCCAATTGTTTTGTGCGATGCTATTTTGTGCTTGATTACAAAAAACACAAATATTTACATTCGTTCGATACAACAAAATTATAGTAGGGAAAGGGATGCCAAGGAGCCAACGAAAGATGAAATAACCGTTGTTGTGGGTTTATTGTTACTCATGGGTGTAATGAAATCCAGAAACTTAAATCTTAGTGAAAAGTGGGAAAAAGATAGACTAGGGATTCATTTTATTCAAAGCTCAATGCCTAAAAAAAGATTTGCTTTCCTCTTCAGATCGTTACTTTTTGATGACATTCGGGATGGAGTGCAGAGAAGGGAACACGATAATATAGCTCCCGTTAGGAAATGTTCGAAAAGTTTGTTTCCAATTGTCAAAAACATTGTGTGGGGGAACTAACTACACTTGATAAACAGCTTATCAACGTCCGTGCTCGCTGCAAATTTCGCATGTATATGCCAAAGAAACCTGCGAAATACGGCATAAACATTTTTGCACTCACTGATGCCAGAGTATGGTACACATCTTCCATTAAAATATATACGGGTAAACAGCCACAGGGACGGTACTGGGTCTCAAATACTACCCATGATGTGGTAATGCGTCTAGTGACACATATTGAGAAGTCCAATCGCAACATCTGCATGGACTACTGGTTCTCCAGTATACCAGTGGCAAAGTCATTATTGGAGAGAAAACTAACAATTTTCGGAACTCTCAAATCAAACAAACGTGAGATACCGCCATAATTTGTGAATTAACGGCAGAGAGAAATTAACAGTAGTGTTTTTGGATTTCAAAAAGCCATGACTAGTTTCGTACGTCCCAAAAAAAGAACAAACAAGTTTTTTGCTTTCTTCAATGCATTTGAGTAATGAAATTGATAGTGATTCCGGGGAGAAGAAGATTCCAGAGATCATATGATGTTACAATAATTCTAGAGGAGTAGACAAAGTAGATGAAATGGTGGGAAAGTATAGTGTAACAAGGAATTGCAAAAGATGGCCACTTAGAAAATTTTACCATTTGATATATGTAGTTTGCCTTAATGCGTATGTTATTTTCTTGTTTAACAATCCCGACAAGAAGATTACAAGGCGTTTGTTCATTAAACAATTGGGAAAAGCCTGTGTGCAGCCCACAATAGGACACCGCTCTCAACAGCCAATAGTATCCAAACGCCTCACAGTGGGGCAAGAGAGCCTCATTTCTGGCATTAATTCGAGTAACACCTATAACCCATAGTATTGCATATCACTGTAAAGAGAAATTAATGTTGAAAGAAATGGTGTAACTTCTAATTCGATACCTCTTCATCTGACAAAAAAATAGTCAATTTTCTAGGAATATGCATTGTAAATAAAAACAAATAACGTTACATTACGTTTTATTGAAGGGGGAGAAAAAATGAAATGTTTTACTAATTATATAAATTAAAATCAAATATAAATATAGTGAAATTATATTAAATCATGAAAAATCATCGCTATCAATAGTATGAACTGTGTCATCGCAATCATCATCCGCGCGGGCCTCATAATTTTCAGAATGAACAATGTGTTCGGGTGGATGAACCAATAGTTCCTGAGCTTCTTTTGGGAGGATTTGCACATTTTTCGTAGGTATTTTTTTCTTGTTGGTGATAAGTGGATCTGATCTTAAAAGAGTAGTAAATTTAAAATATCACTATTCGTTTTTTCACGGGAACATTTTCGGGAGAAGTGCTCTCTGTTTTTCTTAAAATCTTTGTTGTGTGCTTCTTGAGCTTCCTCTGTTAATTGTCCAATTGGAAGCAAAGCTGACGAGACAATCTCAGGTCCATGAATAAAATACTTGTGCAGTGTAGGTGACATGTTGTACCATGGATATTTTTTAACAAAATACCGAGCCGTGTTATGAGCAAAAGTCCGAAACTTTTCAACATGAATTTCACAGCCACTTGATACGACAATCATACTTATGTGCATAATTTTAATTAAATCTACATCAATGCGTGTAATTTCAGCAGATAGTTCAGGGTTCTGAAAGAACCGTCTACTTGTATTTCCGGTATTTGTATTACCGGATCCTGGTTTTGGCTGATTCACACTCAAACCACTGCGTTCTCGAAACTCTCTCTGAATACGAGCGTTATTTTCAGCCACAATGTTTTTATCATTCCTTCGCGCTTGCCACTTCTTAATAGGTAACTTATAAGCCAAATGCAATAGGCACTCAAACATGCGTATCCACCAAGTAGGATTGACAAAACCAAATTCCAAACTTTCTTTCTTAATTGTCCTCTCAATCATTTTATTCACATTATTGAAATTTTTTGAAGTGGCATTAATATGTACCACTTTTGAGCTGAAGTAGTTTCAGTCAGAGCATTACATATATTTCCATCAACCATGGCAAATATATTGTGATCAACTTGTAATTCTCTCTCTCTCTAAACATTACCTTGCTTGTTTGAATATTTTTGATTTCATCGTCAGCTCTCATTTATTCCTTAATACATACTTCCTTCGATTCCTTTATAAACTGTATGTGAACAGGTCTACAATACCTTGTCGATGCAGGTTGCGGATTTTGCAAAACAATCTTTTCATTACAAACCAGACGAAGAGGAACAATACTTGTAATGAAAACAGAAGAATCATCAGCATCATTATTTTGAAATACCTGTTTGTAAGATATGTGTCCCGAAGAGCCATCAAACCCCCATTTTGATATCAGAGTGAGTTGATGAAGTACTGCGTTTGGGAGTGATTCAATTACAGATTCCAGTGACATTAGAAGGCACTTCACAGTGTGATCAAGCAAAGCTTGCAGTGAAATGAGAGCAAAATTGTCCGTAATGTGCATTCTTGTAGGGTAACAGAGTTTTTTTCGCATCCTGAACTATTTTATATGACGGAATTTTTTCTGAAGCACTTGTCCTTATGATGTGATATTGATGTCTAGTCAATTTAGCGTCCACCGAAACTGATAGAGCATCTTCGCCAATCATCTGTTTTGGTTCCAATGATTTTCTGTAAGCTGCTCTGTATTTCTGGGCACGTGTCGGACTTGAAGTAATTTCCATCAGTAATTTCGAAGCCTGCGGCTGTCCTTCAGCTCTCATGTTCATTTGTGTGGCGAATGTTAAGATATTAGATGGTGTAGCATTTCGCAATTCTTTAGTTTTTTGTCGCTTTGTTCGCACAGAACTGGATTCAAAAGAAATTTCCCGGCGCCCACATCTCTTCAGTGAATACTGGTTAAACGAAACGAAACTTTCAAGCCATTCCTCATTATTTTTATCAAATTTTTCACGTATTCTGCAAGCCTTCATCCATCGCAACTTGAATTGGGATTTGAGATGACTTACTTTTTGCTTTATATCACTAATATTTCGTGAACCACACTTTGTTCTTGTCTTCAGTTTTTCAGTCAAGAAATTAAATTTTTTGTCTGTTTCTCTCTCATTAGAATTCCACATAATATCTAAAAGTTCTTTTCTCTTGATACGAACAGTATTCGAACTCTTGCCTAAAAAAAATACTCACATAGTACTCAATTCATTTCCGGTATTTTACGTGCAGACACTTCCGTAAAACTTCATTCCGGTGAAGAAAGTAGCAAAAAGTAGCAAGAAAAAACACCTGTATGATATATTTGAAACATTACTGAATAGCGAGAAACTAAGATCAAGGCTTGATGACCTTTGACACATAAGTAAAAAGTTATGTTTCCCAAAATAAGACGTAAGTTTGAAATGTTAAAAGCTATTTTTTTGTAGTTTTATTTCTATTAATATTAAGTCCTGGATTTTGTGTTTGTCACATGCTAAATAACATTAAATACTTGAACTTGAAGCTTCCATTGCAAAAAGTTGGTTTTCTTTACACACACTGACAAAAACACCACGAACCTAGAGGTAAATTCTCACTAATGAAAAGCACGTCCGATTGCCACTACAACACTGCATGAACTGAAAGCTCTACTGTGAAGACGGACAGCCCAAGCGGCGTGACATGCTAGGACATATTCGTGCAGGTTCTCCTTTGCACGAAACCATAAGAAATTTTCATCCTAAATAATTTTTTTTTTTTAATTTCTGCCAGGTTTTGCTGTCATTTGCCCTATAGTGCGCCTTCGAGAAATGGCCGCAGAATACACGGACTATAAATGCACTTCACCTGATTTTCAGCTGAAGAAACCAGGGAAGAAACGATGCACAGCCTGTCCTAGAAATGAAGACAGAAAAACTACTTCCTTCTGTTCAATGTGTTACGAATATACAGGGTGAGTCACGTAACTTTAGCACCTCCTGTAACTTTTGAACGGTTGAAGATGTTGAAATGCAGTTTTCACGAAAGTGCAAGGGAAAATAAAGCTAATTGATACGTGTATTCATTTCTATTATATCACTTGTATTTTACGAGATATTTTTGGTAACTTTGTTTTTTCAAATGGAACTATACATTTTTTCAGTCTGTCATAAAGAGCGTAAAAAGACGAATCCAATGATATACATATTGTTGTACGTTAGATAAGGATTTTTTTTAGAAATTTTGATTCTTTTGCAACCAGTTCTTAACGGATATTTTGAATGAAACAGACTGCCACAGAACGTAACGCAGCGCTCCACCAGCAAGCGCGCACTCGGGGAAGGGAAGGGATCTTAGTATTTCAAGATATAAAACATATCCCGAATATTCTGAACGCTCCTATCATATCGCCATATCAACGCTTCCTTAGTTCACCGTAGGAGGGGGTCGGGGAGGGAAGAAACGGTCCTACGCCGCGGCACGGCGCATACATTGACAGCCTCTCCACGTGCAAAATACGAAGATAGGCTTAGGTCATCTCTCAGGTCAGATGGGAGATAGCTCGATGAAGGACACTAAGAAAAGGTTCTCTTAGTTCTTCAATGAAATCAATAATTATTATTTCATAATTCAATTTTCACGAAGTTTAAATTATGTGAGGTTTTCATTTACATACAAAGTATGCAAAACGTAAACACCGTAACACAAAACATTTACAATAATAATAATACACTTTAATACAGTTGTTGCTGTGAGCCATCTCATTTTATTAATTATTTTTTATTTGTTTATTTATTACTTTTCTTGTGTACGACGATATGTAATACTTCAATATTATGAAAGTAAAATGAAACGTTCCAATATTAGGCTAGAGAATATTTATTTTAAATCAATTAATTAGGAAGAAATTGTTGCTCTACACTAAGCAGTTTTGATCATGAGTCTCTTCCGAGCTTCGGCCGGCTTGGACTGCTTAGAAGAAAACTCTGTCCCTACGAGAATCTCGTTGTCTCGTTGCCTTCCGGAGAGAAAGAGAATCTCCTTCGTCAGTGTACTCCCTTGGTCATGGCTGGGTGCTACCCCCTCCACGACCCTTCTCCCTTCTTCGGCCAGCGAGAATGATTCACAGGTCGGACAAAATACGAGAGACTGAATGCAGTTTTGTCCGTTTCTAGTGATTACCTTTACTTACTATTGTTTACTATAATTTGGGAATATATTTTTATATTAGTGATTAATTATTATCTTAATGGATGTTTCTATCCCTTTGTTATTATTCTACGCTTATTATTATTGTTTGCTCAGAATATGCAATATTCTTTATCTTATTCTTAGTCTGTATTTATTCTTATTATGTTTTGTTTCAAGATCCCATTAATATCCTGTGATATAAAACCCCATTAACTGGAGTTGAAGTAATAAACTATTTTATTACAATACATACTTACGATAAATCCTTTCTGGGGAAATAAAAATATTCTGGGGAAATACATCTTATAGCTCCCAGACTTTTAGATTACAAAAAAGAATTGTACGAATAATAACCAAATCCCACCCACGTGATTCTTGTAAGCCTCTCTTAATTAGTCTAGGAATTTTACCATTACCCTGGTCTGTTGATTTACGAATCAGTGGTTTTTGTCAAAAATTACTTGCTTAAGGGCGGGAATATATTTTCATAAAACGCCGATGTCTATTACTATAACACATTACGTAGAAATCATATTCATCAGGTGGCAGTATCAACAGCTCATTACAAAACATTCACATAAAATACTTTCACATTATTTTACAACACTTTTCCAGATGCCATTAAACGATTAAATTCGTTAGAAAAGTTTAAATCAAAGGTGAAATCGTTTCTGCTGATTAACTGTTTCTATACATTTACAGACTATACTAAGAATTACAAGGAAAGTAACATCAATTTTAACGGTGATATTTAATGTATTATTTACCATTTGGACTGAATAATTCTAAACAATATGTAACAAGTATTGTATCGAAGCTTCTGGGTCAATGACCCCCATATCGATCAGTTTTTTCGGCGTTTTCCTGATTCATTGAGCAAATGCTGAGATGGCCCCTTGTTTTGCTTCTGGACATAAACGGAACTTCATTACCTGTGCACGACTTCTATAATTCAGTGGGAAATATAGTTATTCAAATTATCTTTCTCCGTGTCGCGACAGGGCGTATTACTCCGGGAGGATGGATATCATGGATAAAAGCCCAATGTTTATTGCTTAATTATTTATCCCTGAAATCAGATTTTAATACATTGGAGCGTTTTTTTTAAATTAATTCAAAATTCAAGTATTATATGACTTAGTATAAGGATCACAAAATTTTGAAAACGTACCCAGAATTCACTTTTTCACATAGCACGTCATACACAATTTTATTTTTTTACGTACAATAAAATAAAAAAATAAAAAATATTTAAATGTTTCAGGTGAACTTGCGAGAAACAAGTGGGGCTTCCTACGAGATACTTACTGGAGGGAGTTCATTAAAAATAAAGGATTGAGTGATCATGGTTTCACAGGAAGTTGATGGAAGTATTCTCAGGTAATGAATTTCCTCGAGACGTACTCCTGTTCTGAACCGGTGCCCAATAGTGCACCGCAGTAGTCTGCTCCTGGTCCCTCTTAGTGTTCTGGGTGTCGGGGACGATCACATCGCCGTAACTGCATTGAATGCTCGCGCTGTGGGAGACGAGCTGGTGTGGAGGTTCCGACAACCGCCAATGGGAGCGCTTCAGTCGCGTGAGCGATCGGAGTGACGTCACCAGATGCGCCCCTCCACGCGCTCTCATTCTTTCCTCCGCCGTGGACGCGGACGCACGGGGTGGCTGTGCTTGCAAGCAACATGGCGATGGGGATGCGCGAGTTGGCCAGAAGGGCACTCGGTGAATTGCAAATCAGATGCAGTCCGACTTTGTGATGTGGGTGTGCTGTGTGCCGAGTCTTGCCGAATCCTCCACCGCTGGGACCGCCCAGGTTCCTCCACGTGCGAAAGGACGGAGCGTCGTGATACGGAGCAGGAAGATCGCCAACACAGCGTCATGCCAAGGTAAGGTCGTCGAGATTTTAAAATAATGGTTGGACATTTGGTTAATGAAGGGTTTACGCTAGTTCTCTTTTATGCGAATGTAGTACATAAATCGTTCTTTGTTAGCATTACGCATATTTGCTTTAAAAATTTGTTTTTTTGCAATTTTCAATGAAATATTTGAAAAATTATAAATTATGAAAATTTGAGTTTCTCAAACGTATCTTAATTTCAGTTTATGCTTTTGGTAGGGATATTGCTAAATACACCCAATAAAATAAGAAAAAAGCAATATATTTATACTTATTAAAAATACACCGATATAATTTTTGATAATCTTTCTAGTTCATGTTTACATTTTTAGCGATTTGCATTCATTCTTGAATTTGTTGGTTGCTTTAAATCATGGCGTATTGAGCTTCTCAGAAAGAGAAAATTTTCTGTAACAATAAGCTCAAAATGCGCTATTTTTTTAGAAACTTCTCTTCAAATTTGTGATATATATACCACTTTTAAGTATTTAATTGTTACAGTACAGTTATTGCCCTTCGTTGTGTCAAAGAAACTTTGGAGTTGAAGTAAATTTAGTGGGTAATGAACATTGGAAGATTCTAAGTTAGTTTTAGTATTGGACCATGACTGATCGTCAACATTTTCAAAAGAGGTTTTTGCTTTTTTCTTCATTTTGGAGGGTTGTTTCTTATTTTTTCTTTATTTTCAGTAGTTTTATCATCCATGTCAGAGTTTTCCGAGTCGGTATGTGGGAGTTAATTCTCGCTATATATTGGTCGCTTATCAGTTCTGTATTCGAGCTTACTGTAAATAGCGGTCTCCTTAATCTGACGGGGTTGCACGAAAGGTCAACGTCCATTGAGTTTTCTTTTGAAGTAACTTGGTTGCTCGCGGCCGGCTCAAGAGTAGGGGTGGTTGGCAGAGGGGGGAAGCTGTCAAGGGCAAGGTTATGGCTAGAACTTTCGTTCACCTTATCGCTTTCAGGAAGCGTAGATTCAAATGCTTTGGGAGAAACATTAGAATTATCAAGAATCTCGTTAGTTAATTCTGTAATATCTACTTCTGTAGGAAGAGTAGGGTCTCAGTTAATTGGGAGTTACATGGATTTGGGCAGTTTTTAGGTATGTGACCTTGATTTTTACACAAAAAACCAATTGGAACATCAGGGGTTACATATATCCAATGGGAGACATTATCTATAAACACCTGAAATAATTCAGGTAATTTACTTTCATCGTCAGGTGACACAAATGTTTGGCGACGAAAACTGAGAAATGTGACTCAAGTTTGGGTTATTAAATCCAGCACAAAGGAAGGATAACGGTACTACACTTTTGACACTGAATGTTAATAATTTTTCTTCAATCACTTCATGTGGCATACTTGGGCACACATTTGAAATAATAATTCTTTTGTTCCTAGATATAAGTGGTCTTATGGGGAAAACTGGAATAGACACAATGTTCTTATGGTTGTATACTAGGTCGTCTGCGATTTCATTGCTGGATAAATACATACAGTTTGTTGTTCAAAACTTCAGAAGCAAACTTAATATGAGAGGGATTAATTTTAGTTGATAACTTTTCAATAAATTCTACTATTGGTGCACTATTTGCCGAGTCTATGATTAGAGCATTTTCTTTCTTAGGAAACTGAGATTGCATAGTAACTTTATCATAATTAATTCTGGTAGTCTTACTGTTCTGGTCTCCTTGAGATTGATGAACTTGAGTGGGCTCCATAGTGATCACAAAACACAAACTTTTCACTTAAACAAGATCACTTCACGTAATAACTCCACTTCTACCTCGTTTTACATAATACTGACAACCACCGAGTCAGTAAACGTACGCACAACGAGGTTTCGCCTGGAGCGGACGGAGCGTCTGACCACCTCGGCGGTCAGGACGCGACTCCTTCAAAATAATTGTGACAAACATTTAGATGCAAGACTAGAATTCTTGGTATCACATGGTTGAGTGAACTTTCAGACCTGTAAGTTAATATTCAAGACAGTAGATATTATTTTTCACGCATTATGGAAATATTTAGCTTTTTTATTTGAAATTTGAATGTGTATAATCTATGGAAATATGTGTATCCCACCAATGTGATACCCACTTCAGATATGCAGCTAAATTACAAGGAAATTATAGGCATTCAGAGTTGAATTATGAACTAAAGGAAATTTTACCTTTGCTATTCACTAAATCACAATACAAATTTTCACATTTTATTAAATACTTTTTGGGAAAATACATTAACATTGAAGGTGTTCATATTCGTTTTCGCATCCTAGTCGGGTTTGCGCCAAACGTTTAACACTTTTAATCAATATAATTTTAAAATATTGTCTTCCAATATATTGTTAAAATGCAATGGGTTAGATTAGGTAGGCGTCCAATTTTTACCTAAAAAGCAGTATTCCAAAAATTGCTGAGAAGGCTTTGAATGTAGAACTGAACTTTTGAAGAGGGAAGTTTAATATAAATGTTTTGTTAAAATTAATGTTGAATTGTTTTTTCGTACATGGCAAGAGTGACGGTTGATGTGTGAAAGGGGATTTGTTTGGATCGGGGTATTCTTTGTGCGTGTGTCTGATACGCCGCCCCGCAAGCTGATTGTTTTCAGCGTGTTTCAAGGAGGCGCAGAGGTTTTGGTGTTCAGTGGCAATTTCTTGGGAGTTAGTTTGCATTGAGAGAAAGTAATCATGTCTCAAATGTCTACAACGGCGTCATCGTCGCTGACGTCATTTTGTTGGCTCCGCTCCTCTGGAAGGTCATTAGAAGGGAGTCCAAGGGCTGCATCAGCTTATTTTCTATTACAGAATATAGAAGTTTTCCCCTTCGCCAGATCTCGGAGCCACGTGGGAATGAAATATTTTATCTTTAGGTATTCTAGAATACTTCCATTTTAATCGTAGATCTATTGTGATTAAGTTGTTTTTATAAGAAAAAATGTAATATATTTAAGTGCATTCGATAAAAAAGGCTGAAGCAGAGAACTCGAAAAAACGGAAATATTCGTTTCAACCGGCACTTGGCGTTGCTCATGCTAGGAAGAAATCCACTAGGGGGAGGGAAAGTTTGGGGTTTTGAGGGGAATCTTCTCGAAGACAGAGAGAGTGCAATTTTTGCATAACATAACACACAAATATAATAAGCAATTATAATAATGCGTGGATGAACCAAATATATCTTAGAAACTAAAATATTACAATGATTTTAATGATCTTTTAATTAAAAATTTGTATGATACATAGATTTTTTATTTAATGTTAATTAATTAAAATGATAATTTTCTGTGGAAGTAAATCCTATAGCCCAGACAATGATTACAAATAATATTGGTACGAATAATAACCAAATCTCGTCCACATGGCATCTAATTTTGCTTCTCGATATTAATGTAACTTCATTATATGTGCAAGTTTTTTAGAATTCAATGGGAAATACAGGTATTAAAATTATCGTTTCCATATTATCGCGGCAGGGAGTATTATTCTTTGACGAGGGATAGATAAGAACCCAAAATTTATTGTTGATTTGTTCCTTGAAAATAGATTTTATTATATTGGAGCGTTCTTTTTCTGTATTCAAAATTCAAGTAGTATATGGCTTCGTGTAGGGATAACAGAATTTTGAAAACGTGCACAGAATTCTTTTCCCTATAGGACATCTAAAACAGTTTTTAACTATTTTTTACGTTAAATAAATACTCCTTGTGATATGTTATATTTCGTTACGTTATTTCACGTCATGATACCTTGTTGGAGCGTTATAAATACTTGAGAATGAAAGAAGCATTGCAGATTATTTTGAATTTCTTTTGAGTAGGTTGGACTAATTTACATATACTGCAAATTATGCCTTATCGGAATGATCATCAGACGCAAAATTCCTCAATCCGATTTGAACTATTGCTTTCGATCTCGAGATCGATAAAAATGATTAAGGAAGTGGAATCTCCTAAGACCCAATTTTTACTTTCACTTCACTTCTTGCGCAGCATAGAGAACGTCTTGTAATGCTGAGAAAAAAGGGCAGATTTTCGAGAGAAAATACTTATTTTAACGCTCTAGTCTTGTCCCTATATATAGTAAAATACTTACGCTAACAAGCTGTGTAGTTGGTATTCTTTTGTGGGACCCTGATACCCAAAACTACCGTTTTGATATTTGAATTCCATTACGTGTTATTACCTATTAAATAAATCGTCGTGCAAATAGTACACAAAAAGGAGCAGTTGCACGGTAAAAGAACAGCCTGTTTATTACGAATTTTTGAATTGTCTATTCCGGCGTACAAACGGCTTGTCGACAACCGTATTTCGAGCAAGGGAATATATAAGAAACAAATTAACTTGCAAGTTTATTCCACCAAGATAGTGGAGGATAGAGAAATACTGCTAATTACATTTTCAACCTGGAGCAAAATGCTATAAAATGGTCGTATTCTTGAAATTTTCAAATTTTAAACTTTTCACAATTTTCGTTTTTTTGTGAAGTGTGGCAGTAATATGATAAGTGCTAGTTTTGTTTTTGGTGTTGGCACGCAAGTATTTACTTCTGCACCGTTTAGATGAATTTTCACCAATATTTTTACAGTACTTTGAATATTATGATTCATCGTTTGTGGTAGTTCTGTTAAAGTTTTTTCAAAAGAATAAATTAATAAAGAAAACTAAAATAATTACGTATAAAATGTTTTTAAACGTTGTAAAGTGTTAACAGCAGATTTTGTATATTGTATTGCAGAAAACTCGCAACAGGGAGAAACTAAAAAGTTCGAAAAAGCCTTTAATTTGAAATTAAAAACAATACACTATTATATTTGGGTCATTGGCAGCATTTACCAACTCCAATAAAAAATTGGATTATACAATGTGGCAGTAGAGGAATACTGGAACTACAGGTACAGATTTTTTGAACTTGGAACTCGGGAGTCAATTTAGTAAAGCATTGTGCGAGAGTTTCATGAATCGAAAACAGATTGGAACTTAATATCAATGTGATGACAGGGGTTTTTCAGTAATTTTATTCAAAATGTATTTTATGTGCATTTCCGTACGTCTTTTAAACAAATCTGCACTTGGTTTTCAGTCGTAAGTTTGACCGGAAGAGATCTCAGAAAAAACAATTGATGTCACTGCAGTGCCTCTTACCAGGTTCTATGTTAGAGTCCGGACGGTGACACACGGATGTCAGAGAACCAGGAATCCTTGAAAAAGGAGGAAAAAACGAGAATTTGAAAAAATCTTGAAAAAACAAAAAAATGGGAGTTTTTTTCCAACACCGGTATTTTTCGTTATTTTCAGATTTATTCCCAACATTTAGCACAAATTTGCATACACATCGTATTCAGTTAAGTGTTTGATGAGTGAAAATCGAAATAGGTATAAGTGCCACATGTACGCTTGAGGATTGCATTTTCCTTGACTGGCGCATCACACAACTTCAAACACCTCCGCTTGTGTAGGTGCAACACAGGACGAGTCTCATGCGGATGTTAAAATCACATTCCAATCACAAGATGAAAATGCCTTGTAGTGCAAACGCTTAAAGTTACCAAGTACTGCAGCGTGGGCCTATTGCTATTTGAAGGGTATTCCAGACGCGAGTGTGCGTGCTAGGTCTTCCTCATAATTCAACCAATTTACCAGCAAAAGAATAAAATACCAACGCCAACTAACACAGTGTGGATGCACTCTTAACTCGCAACAAGAGTTTAACGAGTTGTCGATGCCAGGGTGTGCCGGTCGGTGAAAATGTAAGGACTATTTTGAAAATCAACAAAACGACCTTGGTGAAACGTAAATGTAACGTTATATGCTCACGAAATGCACGTTTAAGAAATTAAATTTTTTTTCGTTTATTTTTATCACATGTTGCCAAGTTAATGCTAACAATTAACAAAGGGAGAAACTCCTTAAACCGCCGTTGTCAATATATTCATTGGAGATAAGAGCTGGAGCCTATATCTGTGGATTCATTAAGTCATTGGGCACAGTCCTATTTTAATATTACGCGAGATTATCGGAAAGACCGAAAACATTGAAACATTTTAATATTTTAAAAATCAAACTCTTTTTAAAACAATGGTAAATCAAATGATTAAATGTTATCTATTCCTTAAAACTGTGTTAACAATGAAAGCAAAATTTTTGTTTAAAAAATCCAGAAATCTGGTAACAATTAAATCGGTGAGAAAACTATTATGATCCTCAATACTATTACTGTACTATTTTGTTTCATTGCAAAATCGATTATTTAATCTTCAAAGCCCCAAAAATTAACGTATCTGAAATGTTTCAAGAAAGTATGAACATTTATTCATTCCTAAAATTCAAAAACACAAAAGATTAAAATCTTACGTGAAAAAGAAATCCTTCTTGAGTTTTGGAAACTTATTCTCGATCGGAGCGACATTTTCTGAAAACGATCTGAGAAAATATATACTTAAAACTGCGTTGGCAACAGCTCCGAAATCGATTTTACGGCCGAAAAATACTTTCTTAACCATTTCAGGACTCTGAATGTTAATTAGTAGGATATAATTCCTAGAGAAACAAAAAAAATCAGAATTTTAGAGTTCGTGTTTGTACAAAAGTCTACAGTAGTACTCGGTTGCGAAAGAAAAGTACGGAGTAACAGCGTTAAGGAAACTAGTGGTGCTAAAACAGCATGCACTTTCTCACTTTTAACTTATGTAATACTATGTAATACTATGTATACCTTAATTTATCTCCGAATGAATACATCAGTCGTCATTTTTTTGTAAACCTTATTGTAAATGGTGAAACATTTGTTGCAAAAACTATACATTCCCAAACAAATATCACGAGAAATTTGACAATTATAGCTGCTTTTCGTACCGCCAAATCATGTCGCAACAATGAGACGTAATTCACAGGAATTCGCAAGTCGAAACGCTTAATGTGTTGCATTCCAGTCTATTCCCTGAAGGGTAGCAACTTTTATTTCAGATACTTTAATTACGATTTAACCAATTTCTTAAAAATTAAATTGTTAACGAATAAAAAATGTAAGAAATGGAATAAATATGATGTAGTATACACATTTAAACTAAAATCCTCGAAGGGCAAGATTTTCGCGACTTTGACGCGACATTATTCCAAAAATCCTTTTCCAAAAATTCAAAATGTTGTTTGAAAATGTTTTTGATGAACAGATTTCTTTACAAAACCTTGTATTTTCACAATTGTAGTTGTAGCAACGCGCCAAAATATTTTTAAATTGTATAATTTTTTGAAAAATCAGCATTTCAACGAACGAGGCCGGTATCATTCTCTTAAGCGTCCTTCACGATAACTGAGGTCTAAATTTAATCACTAAATTTTGTGCCAATTTTAAGAAAATATTCTTAAAAAAGAATATTTACCTATGTTTGACATAAAATATCGCAAAATTACTTCTTTTGAAAAATTAAAAATTGAATTTTTGTTTTTCACACATTTCATTAAGAAAAATGTTTATCATAATTGTAGTTTTAATAAGGCGCCGAAAAAAAAAGATTTTTTAAATTTTCGAAAAATCAGGATTTCTAACGAACACGAGACCTGCGCCATTCTTTTAAACGTCCTTCACACTATCCAACAACAAAATTAAATCAAAAACATTGAAGCCATTTTTTTGAAAATTTTAAAAATGTCCCAGGAGCTCCATGTAAAGTATCCCCCAAAATTAAAACATTAGTTTCAAATTCAAGGGGCCGGCACATCAGCCAGATATAAAGCGAAACATCAATTTTGGAGAAAATAGATAGATCAGTTTTGTCCCTAGCGTTGTCCAGAGGAACACGTTACACGATCAATCGATTTTTCGGAATGAACGACCTACACAACATGAATTCTGGCTACACCACGTGTTAGAGGATTTTTTTCGAAATTTAGCATATGAATTTATCCATTTTTCGTTGTCAGGGCCTTATAATAAGTTTTTCTGTGGTAATTCCCCGTTCTTTACGTACTGTTATGTAACTTCCTTTCTAATGCGTTAGCGAGAAAGTAAAAGTGTTGTAATGTGCGAAACAACTGAAATTCTTTTGATTCTCAGATCTGAAAAACCGGGAAAAGCCTTGAATTCCAAAAATTCAGTTCGCTGATCACCTTGCAGCAAGACTTTTGAAACTAGCTCTTCAGTTTGTCGCTGTCTGGAAGAGAATCCTAGAGATTGGCTGATCTGATCGGTACTTTTCGGCCGTTTCTCCGATCAAGACCAGGCAAATGCTAAGCAGTATCCTAAGAAACGGCCCACTAACGGTGCGCCATCTTTCCTTGCTCTTCCTTGTTCTATCCTCTCCCCTTTCACACACCTGCACTTGCATGCATTACACTCCCACACATGCCGGAGACCTGTCGGGGGCTTAGAACTTGTGTGGGCTGGGGCGATGCGTTGGGCAAGGGCGAGGCCGAGCCAGGTCAGGAGAGGCAGAGTACAACCGACGTGAAGGTGAAGTTAGATTCGGCTGGCTGAGCGCATGAGACGGGTTGCAGGGGGGATCAGGGCAGGTTGGATTATGCCGAGAACAGGGGACAGTGAGAAATAGATTATACACAGAATTTACGACTCTTTCTGTCCAATAGTTGGTACAGATTAAAAAATACTAGAAGAACTCAGGATTTATTCAGCTCCTCTTTAATAACGTACTTGTGTAAGATTGTCGAACAAAGTTTGAACTTTAGAAATTTTCAAAATTCCAAAGGTTTTATGAAAATCTGACTAATCCCTTATTATGAAATAAACATTGCTTGATTCCAGCATCACATTTACATTAAAAATGTTGAGCCTTTTTGAGATATTCTTGTTTCCGTATTTCTTAAAACCATTTCGCTGAAAATTACGCAAATTAACAGCATCGTGTTTTTAAATTAAAGTTGCTGGACTGTCTCGTATTATTATATCAGTTCTCAACACGTCTGTCCAAGGCGAGATCGGCTGACGTGAATTAGCTTGACCCCCCTTTAAACGAGTCTGTCCGGAATTGAGAATTTCATTTGCAGCAAGAAATCACGACAATCTTAAAAACACATTAGACCAATTGAAGAAAGGAACATTACGAAGGTATTCTTTCTCATGCACTGGCTACCAAAGCAAACCATATACAAAAATTATTAAGAAAAATTTGCTCATTCCCGCCAAACGTTAAGGAAACCTATGGAGCGGCTTTCAAGAAATTCTTGTTTAGGCCTTCTTTTTAAAATTGGTCATGATTTCAGTGAATATCGAGGCTGCGTCCTAGTTGATAACTGTAGTGAAATATGTGGTTAAGCGCAATTTTTAATATATTTTTAGAAATAAAAACCTCTGGGAAGATAATTTTTGTATTAGACGTGTTTTCGCATCTATAGGCACAGATAATTAAAATCTTCCCTATTGTAATTTCTCGAAACATCAAAATGGTTAGTTTCCTTCTCTTTACTCGTACACAGCAAATTTATAAGGCAGGTGTAGCGTGAACAGCAAAGACATGCAAGGAAATTGAAGGTCTGGGTTTGAATCTCACCCGGCCTCACTTTTTCTTTATTATTCGAATTAACAGTGTTAAGTGTGTTGATCAGGAATATGCCCGACTTACGTTAAGACATTTGCAGTTTTGGAAATTGCAATTCGTATCTCCTGTGCTTCGATATGTGAAACGAATTTTTTAATAAATGTCGCCTGATGTATTTGTCGGATGCAAGTTGCCATATTATAAAACTATTTAACCATTATACACAATACGTGAAAACTTGTGCCGTTATTGCGTTGTTAGTGTAAAGCCAAGCATTACTACTATATGCTAAATAGGTTTGACTTTTGAAGATAAATTATATTACAATTCTCATTTCAAAATCCAGTCCTCCGTTTCGTGCACAGCAGGAATGTCATGTGTGGTTCGGTGCTAGTTTAGAAGAGGTTACTAAGTGATTTGCGCGAGTGTTATAAATAGCGTAGGACGACTACTTTCAAAGCAGAGTCCTGATTTCTTCAGTTGTAAGCGCAGACAAAGCTGATAAGGTGAGTGCCGTCGAGATAGAGATAAGAGCTTCCGAGGGCTTGGTCACGTGAATGCTCGGAAACAAATGTTACATTTCTTGCCATGTCGCTTTAAAGTGTAGAAAGTAATTTTAGAAACTAATTGTGCTATAACAACGCATATTTTGTCACATTGTTTGAAACGTAGTATTTTAATGATTATACTGGTTACTTGAAACCGCGTATGTACGCATATGTATGAAAAATATTTACGAAAGTTTTCGAACACACCAACGTATCTTTCGCAAGAAATAATTGTAAATGTTGATCCAGACAGCGCCTACGCTCCCTAGGTTTTAAACACAATGTTGAAATAATTAAATTTTCCAAAATGCAGTTGTTCGGATAAAATGTATGCTGCTGTTAATTTTAATTTTTGTAACATTTCTGTAGGGTGATGTAGATGAAAATCGTTCTTAATCTCCGGGTTGATTTAAAATATATTATAAAATATCTCGTGGAGGATTCTGGACGACGAAAAGTCAAACATATTTGACAAAAAAGCTTTTAGGAACTTGGATATCCTCAAATGTTTTGTAAAAAATCGTCGGGGGCCGTTATGTTCAAACATATTTGGAATTCACCTATTTGAAATGTTAAAAGTTACACTATACATTTGAAGGTAATGATTATTTCTGGTTCTGATTATTTCTGGTGCGACATCAAAGCTGATATCAAAACAAATATTCCCCGAGACGTCAGAAAAATGCTATTTGTAAAAGTATGGCGTAATTGTATACATGCGTTTACAGAGCTCACTAATACTATACATCTGCTACAGTTATGATGTTAATTACGGAATGGTTATTTTTTTCTGCAGATTGTAGATACAATTTCTCTAAAATATATAGGTTACTCCCTCTCTAAAAAAGGAATATTGATTATAGTAATAGGAATAATAATAAAAAGAAGAGATATTTCTTTTTGTAACAAAAAGAATTCGAACCATCGAGTCTTGAATAAGCACATTATCCTGGAGCGTGTAATCCTCTAGCTATCCCGACCAAATCAACACCTGACATTTTGAATTTCTAACACTCGGTAGTACGTTTCATTTTGAATTATTACATATATTGACGAATAAAATTCGCAATAGAAGTATTTGAGATAAGAACTACTGGTGATAAAAACAGCACGTGCTTTCTCGCAGATGTTTACTATTACGTGATATACTAATAACGCATTTACTGCGCATATTAACGCAGCTGTCATCACTTGTAAATATCATTACAAAATGTAGAACATTACGGGGCAAAAACTAATTCATTGAAAACTAACACATCACACACATTCCTCAATTAAAAGCGAATTTTAGCCTTTGGAATGTATAAACGGGCCAGCAGTGAAAATGATTATGGTGTAATTTAGAGTTGTGTGCAAAATAATGTGAATTGCGCTGATGACAGGGTATTTGCCTTGATCTCCAAAAGTTATTTAGAATGTTTCAAACCTTAAAAAAAATCGAGGATGTTAGCCACTTTGTCTTACACCTCTTACATTTAATAGTAGTACTGCTACTCAAGAAGCACATGTCTCTAAAAAGGAAATGCGTAACTTGAGTGACTAATGACTATAATAAATTAATAAGAACTTTTCAAAATTGCAATTTCCATATAAATTAAGCGAACTGTTAACACCGAAATATTTTACTTATTTGAGCGTCATTCCATTTATTGATTATATTTGCTTGTTTCTGAGCTTTAATAAATCGAATCCATAAAAATGTTGTGTAGGTACTAGAGCGCGCCAAAATGTATTCAAAAGGCCCTTAGGCATAACAAATCAGAAAGTCCCGAAAGAGTATTAAAAATACCGTTACGTGTTAGATTTCGGGTCCGTAAATACTGAGCAATGAACTAGTAAACCATAAAATATTTCAATACTCGAAGTAAAAGAATTATTCAACCATGTAGGCCCATGTGGATGTCCTCGTGGATGAGATCTAGAAACTAACTTCACATGAAACGCTTATCTAGAAATACCGTCTAACAATGAGAAATTATTCTGAGTATTTCACGCCGTGTCGTGACGTTACGATAGTTAAATTACCATCCGATAACCAGTCCTGCCAGATAGCTGAAGAGAGAAAATCATACCTTGATGTGTACTATCATCGTTAAACAATCGTGGAACAAGCGTACGGCGGTAACATCAAATTATCCTGCATTATAAGTTCAAACAAAACTAAACGTATTCATTCCTAATGTCTCATTCACATAAAAACAGCAAATTTGTGTGTATCCAGTTCGTAAAATAGAAACGGAGCGATCGCCTTAATATCACATAAATTCCAGATAAAGCGTATAGCCGAATAAGGTGGTAAAAACTGCTCCAAACCAAACCATTAATTCCGATGCTCGTATGAAAGAATAAAAAGATGCCGTAGATTCAAAAAAGTCTCCTAGGGCAATCTGTTGCAGAGATACGAGAAACGATTTTCACGATTCATTTTTTCTCAACATCTATTGCATGTATCACGCTGAAAAAAAATCGGAGAGATGGGGGAAATTGTTGGAAAAGTTGAGTCTTAAAGTATTTTTATCAAGCAGTTCTGATGTAAAATTCGAATAGAAAAGCCTAAATACATTTTTGGAATGGATTTTCAACGTGATAACGTTAGAGTACTGTCTCAGTTTTCTCCCTACAACGTGGCTGATAACATTTTATAACAATTTTTTCAGATTTTTAAACAATGTGAACGATAGTGAAGGAAAATTAAAACCTATTTTATGAGTTCAAAAATTTGAAATATGCGCCAAATTGTGATTGTAAAGAACGTTTCTACCAGTATTAAACAGTTTCAAACACGACATATGAACTCCGTATCTTTTGCGATACATCATAAATGAACCAAACTCAATCGGTCCATGATGGAAAGAGGTGGGTGGGTCCTCGCGCATCCGACTTCAGCCAATGAACTTCCAGCACCAGTTTGCGTTATAATATTAGCGTGAATATTAAATGACAATATTATCAGTTTCAAGTCATTGAAGCAAAAACAGATAAGCACTTTTTCATTTTTTTCAAATATTGAATCTGTTATTTCAATTAAACCTCCATCCACATCGTTTGCGTAACAATCACGTACGCGAGCTCGAAAGGAAGAGGAGCATGACAATGCTCTTACCAGCTAGTAAAATGACTATTATCACACGGTTACACTCACTACGCTTAATAAATTGCACGCCACGCAATGATTTCCCTTCATTGACGTTACGCAATAATTAACAATTCCGTACCACTGCTATGAACACGAAATAGACTATTATAGTCAATGTAGCTAGCCGTTTCGTACTAGCGCCTAGTGAATTCAAAGAGAACACGCCAAAATATGGTATAATGAAACGAAATTCACGGGCACTGCTTTCCTATTCCAAGGAAACGAAAATATCTCTTTCTCTCCTTTCCTACGCCTAACATTTACGTACGAAATAAAACGAAATCCGATTATACGCACCTACAAGCTGGTATAATGATAAACTTGGAATGTCACATGATTGCGTTCACCACACTGTATAAATTGCACGACACGAGATGATTTCCTTTCAATTCTATTGCGCAAGAAGTACGTGATAACAATCGCACATCATAGCCCTAATACATGAAATCAACAATTATTTTCTAGGAAGCGAACAGTTTCCAAGTGACGCCCACAGCTATAGATTAAAACACGTGGTAATTGTAAAGAGAACAGAGAGCGAGAGCAGCGAAAATCACGGGCACAATGAGCAATTTCCTCTCACATCGTACGCGAGCTCAAAAGGAACAGACAATGCTGGTAAAATGAACGCTCTGTTTATCGCTCGATTACATTCACTACACTGAATAATTTGCACACCTTGCAATGGTTTCCTTTCATTTACGTCACGCAACAATTAAAAACACTATATCTGAAAACAATTGCGTACCGAACTCGAAGAGAATTACGTTGTACAAAGAAGAGAGGCAAAAATCACGTGCAAAGCGCCTTTCTCTTTCCTGTGAATTAAAAATATCAACTCCTAACCTTCTGGGTCAAAATGCACCTGTCAGCTAGTAAAATGATGAATCACTCACACGATTCAGGCGTTCCCTACACTGGATATTTTATTTTGCAGTGATATTCTTTCGTTTCTATTACGCATGAAAAAACAACACCTTACATCTGATAACTAATGAATTTCACTGCACTAGAAGATGAAATCAACAATCATTCACATTTCAGAGTACACACGCAGTTCTATTCGGTTAAAATAACACTGCTTTTCGCACTTGACTATAGCTGGCCACTGCACCAGAAACTACACGAACTAATAGCGGTAAATTCTATTTCTAGAATGACGAATAAATACGTACCACACGTAAAAAGCCGATATTCTCTCAGTGGGGCCGTTCTGCAATTGCTCTGTGAAGAAGGCAAAGAATAGAGAGTGGTGCCACAGATTTTTCGAATATACCAAATAGATGGTAAAATAGGACTTACTCGTTTTCTGCTAGCTCGTAACGGCACGCAGTGAACGGAGAAAGAATCTGAAAAACAAAACATTTTGTTACAACCATTTGATTCAGTAATAATTCACATCTTTGGAAAGACGTATAAAACTAATCTACATACACGACAGACCGTCTTCACGTCCGATCGTCTAGCTACCGCGGGCGAAACTGATTGCTTCGGCGTGTTGCGTAGCAAAGTTCCCCCTTCACTCTCATGTGAAACGCTAGCAACCACACCAACAACAATAATCGGGATGGAAGTACGTGTTATGTTCGTAATCGTAAGTGCATTGTTTGTCATTATAAGAGTTGTTGGTAATCATAAGAGCATTACTTTGACGAATTTCAGAAAGCTGGATTTCGTAGTGTGTAGCGTAAATTGTAGCAGATTTTGGAAACAAAAAATAGATTTCTGCTGACAAGGCTAATTTAGGAAAGAAAATCTTCATGAATGTTGCGTTAAATATATCAGGGAAGTACACAGAATTACATATCATCCATTAATTTCCTTTAAAAACCTGTGGTTTTTTTCTTTTTGTTTCGCAGCCGAAACGAGGTTCTCACCATTGGGCGAACGCCAAGGTCGCGAACCGCGGTATACAATCTATCTTCGACCCAGTAGAAGCTCGCTCCGAGGAAACAATAGAAGCAAACGATCCTACTTCTAACACGGCAGCCGACAAGCCCTCAGCGTCCAGGTCTTCCAATGACAACTCTGGATCGTTTTTAACGGTTTCTGAGGCATGACTCAATCCTCTGTCCTTGAGAACCCTCGCGGGAGCGGCCCAGTGACAGGCGCGACCCTACAATCACTGCCGAGGCACCCTCCTAAGGTCGTGGGAAGGTATAGCCTTGAACTGTGCTTCCCCTCACCCCGGAAGACAGGATGCCCGTACTGCAATTTCACGATTTCGTCAGGCACGGTGCAGGAGCGTAGGACCTCTCTGCGCAGCCACCTGATCTTCTCCCACGAGTGGCCTGCGACCCTTAACATACACATCCGTTGCTCAGGTTGCCACAAGTCCGCCAGCAAGAGGGACCACACGCACACCTGCACTGCGCTGCGCGCCAAACGGCCCAATGCCCCCATCGCGCCTAACAGCGCTGTCGTTTCACCAAACGACGCTGCGCCCAACTCCCCCAGAGAGGTCTGCCCACCCGTTTCTCCCGGCGTTGCAACCTATTCTCTCGGGTGACTCGGTGCTATTCCCACTACCAGCAGCTAAATTCACGCGTTGCCCGTCCTGCCCAGCAAACCACCACCCGGTGAGCAGCGCGAATAAGTGGACCGCGCGCCTACACAGTTTGAAGCGCCACCTCAGAGCTGCGCACAATTCCAATATCCCTGTAAAGGTTTGCTGCGGCTGCTTCAATCTCGTTGTGCTATGGAACGAGCATCGATCATCCTGCCCAGACCTGAACCACCTAGTCTTGCCCAATGGTTTGACTTGTTCCGGAGGCTTTCGCTGTCCGGAGATGGGATGTTCTGCGGTCTCCGCCACCGAGCGCCAATTAAAAAACCACAGTAGGAGCCACGCCCGAGTCACTAGGACGGAGCGTATCCCCCCGCCGCCCACCTATGACCGCCGTCAGCAGACACTGCGAAGGGTACGCGGCCTGGTTCAAGGAGAGCAGCGAGACCCTTCCGAATCGCCCGCCAGCACTTCCCCTGGGTCCGAGCGGGCTGCTACTGCTCCCACCACCTATGGCGCCAACCGCCCGCCCGCGGAGCCAATACTGTCTTCCAGTACTTCGTCCACCAACACCCCACCAGCACGCGACTCAGCGCAGACACGCCAACGCTCCAACTCGTGGCAAAGCCCATCTGCTGAGCAAGAGCCACTCCACGCCTCCCCCGCAGGCACTCGACCCGCTCCAAGTGCCCGGCCATCACCGCCCGATCCGGATCTGGTTGGCAAGCTCCATCCAGATCTAGAAGAGCTTAGACGACCGACTCACCTATGAGCACTGGCGCAAAATCGACCCTGCATGCAAGCTACTAACAGCTATGCTAAATGCATGCCAAAAATTCAAAAGGGTTCCGTCAACTTGGAAGCTATTAAAAACTATCTTCATACACAAAGGCGGACCGCAAGACTCCCCCGCTAGTTGGCGTCCCATAGCTCTCTCGCAATCAGTTGCGAAGATCTACGCCTCCCTTTGGACGCGTCGCCTTAACGACTGGGCGGAAGAAAATGGGGCCTTTTCTCCTGCCCAAAAAGGCTTCCGTCCTCATGATGGCGTGTACGAGAATTTTTTTCTCGTAGAATGCCTCATCGAGGACGCAAAGGCTAAGAAGACCAACCTTTGCCTGGCCTTTGTCGACCTTTCTAATGCCTTCGGGTCTTGGTCACATGAGGCCGTGCTGGAGGGCCTGCGAGCCACCAATGTTGGACAGAAATTGGTCGACATTGTACAAGACCTATACACTAACAATTCGACCGCTTATTTATCAGCGCATGGTCAGTCAGCAATGGTTCCCCTACAGAGAGGAGTGAGACAGGGGTGCCCCCTAAGCCCATCTCTCTTCAACCTGGCCATCGACCCACTCTTAATGTCGACGCTCGCGCTCTCCAATTTAGACATTGAGGCGCCTATGCGGACGACATTTGGCTCGCCGCTTTCAATCCGTCCACTCTAAACCGTATGCTGTCGCACCTAGCTCATCAAACTGCCAAGCTAGGAATCAAAATTAACTTCCAAAAGAGCGACAGCTTGGCCATCAGGGAAGGTTCAATTAGGTTGCAGCCGTTCTCAATCGATGGATGTGAACTGAATATCCTTAACAGTGACGATACCACCAAGTTCCTTGGCAAGCCAGTCGGCTTTATAGTCCTTCCATCAATGGCCCAGGTTCAAGAAGTGATCGAGCAATGTAACAAAATTTCCATCGCTAACTTAGCCCCATGGCAAAAGCTCGACGCGCTCTTGACCTATGTTCTGCCTCGCCTCTCCTTCCCTCTTCGTAAGAGGACGCTCCTCACCTCAGACGGGAAAGACTTGGACGCGTGGATGCGTCAATTCGTAAAGGACGCAGTTGGCCTCCCTACCAACTCTTCGTCCCATTACATTCACGCGCCCAAGTCAGGAGCAGGCATCGGACTGCCTGAATTTAATAAGGAGGTTCACTTCGCGTTTCTGGAAGGAGCCTTCAAACTCCTAACCTCACCCGACCTGACTGTTCGGACCGTCGCCAGTAATCAGCTCCGCCTTACCACGGCCACACATCTCCCTAACAGAGATATCACTCCCGACGACGTCGCCGACTATCTAAGCGGCACCACCGACATTGAGCACCGCGGACGAGGCAGCCTCTGCTCCAGAGCCAGAATGGCATCTAAGGCCATCAACGCAACCTGGGCCTTCGACCTCCGCGACGGTCTGCTCTCGCCATCACTTATTATCAAGACCCAGGACGGACAAAAAGTTATTACGCCCAGGCAGAGGAAGTGTCCTCCAATCGCTCAGACGCGCTAATCAAGCTTCACATCTGAACGATTGGAAGAATGAGAAAGACCAGGGGCGGACAGCGCACCTCTCCATCGCTGGCGGAAGTCCTCCCACTTCCTGCGCACAGGAGCGCATCTTAAGTGGGTAGATTACCTCTGGGTCCACAGGGCGAGATTGAACCTCCTCCATGGACTGAGAGCGGGTGCTCCCTGGGCAGAGAACGGGGGTGACGACGGCTGCCGTCACCCATGTAGCGACAAGGATGACAACCCGCGCCGAGACACTCAGGCGCACGTCCTGTGTCACTGCCGACATAATTGGCCGGCAATCAAAAACGGCACAACGAGTTTCTCAACGCTGTCAAAGGTGCTGCAACGGCCATGGACTGGCGTGTGATCGCCGAGGACGAAGTCTTCGGGAGCGATGGCAAGCGCCCGGACTTGGTGCTTGTCAATCGTAACAACACGGCTTACAAGATTGTTGACGTGGCCGTTACCTTTGAAAGAGGCAAAGGACGCCTGGCAGCGGCCAGGAAAAAGAAATTGGATAAATACTCTCGAACCCTGGATGAGACTCGCGCCATCGCAGGGGTCCGATCGGCGGAGATAGTTCCAATTGTGATGGGTGCACGCGGAGCCTGGGACCCGGCAAACGACAAACTCTTAAAAGCCCTGGTCCATGAAGAGTATCTACCCACCCTGCGTAAGAGAATTATATGCGCCGCCATCAGAGGGTCGCATAATGTATTCAAGGGCCACTTCTCTTAAATATCAGTCCTTTTAAGGACTCTACCATCTGCGTTCTGCCAACACCGCCATAAACAGTTCTTTTCAGGACTATGCCGTTGCCTCTTCATCGCCAACTCTCCAACAGCCCTTTTTAGGGCTCAATCCTCTGCAGTCCGCCAACATCATCAACAGTCCTTTTCAGGACTAACTTACCGCCAAGCCTACACTACAACCGCCCTCAAACGCTTTTCTTTGAGCGCGAGAGCACCCGACCCAACAGTTCACCGCCTTCATCCGCCCTTCTAAGGGCGAACGGTCCTTTTCAGGACCACTGTATGAACGAGAGTGATTGTGAGTGTGAGCTCCCCATCCTCCCAATCCCCCTCCCTTGAACAGAAATGATGAAATGTTAATCGATGATGATGAAACCACTATTTGATCTGATCTTCCGAAAGAGCACATTCACCATCGTCACGCGTGTATTCGGAAGTTTTTCGCTCCCCCTTGCACGCGCGGGGGCGGTTTACCGTCAAGCGACGTCCGTCGCCTTAGGCCGAGAGCGATCTACGTTCTGCACCTCTTCTCGGCGATTGATTGGTTGGTTGGCGTTCTTCTGGTGGTGAGTTTCGCCCGACCTCTCGCTGAGCTGCTAATGGTGTGCTAAGTTCTTCGTGGGGTGGCGGCGGCTCGATGGCGACGGCTGGGATAGTTGAATACTCCTTCATTTTTCATTAATTCTTTTTCTTCCTTGCCCCTAATAATGAGTTTGCCCCTAATAATTTCACTAGTTCATTTTCTTTTGTTTGCCTCTAATACTGGTTTTTCTCAAAAATTTGTTTATCTTGTTATTTCCTGGCTGATATATTAGTAACTGATCTCATCTTAATTAGCTATGTCATTTTTTGAAATTAGTTTGAATACGTATTCTGACCGTATATAATACGTATACTGACCGCCCTCATTGGCCACTCACCCGTCTGGTCGGTTATCTTGAATTTTTGTTTACAATTCAGTTTTTGCTCAATATCTCGAAAACGACTCGTTTTTCGGCTTTTTTGTATTTTGGGCTAAGCCTTTTACTCTTGGCTTCCATTTGTAATTTTACATTAGGGGCAACCGTTTTTTCTCTTTCTTCTCTTGTTCTCCCTTTATCTATAAGTTTATTCGGTAGGTTTCTTTTATTTGTTGAGTATTTTTTCAGCTTACCGTCTTCTGGCAACTCCCAGAGGTGATGTGATTTACCTTCACCTACTGAATGACAGGGGTACAACGGTTTACCGTCTCCATACGGTTACTATAGATGTTAAGTTTACCGTCGTGCGGTACTACTTTATTCTTTCTCCCGTTCTCCTCGGAAATGATGGGGTTTTCGAGATCCGGGAATTTAGATTTTGTAATGTGCTTTTCCTGTTTCTTAGAATTTTATGCTCTATAGGCCTTACATTATTTTTACCTTCCTACCTATATTCCTAATAGACATGAAGAACATTAAGATCATGAAGCCTACATGAAGACCACTTCACGAAGATCACCAGAATTCTTATGCCTGTTTAATCTTCTCTCCATGTCTTTCCTCTTTATCTTATTTCATTTCTCTAAGCCTTTCCTCTTTATCTCTGTTAATTAAAGTAGCTTATAAGTAGCTTTTAAGTCTCTGTAACTTATTTCACATGCACGTTCTTTATAAGTTTTAGCGATTAGTTTATTACTCTCTCACCCTTTTTTTCTCTCCCTTTAGCTATAAGCTTAGCTATTAGTTTATTCAATAGGCAATTCTTGGATACTGTTACGACCCCTCCGCCCCATCGTGGCCGCCGCCGCCCTCATTTGATTGAGCTAGGTTACGTATTTATTTCCTCAGGTTAGTGTTTGGAGCTAGGTTACGTATTCATTTGTTGAGCTAGGTTCAGTATTATTTCTTTAGGTTAGTGTCTGGATAAGCGATATGAGGATTACCAGAAGGAATATTTATCCTTCTCCTCTGATCTCTTCACGCCCTACCGAAGCTTCTCCCTGAAGGAGATCTACGTCCCTTCCGCCCTCTTCAAGAGCGGATCGTACTGAGCCGGTAGTGGAGTCTTCTTCTTTGCCTCCCTCACCCAGCTGGGCGGATGCACATGTCGACGACCTTCTCTCTGTTATCGACAGGTCGCTAGCTGGAGTTCGAGATTATCTCTTCCATTGACGCATCTCTGGGTAAGAGATCGTCCACCTCGATCTCTCTAACTCCCCCGCCTCAAGCTCCTTCACCAGCCCCCTCCGATCACTCAGTTCGTGACTCTTCTTCACAAACTGACAGCTCCTCACCGCTCTTCGGACCCCCAATCTCTCCTATCTCAGGCTCTTCTTCAGGTGAGGGCGGGTCCCCCCGTCCCTCTCCTCTGGCAACTCTGCGAGAAATCCCTCTCAGATGCAGTCTTCTACCCCTGCTGCCTCTGCTGTTAAACTACCCGCTGAGTCTCTCCGGCTCAGCCCCATCGCTCTCACCTGCGAGGTCAGTGTCTGCTGCTCCCTCTTTGGGCCCTCCATCTGCCGAGCAGCGCCGCCCTCCCGCTGTTGTGGCGCACGTGACAAAACTCCTCCCCCCCTCCATGGTTCCCGTGTCTCGAGACCTATGGCACAAACTGGACCCTACTGTAGGCGCTGACGGCCTCTTGACCGTCTTCAACCCCACGCCCACACCATGTCATTGCCCGTTCTGCGGTTTCACGTGTAATCCCAAATCTGCCTCTCATGCACGTTCCCTACTCATCGCCCACCTGCAGGACAACCACGATTGGTCGGGTACGTCTCGCATCCTCTGTTGGGCAGCCGCAAACCTGCGGCAAAAGCGGACCACTACAGAACCTGCGCGGCGCGCAATGGCCCTTTTAAAACTTGCAACATCCCCTCTTCGCTTCGCCCCTCTCTCCCTCAAACAAGTGTTTCGACCACTTCTCGCCCCCTTATTGCTTCACCCCCACCCCTCTCCGTCTTCACACATCTCTGCAAACCCCCTGCTCTCTACTTCCTCTGTCATCCCTACCATTGTTTTGGATCGTCAACCCAAACTTTCGGGGGACAAAATCCTATTTGCCTTCCCCTCAGTCCCCACCACTACCTGCCCCCTCTGCCCCCCGGTTCCAAGCCAGTGAGCAGTGCTACCACCCACTAGGCCAGAATCAAAAGCCTGAGGCGTCACGCCCAGGTAAATCACCCCGAAAGGAATTACACTGTCGCAAAAGCTTGTTTCGCCTGCAACACCATCTTCCACAGATGGGCTTCCTACAAGAAACTGTCTCCTTGCCAGGCAAAACTCTTCCATTTTTGGCCCTAATCGCTCAAAAGTCAAATGTCAGCATTCTGGATGCAACCTTCGTTTTGCCTCGGTTGCTCAACGCGGCCAGCATGAGCGCATCCACAATGCACTCTACAGAATGCCCCCGGCCATTCGCCTCCCTCGACCTCGTACTATTCTAGCTACTCGGGCTACGGTGCGCAGTATCAACGTGCTTAAGGACCGTAGCCAAAACGTTCCACCGAACTCTTCTTTTCAGCGCACGAGGGTGTTTCTTAACTCCTCTCTTCCTCGTTCGTCACGTAGCCTTCTGGGCTCATCCTCTTCCTCCTCTTCTACCACCTGCGCCAATCCTTCTCCTCCCTCTACTCAACCTACCTTATCTCAACCGTAGCCTACTCTGACTGCTGTTCAGTATCTGCCCACACACAACCCTCTGATTGCTCTCTCCTCTCCCTCTTTCGTCCTCCTGCCCCCGCCCTTCTACTTCCCAAACTCAAGTTCGCTCTTCTATTCTCTCTCTCCCTCCTCTACCTCCCCACCCCAAGTAAATTCTAGCCCCAGAAGTCACCCTTCTGGATATATCATTGAATTCCCCCCTCTCTCTTCTCCTCCGCCCAGCGGATCATCCAACTCTGTTTCTTCTTCCTCTCCTCCCCCTTGCAACTCTACCCAGCCAGTCCCGGATTCTTCTAGAGAACTCTCACGACACTCCACTCCCCCTGGGCCCTCCTCTGGCCTTCTCATTGAGCCCCCCTTTCTTCTTCTCTCCCGCCCCACAACTCTATCAATTCTGCTTCCGCTTCCATCCCTCCCCCTCGTTGCGCCGCCTCTTCTTCGCCTTCTACTGAGGATGTCCTTCCTCACGCCACCCTCTCGGGGCCTGAGTCCAATCATGAGGGATACCTCATTGAGGCCCCTCAGGCTTCTGAAGCTTCCGAGGCTCTCTTCCACCTCGGATCCCCCCTGCCCTTCCTCGGTGCCCCCCTCTACACCGGTTATCACCGATGTGCAGGATAGGATATCGGCCCCCATCTCAGTCCCTTACAACGGGACACACCCCTGAGATGACGGGTAAATTGTGTCCTGAAGTCGAATCTCTTCGGGATCTCATTATCGAAGCTACACAAATAGTTTCGGCCGACTTCTGGCAGTGTTTCACTTCCTCTGTCGACCTGGTCACCCAGGCCGTTCAGAAGAAATTCCTTAAAACACCCCGCTCCCCCTTCGACCCCTCTTCTGCTCGCAAGCCTACACAGCGTGCGGTAAACTACACCAAACTTTCCCTTATAGGAGAAACCCGCGCCGTGCTCTCAGACTTATCACAGAGCAAGCTGGCCCCCAATGCAAGCTACCCACCGCAAACAATGGCTGAGGCTTTCTTTTCCCCCTCTTCCACCCCAGACATTCCCTACAACTTTTACACCCCCGTCGACCGCCCACCTATTAAGTCTGACCCCTTTACCGAGAGAGAGGTTGCAGAGCGTCTTTAGGCCTGCACCAACTCTTCTCCGGGTGATGACCGTATTGGCTATGATCTCTGGAAGAGGATTGACCCGAACTGCAGGCTCCTCAACGCCTACCTTAAATTCCAAAAGATCCCCCCTCTTGGAAACTTTCTAAAACCATTCTTAACCATAAGGGTGGTGATAGAGAGATCCCTTCCAGCTGGCGGCCTATTGCACTTTCTAACACGCCCCCTAAACTTTACGCTTCGCTATGGGCCAAACGTTTTTCTTCCTGGTTGGAACAGCATAATATCTTATGCCCAGCTCAGAAAGGTTTCCGCCCCCACGATGGGGTCTTCGAGCGTAATTTTATGATCGAGACCCTCATCAGCAACGCTAAGTTGCAGAAAGGCAATGCCTCCATCCTTTTCCTTGATTTTTCGAATGCTTTTGGCTCTATTCCGCATTCCGCTATTCTTGCTGCCCTTTATGCTTCAGGTGCTGGTATGCCCTTCCAAAATATATCCGACTTTTATTCCGGTTGTTCCACCACCGTGGTTACCGAGTGGCCGGAGGACCATACGGTCTTCCTGGGGAAACCGGTGGGTTTTTCAATTAATGCGGACACTAAATTCAGTGATGTCATCTTTCTGATGGAGAAGATCCGCGACTCCACTCTCGCCCCCTGGCAGAAGGTCGATGCCATCTCGTCTTTCATCGTCCCCCAACTTGCCTTTCCGCTTAGGATGCGATCTTTCTCCTTCAGGGCCGCCTCCGACTTTGATTCTTGGTTTCGCTGTCTTGCTAATGATCTCCTGGGCCTTCCAGAAAACGCTTCTACCCACTTTCTTCACGCCCCCCGTTAAGGAGGAGGAGCCGGGTTGCCCGTCTTCAGAATCGAAGCCCTTCTGGCTTCGATCGAGGGCGCCTTTAAGCTCCTAACATCCAAAGATCCAATCATTCGTCAGCTGGCTTCCGCTGATCTTAAATTCACCGTTCACTCCCGCTACCCTTCTCGCCCCGTTACTTCTCATGTGGAGGAGTATGTTAACTCCTCATCTGCCCCAAGTTTGGCCGCAAATCTCTCTGGTCAGGCGCCAGACATGCCTCGAAGGCGCTTGGCATCTGCTGGGCCTTGAGAGACGTGGATGGTTGCCTCCAGACCACACTTATTCCCGACTTGTGTGTTCCTCCTGCACACCAACCTATTCTCCCCCATCAACAACACATGGGGATAAATTTGTCTGATTGGACTGTAGGGCATGTTTTGGTTTGATGGTTTTGGGAGTAGAGGGCACAGACTACAGTCTGTACTGTAGGGCGTCGGCAGTATGTCCTAGTATGATACAGCTTCTGGCAATTTTTACACTGGGGTACTGTTTGTTTATAGTCCTCTAGTCTGATGCTATAATTGCCAATATATTTTAGTGTTTGTTTGGTCACAGTAATGTCACGTCGTGGGATTTCAATCGTGAATATCCCCAGTGCAGTCATCAGTCCATTCGAGTCCCGTTTCTGCATTTCAGCTATGTGGAAGTATGTCAGGTTCAGTTCAGTAATTGTCTCTTTTATTATATCTATAGGAAAGTTGGGGGGGTAGTCCTTTTATAACAATCTTGTCACGTATTTCTTCTGTCGCCCGGTTATAATGGTAAGCAATATGTTTCAAAAAGGAGTCTCTTTGGTCACTTGTACGTATTGAGTCAAGTCTGTCGCGTATTTTATTGTGAGCCAACACGGTCTTTGGACAGATGATCAGTTCATTTTTGGTACATTTTGCAGTCAATTGTCCGTTACAGTATGTGTGAAGTTATTTAGTTAGTTCAGTGGGGCAAAAAATTAAGGCTAGGTTGATTTTGAATTGTCCAATTTTTGGTCTGCTTTGGGGTGCATAAGGGGTGGTGGTTTGATTTGCAGTTGGGTTTGGGTCAGTTGTGGATGGTTCCGGGATGGGGGCTGCTTGGTCTGATGTGGAAGTTCCGGGGTCTGTTCTCTGTGCAAGGGGGATAAAGAAATCTCTAGTGGGGATTCCTGGATTTTGTGTTGGAGGTGGTTGTTTAAAGGTCTTTTTATATAACTGAAATCCATCAGTTTGAGAAGTGGGTTAAGATTTGGAGGAACCTCGTGAGGAGGAGGTGAATCTATCTCTCTTATGGGGGTCTCTTGGATCTCGTGGGTTTCTCGGGTCTCGTGAGTTTTTGGGCGCATCCGTCAGCAAGGTACCTGTATCAGCGGGCGTCTTATTGACGTCCGCATCTATCATTTTCTGGGTAATTTTCTCCACGCCAGTCTGTGGTGGGATGTCATCCTGCAGGGGTGGGTTGAAGGTGTTGCCACCAGTAGTTGTGGTATCCATGTTGTTTTTTCCTGTGTCCATTTTGGAGGACTGCAGCAGTCGCTGCAGCTCCGGGTCTCCCGTCTTCTTCCCAGCAAGAAGTTCTGCTCTCAGGTTGAGTAGTAGTGCTCTTGGTAAAGATGAAAGAGGTTTGGCTTTAGGCGGGTAGCCTAATTGTCGTCCACCACGGCCGCCTGTCGACCGCTTCGGCTTTCCTTTCGGTCTCAGGCTTGTGGCTCTGGGTTCGGTTCCGATGTATACTCTCCGTTGTTCCAATAGATACGTCAAGTTTCTCGCAGTTGTCGGTATCAAAAATTGTAGTGAAAAGAGAATGCACTAAGCAGAGTGTCGACTACAGGTGCGTTCGACAACTCCAAGACCAAGAGGATGGTTGTGTTGGTCTGACGTGCCTTTCTCTCTCTCTCCGGAGCTCTTCACGTCAAGTTGTCTTGCTATGGTGTGTTTAATGCAAGTTTATGCACCCGTCCCCCACACGAGGCAGGGATTGGGAGCTGGTTTTTATTTTGAAGAATTGGTGGTGGGGGAAGGAAGAAGGGAAGGAATAAAGAAAGAAAGGAAAACGAAGGAAGAAATGATAGATGAGGAAAAGACAACAGGGAACAGATGAGGGAAGAATAGAAAGGAAGAAAAAGAAGTCTTTCTTTATGTGTTGAGTTAGTCAGTAGGGGGGGTCAAGTCGTTGCTGGCTCTTTGTCATGTCATCGTGTTCTGTCGTGCTGTCGTCAGTCAGTCGTGTCGGTCTGTACCCTCTGCATTAAGTGGGAGGGGGAGGAAGCTGTAGAATGTCGAGGGGATGTTTTTTGGTGCGGTGTCTGGGTGCGTTTGAGAGGATTTGTGCATGGGGCGTCAGGAGGTAGTTGTAAGTCGAGGGGATGTTTTTTGGTGCGGTGTCTGGGTGCGTTTGAGAGGATTTGTGCATGGGGCGTCAGGAGGTAGTTGTAAGTCGGGTCAGTTAGAAATTTAGTTATTGCGTCTTTAGCGGAATCATGGATATATGTGGCAATATGAGGGATGGAGTGGCGTCGGCGTAGGTCGTTGAAACGTGTATAAGGTGGGGGTCGAAATATTAGTCGAATAATTTTGTTTTCAAGTCTAGTCAACAGTAGGTAGTTGTCGTATGTGGTACAAGCCCATGTCGGGTGTGAGTATGATATGATAGGTCGAATGTAGGTGAAATATATGAGTAGTTTCTTTTTGATGCGGAGTGAATGATGAGTGAGTAATGGATGAAGTGCATTGCTTAGTCTGTACGTCCGTTTCGTCATCTGTCGTATGTGTGTCGTCCAGTGTAGTCGTCTGCTGAAGTAAACACCTAAGTATTTAACCTCAGTGGTCCAGGGTATTGTTTGTCTGTCGATCATCAGTGGGGGAGGAAATGTCGGAGTCCGATGGTTGGAGAAAACTATGCTTTGGCATTTTGATGGGTTGATTTTAATGTTATTTTCTATGGCCCAGGAGTGGAGGGAGTTGAGAGCCTTTTGGAGTTGGAATAGGGAGAGGTTCAGGTCTTGGGATGAGGCTAGGAAGGCAAAGTCGTCAGCGTACAGGAAGGCTTTGACACCGTTTGTGGGAGGGATGTCGTTTGTGTAGATGGAGAAAAGGATGGGGGATAGCACGGCGCCCTGGGGGACGCCGGCGTGGATGGGGTAGTTTGGGGAACGTTTCTGTAGGTGTTTAACAAAGAAGTATCGGTCGGAGAGGTAGTTCTGAAGGAGGGAAAATAAGGGTGTGGGAATGTGTGGATTGAGTTTCATCAGGAGAATGCTATGGCAAACGGTGTCATAAGCCTGGGATAGGTCTGTAAAAATGCAAGGAATTTCTTTCTAGCTATGCAGGGGGTGGCAATCTCGAGGGTTAGGTTTAGGGTTTGGAGGGCCACTGAGCGGTTCTCACGAAAAGCAAACTGGGCGGGGCGGATGATGGGGTTCAAAAGGGGAGATATATGGAGGAGGATAATTTTTTCAAAGATCTTGCCTAAAATGGGGAGCAAACTGATAGGGCGGTAGTTGGAGGGCTGCTGACGATCTTTGCCGGGTTTGGGGAGCATTGTTACGCGGGCGGTCTTCCAGAATGTGGGGAAGTAGGATAAGGCGAAGCAGGAATTTAGGATCAGGACTAGGAGGTTCAAGGCGTTTCTTGGGAGGTGGTGTAGGTGAGGAGGGATTATTCCGTCGGGACCAGGTGATTTTCTAGCCGAAATTGTTTTGATTATTTGTGTGACTTCATTGTTGCTGGTGGTGTATGGTTGTGTATTTAAGGGTTTGCTGGGTGATTTTAGGTAGTTAAGGATCACGGAGTCAGGGATGGGGATATTTGGGGAGAGGAAGTTTTTTGCTAGGTTTCTGGCGAAGGTGTTTGTTATTTCCTGAGGGTCGAAGATGAGAGAGGAGTTATCGGGGGATTTGAGGGGGGAAAATTTTGTGAGGTTGGTTGTGACTTTTTATGATTTTATGGATTTTATTGGGGCTGCATTTCTCATTAAGAATGTCGTCGTATTTTTTGGTCTCGTATTCTGTTAGTTGTCTGTGAACTAGTCGTAAGTATTTTAGTCTGCGTCTGTCATCGTCGCGTCTGTATTTATAATAGTGTCGTTGGGCCTGTCGTTTAAGTTTGATTAGATTTACTATTTCATGGGGAAGGGTGGGATGGTCACTCTTTTGGGTGGTCGTCGTCTTTCGAAATGCGTTTCTGATCTGTCTCGTCAAATGGGTAATGGATTTTTCTATGTCAGTCGATGTTGCGATATTGTCGGGGACGTGAATCTTTTTTGAAAGGGTGTGGGCGTGACTTTTCCAGTCTGTCATTGTTTGTATTGGTCGATGTGGTGTAAAGTAGGGTGTTGTCGAGGTACTGGAAAAGATGAGGGGGAGGTGGTCTGAACTATTGAAGAGGTCGAATTTAATAACGGGGGAGATGTCTGAATCACTGTCGAGTGTAGTATATAGTCAAGAATGTCGTTGGGGGTGTCACGTATGTAGTGAGTCGGTTCGGACGGGCATTTAAGTATTAGAACTCGGTGTATGTCTAAGAAGTCTTCGATTGTCCGTCCCGTCCGATTCGTCGTCTTGCATCCCCATTGGACATGTTTATAGTTTAGGTCGCCTGCAAGGATAAATGGATGTGGGAGGTTGGTAAGGGAGAGGAGGTCTGAGTTTGGGATGGGGGTGCCTGGGGTCTTGTACGCTGACATAACTATGACTGGGGTTGAGGGAGTTCCGATGATTATAGCTGAACATTCTAATGCATGCATGGGGGGGAGTGAGTATGGGGCATGGGGGATTAGGTTACGGACCAGGATTGCTGTACCACCACCATGGGCGGTATTTAGATCATTTCTATGTACTGTATAATTTTGAATGCCCAATTGTAATGCTGGTTTAAGCCAGGTTTCTTGCAGGCACATGATCCCGACAGAATAATCCTTTAGGAATTGTTGTAAAAGGGGTTTTTTGTTATGGAGACCGCCGCGTGCGTTCCATGAGGAAAATGTTTGGAATCGGAGGGAGGGGGTCATTAATTGAAGATTTCGTTAAGTTTGAAAGCAGCCTGGATGAGTTTAGATATGATATCTCCTGGGCCTTTGAATATTTGAATGATTGGGGTGATAGCGGTGAGTAACTTTTTGATATCGCATGATTTGAGGAGTATGATTAAATCTTTTAGGTCTGTAAGGGATGTGGATGCCGTGGGGTCTTGTTGATTTTTGGTTGAATGGTTTTGAGTTACTGAGGCAAAAGATCTTAGTGGGTCTGCTAATGAGGGTGGGGGTGGAGATGAAGATGAGGGGAGTGGAAATGAATGGTCTGCTAAGTTAAAGTTATTGGGTTTGTTTGCAGTCTTTGTCAGGTTTTTCTGTCTAATGGTTCGGGCTTGTACTATATAAGGGCAGTTGGGGTCGAAAGCATGGTGTTGCAGATTGCAGTTGCCACATTTTGGGGTAAATTTGTCAGATTGTACTGAGGGGCATGATTCGGTCTGGTGGTTTAATGAGCAGAGGGCACAGACTGTAGGGCGTCGGCAGTAAGTCCTAGTGTGGTACAGTTTCTGGCAGTTTTTGCACTGGGGTACTCTGTCCGTGTGTTTGTACTCTTCTAGTCGAATGCTGTAATTTCCAATATATTTTAATGTCTGTTTGGTCACAGTCATGTCACGTCGTGGTATTTCGATTGTAAAAATCCCCAGTGCGGTCATTTGTCCATTTGAGTCCCGTTTTTTCATTTCTGTTACATGGAAGCATGTCAGGTTCAGTTCCGTTATTGTCTCTACTATTGTGTCTATTGGAAAGTCAGGGGGTAGTCCTTTTATGACCATCTTGTCTCTAATTTCGTCAGTCGCCCGGTTGTAGTGGTAAGCAATGTGTCTGAAGAAATAGTCTTTTTGGTCACTTGTACGTATGGCGTCCAGTCTGTCGCGTATCCTGTTGTGTGCCAACACGGTCTTTGGAGAGATGATAAGTTCATTTTTAGTGCATTTGGCAGTCATTTGTCCGTTGCAGTAATTATGGAGTTCCTTTGTTAGTTCGGTGGGGCAGAAAATTGATGCTATGTCGATCTTAAATTGTCCAATTTTTGGTCGGCTTTGGGGTGCAGGGGGGGTGGTGGTTTGACTTGTGGTTAAGTTTTGATCAGTTGTGGATAGGTCGGGGATGGAGGTTACTTGGTTTGATGTTGAAGGTCCAGGGTCGGTTCTCTGTGCTAGGGGGAAAAAGAAGTTTTTAGTAGTAATTCCAGGATTTTGTGTTGGAGGTGTTGGCTTGAAGGTCTTATTGTAAGGTTGGAATCCATCGGTTGAAGGAGTGGATGGAGGTTTGGAGGATCCTCGTGAGGAGGAGGTTGATCTGTCTCTCTTATGGTCTCTTCGATCTCGAGGATGTCTTGGGTTTTTTGGCGCACCCGTCAGCATGGTACCTGTGTCAGAGGGCGTCCTGTTGGCGTCCGCATTTACCATTGTCTGGTCCATATTCTCGCCTGCTGGTGGTGGGATGTTATCCTGCAGGGGTGGTTTGAATGTGTTGTCACCAGTAGTTGTTGTATCCATGGCGTTTCCTTTGTCCATTTTGGAGGACTGCAGCAGTCGCTGCAGCTCCGGGTCTCCCGTCTTCTTCCCAGCAAGAAGTTCCTCTGCTCTCAAGTTGAGAAGTAGCGCTCTTGGTAGTGTTGAGATAGGTTTCGCTTTAGGCGAAAAGACTAATAGTCGTCCACCACGGCCGCCTGTCGACCGCTTCGGCTTGCCTTTCGGTCTCAGGCTTGTGGTTCCGGGGTCCGGTTCCGATATATCCTATCCGTTTTTCCAGTACAGAAGTCAAAGTTCAATGCAGTTGTCGTTATCAAGTTGTGATGACAAGCGTGCACTTAGCAGACAGTCGACTACAGATGTGTTCGACAACTCACACGACGTGCGAATGGCGCTGAAAACAGAGGTGGTCCTATTTATCACCTCGGTACCCCTTCCTCGGCGCCCGGGCGCGCGGCGGAAGGGACCGCCCAATGAGAGCGGTCACTGGCGGTGCGCGCCGAATAACGGCGATCACGGCGCGCCCTGCGGAAGGGGCACCGAACTATTAAATATAGGCCGGGGCGCTGCTACGCGCCACAAGCGAGTGGAAAGTGCTGCAGAGCACATGTTTTGAGCGCCTCTGCCGTAAACACCACTGCGATATATCTCTAGTAGCGTACCTTCTACTAGATCAACTCATCTTTCTCCATTGACAACTGCAACACACTTGGATTCTCGACTGGTATAACGGACTTATACATCGGAACGGAGCCGCTGACGCCGCAGCCTTGAGGCCTAAAGCGACGCCGAAACGGTCCACCGGCGGCCGTGGTGGACGGTGCATAGGACACACGCCCAAAACAAAACCACTCTCATCTCTACCGAGGGCACTACTCCTTAGCCTGCGAGCCGAGGAGCTACTGGCATGAAAAAGGACAGGCGACCCGGAGCTGCAGCGGCTGCTGCAGTCCTCTTCCAAAATGAACGAGGACGACAACATGGACGCTGAAACCAGCGGAGGCACCCTGGACAACACCAACCCACCCCTGCGGGATGGCACCTCATTTGGTACTTCATCTGGCACCTCATCTGGCACCTCATCCAGCACCTCATCTGCCACCAGTGGCGACGGTGGAAAAGGTAGGAATGCGCTCGCTGCTACATTTGGCGGAAACAGTTCATCCTCTTCCCAAAACCTGTAGTTCATTCCCTACAAGAAAACATTCAAAGCTCAACCCCCAACCCCCAAACAAACAGTACTCCTTCCAAATTTCTTCAACCCCCTGGCCCACTCTCCCTCCCGATGAGACATCGACAACGACAGAGAGCCCTTCAGGCCAGACTAACAGCAACGACAACACACACCAACAAACAACCCAAGAGACTAGACAGACAACGAACCAGACCACAAGATCTAAAATTGGACAGTTCAAGATCTACCTTGCTTCGATCTTTTGCCCAAACGAAGTGATGAAGGACCTCATGACTCACTGCAACGGACAAATGACGGGCAAATGCTCTAAGACAGAACTTATCATCCAACCTAAAACTGTGGTGGCTCAACAAGATCTGAGACAGACTTGAGACCATACGGACAACAAGCCTTAAAGACAATTACTTCAAACATGTCGCATACCACTTCAACCGAGCCACTGACGAAATCCGAGAAAAGTTGGTGATTAAAGGACTTCCCCCTAGTTTCCCCACAGAAAAAATAGAATAAACCCTGACAGCCTTAAAACTGACCTTTTTCCACGTCACTGAAATGCAGAAACGCGACGCAACTGGACACATTACAGCACTGGGGATTTATACTATTGAAATCCCAAGACGTGACGCGACAACGACAAAGCAAACCCTGAAGTACATCGACCACTACAGTATCAGACTGGAAGACTATAAACAGACCAACAGTTCCCCAGTGCAATAATTTCCAACTTCTTTACCATACGATGACGTACTGTAGAAGACCGACAATTTGCGCCCTCTGTGCGCAGAATCACCAGACTGAGACTTGCCCCAACGCCCAGACTACCATATTCACAACTAAATGCAACAACTGCAACTTGAACCATTTCGCCTTTGACCCCAACTGCCCTTACATACTCAATGCACGCACTACTAGACAACAACAACTGGACAAGACTACTAACCCCTCACAAAATAATTTCAATCTTGCTACAGGTACTTTCCCATCCCTCCCAACAACATCTGCACCCTTATCAGCCTTCACATCAGCATCTAAATCATTCGCATCAGCCACCAATCATCAGACTGCATCCCATCATTCATCACCCACCCCATCGACGTCTGACCTGACTGACCTAATAACACTTGTTAAATCATTTGACATCAAGAAAATCCTCTCTGCCATCCCCCATCATAGCCATCTTCAACGCCCCAGGTAGTCTAATAGAAAAAATCCTACAATCAATAGTTAAATTAACAGAAATCTTCAACTAATGACCTCCTCCTTTCGATTTCTCACACTATCTTCTTGGAATTCACGCGGCGGTCTTCACGACAAAAAACCCCTTCTTCAACAGTTCTTAAAAGATTATTCCGTTGGGATCATGGGCCTACAGGAAACTTCGCTCAGCCCTCCTCAATCTTTAGGCATTCAAAATTATACAACCCATAAGAACGACAGGACAACCACCGCCGGTGGCGGTACGGCAATCCTCATCCGGAACCACCTCCCCCACACCCCATACTCCCTCCCTCCCATGATCACAATAGAATCTACCGCAATATTAATAGAAACCCCCTCAACCCCAATTATAATAATTTCAGCATACAAAAAACCTCTTACCCCCATTCCTCTCTCAGATCCTCTCCATTTATCCTCTCCGGTGACCTCAACTCCAAAAATACCCAATGGGGCTGCAAAAGGACTAACAGGACAAGGCAGACTATAAAAGACTTCCTAAACAGACACCATGACATCACAATAAAATGCCCTCCTGAACCGACGCACTACATACGAGACGTACCTAACGACATACTTGACATCGTACTCCACACAAGTACAATAAAGACTTCAGCTCCCAACATCAAATTTGACTTATTCAACTGCTCAGACCATCTGCCATTAATATTTTCCAGTACTTCGACGATCCCTTACTTCACGCCACACAGACCTATTAAAAAGACGACTAACTGGAAAGACTTCACCCACGTACTCTCTAAAAAGGTACGTCCCCGATAACATTTCGACAGCGACTGACATCGACAAATCTATTACCCACCTGACAAAACAAATAAAGAACGCGTACAGGAAGACAACGAACTGTGACAAGAGCAACCATCCCACCCTCCCCAACGAAATAGTTAACTTAATAAAACTAAAAAGACAGACACAAAGACGTTTCTACAAACATAGACGGGACGAAGACAAAAGACAACTAAAACATTACAAAGACTAGTACACCGACAACTACTGAACCACGAAACTAACAAATACGACGACCTCCTAAACGACAAATGCAGCCCCAAAACAACCCACAAAATAATACAGGCAGTTAGAACAAACCCCACCAAAATCTCTCCTCTAAAATCCCCAAATAACACCCTGACATTTGATCCCCAACAAATAGTCAATATCTTTGCCAACAACCTAGCTCAAAACTTCCTCCCCACCAACACCCCCATCCCTGATACGGTCCTCCTTAACTACCTAAAATCTCCCAACAAACCCCTTAACCAGCAGAAGCCCACTACAGATAACGACGAAATAACGAAAATCATCAAAACTATTTCGGCTCAAAAATCACCTGGTCCTGACGGAATAACCCCTTATCTTCACCATCTTCCTAAAAACGCTATCAACCTTTTCACAAAAATCTTGAACTCTTGCTTTTCTCTATCATACTTTCCTACTTCCTGGAAGACCGCACGCGTGATAATGATTTCAAAGCCAAGCAAAGATCATCAGCAGCCCTCCAATTATCGCCCCATTAGCTTACTCCCCATTTTCGGCAAAATTTTCGAACAAATCATCCTCCTCCACATTTATCCCCTCCTCGACCCCATCATACGCCCCGTACAGTTTGGATTCAGAGAGAACCGCTCAGCGGCTCTCCAAACATTAAACCTTGCCCTCGAAGTCGCCACTCCCCTCCAAAATAAGAAAGAAATTCCATGCATCTTTACAGCTTTATCCCGCGCTTTCGACACCGTTTGCCACAACATATTTCTTCTAAAACTCTTCCCTTACATCTCGACTCCACTTTTCTCTCTCTTCCAGAACTATTTCGCAATTCGCACTTTCTCCGTCAAACATCTCAACAAACTTTCGCAGAATTACCCCATTCACACCAACGTCCCACAGGGCGCCGTGTTATCACCTATCTTCTTTTCCATCGACGTCAGTGACATTCCCCCTACAAACGGTGTCAAAGCTTTTATGTACGCTGATGACTTTGCCTTTCTATCCGCTTCTCGCTATCTTAATCTTTCCCTTCAATGTCTCCAAAAAGCTATCCACATCTTCACTCCTGGGCGCAGGCAAACAATATTACCATCAACCCAGCAAAATGCCAAACCATCGTCTTCAGCAACCAAAGAGCACCTACATTCCCCACCCCACTGACAATTGACGGACGACCTATCCCACGGACAACAGAAGTAAAATACCTAGGCGTTCACTTTAACCGACAACTCTTATGGACCAATCATATTCATCAATCGACTCAACACGCACATCGTATCATAAACGCCCTCCACCCCCTCCTCACCCATCACTCACTACCGTCAAAACAGAAACTCCTCATTTACTTCACCTACATACGCCCCATCATCACCTACGCTCACCCGACTTGGTCATGCACCACCAACAAGAACTACCTACAACTGACCAGACTTGAAAATAGAATCATCCGACTAATATTCAGGCCACCCCTATATACTAAATTTAACGACATCCGACAAAGACATTCCATCCCCCACATAGCTAGACACATCTACGACTCCGCCCGTGACTATATCAGAACCTTCCTAACCGACCAAACCTACAACTTCCTTTTGACATCCCACCATCACATCATCTCAAACCCCTCCAGGCACGTCATTAAAAAGCACCCCCTTGACATCTTACAACTCCCCCCACCCCCGACGTAACACACAAAAACGTACTGACCCGGGACATGACGACAACGTGACAAGAGCAACTGACTTAGACAAGAGCCACCCAGCCAAATTGCCAACAATCCACTGAAACGACAAAAGACATCCAAAGCAAACATTCCCCTCTATCTCTTTCCTTTCACGTCTTCCTTTCTGTTTTCTTTCCTTCAACTCTTCATTCCTTCTTTTGTTTTCCTATCTCATCTCTACTTCCCCCCTATCAACTCAAACTGCTTCCCAATCCCCGCCATATGTGGGGGACGGGTGCATTCATATCACATACCATCAAACCAGAAGAAAACCACAACGTGAAGAATTCTCTCAGAGAATAGGCACGTCGCATCAACCCACTCCACACTGTTCTGTTCAGCTGCAGAGCAGTACTCTGTGTTTTCGTCCTCTCTGAAATCGACATGAGCGGTCGCGGAAAGGGCGGTAAGGTGAAGGGCAAGTCCAAGTCTCGCTCCAGCCGAGCCGGGCTTCAGTTCCCTGTGGGTCGTATCCACCGTCTTCTGCACAAGGGCAACTACGCTGAGCGCGTAGGAGCCGGCGCGCCCGTCTACTTGGCGGCTGTCATGGAATATCTCGCCGCCGAAATGTTGGCCGGCAACGCCGCTCGCGACAACAAGAAGACGCGTATCATCCCGCGTCACTTGCTGTTGGCCATTCGCAACGACGAAGAGTTGAACAAACTCGTGCTGTGGCCCGCGCGAAAGCCAAACTGCTCCTTATTCATTATTGCATTTTCTGAAACCAATTTAAGAGTTCTTTTTAAGATGAGTTTTTCGCACAGTTTTCCGAGTGTATTGAGTAAGCTAATAGGTCTATACGACTCGGGCAATTTCGGGTTCTTTCCCGGTTTTTGTAATGTTATAACATGTGCGTGTTTCCACTGGCTCGGAAAATGCTGAAACATAATTATTGAATTAAATAAGGCAACCAAAAACACTATGGCTTGCTGCGGCAGCTTCTTCAGGACGTCGTTAGAGATGCCGTTTGGGCCGGGAGCTTTTTTAGCTTTCAGCTCTGCAATGGCCGCTTTAACTTCAGTCTCATCAGTGAAACTCGGCTCGTCGGCGGGCGCGTGCAGTGCCGCCATCACCGTTTGTTGCACTTCGACAACGTGCGGTATTGGCGGCGTCTCCTCGACCGGCTGAAACTGAGATTCTAAGACATTAGCAAGAAGTTCCGCTTTCGCCTCGTTGGACTCCGCGTAGTCTCCTGTGCTGGTTTGAAGCGGTGGCACTGTAACAGGTTTCCTAGAAAGCATGCGTGTAATTTTCCATAGTGAGTTATCCTCAGGTTTGAGGCCTGAAAGAAATTTGTCCCACTTCTGATTGCGGAAATCGGCTAACTCGATTTCAACTTTACGCTTCAATCGGTTCAGCTCTCGCTTATCAGCGGGGTGCCGCGTGCTCTGCCACACTCTGCGCGCTCTGTTTTTCCTGTGGATTAAAGAGAGAAGAAATGGGGTTAGTGGCTGCTCCTTCTTATAGGAACGTTGCTTCTCAGCTGCCGCGTTGAGGCTGTCAGTCACAGCTTCGGCGAATTTGGTTACTCCTGCTTCGATCTGCTGCGGCCCTGAAAGAGCAGATACGTCCGGGATGCGCTGCTGCAGCTCCATCTGAAATTGTTGCCAATTTGTGCGCCGCTTCTGCGTCATGGGTGCAGTAGACAGAGTCGCGCCGCCCCGCCTCATCTCCGCCAGCACAGGGAAGTGGTCTGAGGAAAGTTCGTATATAGTGGTCAATATGGGAGGGTAATGAAGTTTATGGCACAGCGCTATGTCTAGAACATCGGGCTTGCCATTTGTCGTGTAGGGATAGAAGGTGGGTGTAGTGGGAGCGAAAATTTCGCAACCGTTCGCATCAGCAGCTGCTTTCAGCTTACGGCCGCGAGGGCAGGTGATGCGGGAACTCCAGGCCGTGTGTTTGGCATTAAAATCGCCAGCCACAATTGTTGGAGTTGTGTTTGCCGCGACTAGATCTGCAATATCTGCAGCTAGTAGGGCGCACGTTTCCGCGGAGCGGTCAGGACGAGCGTAGAGAGAGACAAGGCGTAGCGGCCCGCGCTCCGTCTGCACGACAACAGCAGTGGCCTCAGCGTGCTGCAGCTGCGGTAAAACTGAAACATAATGATTTATGCTGCGTCTTATTAGTATAGCAGTTCCGCCTCCGATGTGGGGATTCGTCGTGTTTGGTGCTGGTGCTGCTCTGTCATTCCTGTAGCAGATGAAGCCTGGAATAGAAAGAGAAAGATGCGGGCTCAGCCATGTTTCACCCAGCATCATAATAGAAATGTTATGCCGAGCGAGAAAACTGTGAAGTTCTGACTGCTTCGGTCGCGAGCTGATGCCGTTGCAATTCCAATATGCAACGGTGCAGCTATTCCTGTAAAAAGAAGGAGAAACAGCCATTATTTAGGGTGCGGGGGTGGTGTGAGGTGAGGACGAGGGAGAGCGTGCCTCCTCCGTCGCTCCCGCCGCAGCGGCCGCCGTCATCTCGTGAGAGTGCGCAAGTAATTGCGACACTACCACCTTGAGTATGGCCGCCGGCCACTCAGCTGGGTCGCGGCCGGTGACGGCTCGCATGAGCGCCTGCGTCACTCGCACCAAATCGATCCCGTTGCGGGCGAGATCATCTATGGTGCTGTGCAACACGCGCTCCTGCTCGCTCATAGAGGAGGGAGCGGGGATTGCCTCCGCCGGCCTCCTCCGCCGCTCCACGCGAGCGGTGCGCTCCTCGCGGGCCGCGTCGGGGGCCGCCGGCTGGCGCTCCCGGGGTGGGCGGGTGCGTGGGACCAGGGCGTCCGCGTACGTCCGCTCCTGGCGTCGCTGCTGCCGCTGGGCGCGTGGGCGTTCGCGTCTCTGCGAACGCTGAGACCGCGGTGGCTGCGGTGGTGGCTGCGGCGGGGGCGTAGAGGTGCGGCGGCGCGAAGGTTCGCGCTCCCGTGAGGGAGAACGCGACGCCTCCGACTGCGTGTCGGCCGCTCGCCTCTCACTGATGCGGGCGCGTCGCTGGCGGTCCCGCTGCTGTCGCTCGTGCCGCTGCTGCTGAGCTGCATTGCCCCTGAAACAACGGCGCTTATACTCGGGGCAACCCTTGTATTTTGCGCCGTGGTGATCGCCGAGGCAGTTGGAGCAGCTACGCTCCTCCACTGGGGGGTTTGGTCCCAGCGGGCACTGCTCCGCGTCGTGGGCGTCCCCACATTTCCTGCAGCGCGTGCGGCGCTTGCAGTTTCGTGCCACGTGCCCGAAATCCAGGCAATTGTGGCACTGCGTGGGCCCGCGCGGTGGCCGATACACCTCCACGCGAACGCGGAGCCCACGTATCGACTCTACCTGGAGGAGCGCCCGGTGACGCTCCGTGTCGGCCAGCGTGGCGATGACCAGCGGGATAGGCCGGCCCCGTCGTCCCGGCCGCTGCGTGGTCATCCTCTCCAGCTTCTTAACCTGGAAACCAATACGCTCCAGGTTATCATGCAAGCTCTGGAAGGAGAGTTCCAGAGGGATGCCCCGTAGGACATACCTCAGGACCTTCTCGTTTCCTGTGGAGTACGTGTGGTACTCCACAGCTTTTTCCTCCAGGGCGGCCAGCACATCCCGGTGCGCCTCGATGGTCTCACAGCGCACCCTAACAGCGTCGCCGGCCACCTCTGCGGTGACCGCGGCGTCGCCGCCGGCCGCTCGTAAGACCTCGAGGAGCCCGAAAATGTCGGCCACCCCGTACAGAAAGATGGGGGTGGGCGGCGACGGCGGGTGACGAGCGTGAACTCGCCATCCTCCTCCTCTTCTGTGGCTGCTCCTACTGCGCCGGGTGCGGCGTCAGGCGTCGTGGCGCCCGCTGTGGCGGGCGGCGGCGTGGTGCTGGCGGCGGCGGGCGCCGCGTCAGCGGGCGGCGTGGCTGCGTCTGCGGCGGGCTGCGCGGCGGCCGACGTGGACGGCCCTGGTTCCTGCGACCCGCTCCTTGTCCTCCTGTGGGCAGAAGGCGTTCTCTTAGAGCAGATTCGCTCAGTTGATGGGGAACCGTTTCTTCGTTTTACGGTACCCCGCTCAGTCTTTCGCCCGCTCGTCCTTCGCGCGCACCCGCTCCGCCCCCCGTGCGCGGGGTTTGGAACGGTGTCAACGCGGTTGAACTCGCTGGCGACGACATCTTGACTTATAAAAGCCCTAGAAGGGCTTTTATAAATAAGCCCTAAAAAGGGCTGTTTCTATATGAAGGCGCCCTTAGAAGGGCGAAGCACGGCCTTTTGCTCTTTTCTAGCCCTAAAAAGGGCTGACTATTCTCGCGACGGCTGACGGTCCCTCGGTGGGCGGAGCGCTCTTCAGGTGCGTCCGCTCTCCTCGCCGGCCAGGTAGCAAGTCTCTCTACTCGGCGAACGCTTCTCCCGCGTTTTTATAACCTCTGTACTCCTTCCCTTCGAAACGCCGTTCCGCGCCTCTCACGCTATTCGCCGCTCGTTTCGCTCGCTGCGCCATCATTGGCCGTCGGGCCCCCACCGCTCGCCGCCTTCGGCCCTCGGAAACGGCCGGTACAAGACCTCGATCGCGCCTAGAGCGCGGCGTATTGAGCGAGTAGCTGTCGTGCAGTGAGGACCTCTATTGCTCACGGCATAACGAGCTCTCTTGATCTGCTTGCAGCGCGGCGTTACAGGCTTGCGGATTCAGCATTTACCTATTCGCTGTGTTTTGCAGGACGATCCAGGCGGTGGCAGAGCGGCTTGGCGCCTGTTTGGCTAAGGAGATCGGGGAACCCACCAACTTTTCGCCAGGCTCCGAGCACCAACAGAAACACCAGCAAGAGCCGACGAAACAACGGAGGCGTCGGCCGGGGGCGGCGACCGGAGGCCATGGACCCCAGACGAAAAAAGGAGCGGCCTGAGGACATGGACCACAGCGGGATCTCCCACGGAGAGGCTGAACTGGTGAGAACCATGCCAACGGCACCTGCAGCGCACCCCATTAGGCGAAATCACTCCCACTCCCCAGGCAGGGACCGGCGACCCCACCACCCCACCAATGACTTCCAACCAGCCAAGAAAACAAAGAAAGCCCCTCCCACCACAGAACCTCCCCCAATTCCCACCCAAAATAGATTTACACCCATAACCCCCAATGACCCTGACCCAACACCCCACAGTTCCTCCAATCCCCCCCTAATCCTACCCAAAGCTCTGCACCCCAACAAACCCCGACAACGACCCAGACAAAACCCAAAATTGGCGCATTTAAAATTGATCTTCAATCTATCTTTTCGACCAACGACTTGACCAAGGACTTAATGAAAATCACTAATAAAATGATGACTGTAAAGTGCACACGGACTGACCTACCTATACAACCGATGACAGTGACGGCATACAACAAAATCCGAGAGAAACTAGACCAAATACGGACGGACCCCAGACTAAAGGCGCTATACTTCGTGACTATTAACTATCACTAACCGTTGCACAGAGGAAACCAGAGACAAACTCGTAATTAAAGGACTACCACCGAACTACGACCTCGACTTGATTAAGGACTCCTTGGACAAACAAAACATTAGACATTTTTACTTATCAGAAATGAAAAAAAGAGACGAAGACGGACAACTGACTCCACTAGGCATCTATACGATTGAGGTACCCCGACATGACATAACAACGATAAAAGACAGACTACATTACATAGACTATTACAGAATAAACATACAGGACTACAAGACAACTGACCGGGTACCTCAATGCAAAAACTGTCAACGACTATACCATACTAGAAACCACTGCAGACGACCAACAGTGTGTGCCTACTGCACCCAGTGCCACCTGACCGAAACCTGCCCCAACCTCAACACACCCAACTTCCTTCCTAAATGCAACAACTGCCACCAGCCCCACCCAGCCTTCCACCCATCCTGCCCATACATCCAAAAAGCCCGAGAAACCCGTAAACAACAGATTGAAAAATTCAACCCCCCAAACCCCCTAACATTTAGCTCCAGATCCTTCCCCCCCCCTTAGCCAACAATCCCAATCCTATTCATCCGCCCTCACCTCCAACCTCAACAAACCCCAAAACCCAGGAAATCCCCAGAACCCAAACCAAACCTCCCCCGCCCAAGATATTAAAGACCTGCTTTCTCTCCTACAATCCTTCAACATCAAAAAAATCCTATCTAACCTAAAACCTATCCTTGATATCCTACGTGGCCCAGAGGACATCCTTACAAAAATCATCTCCGCCGGAATGAAAATTGTTGAAATCTTCTCCCCCTAAATGGCTCCCAAACCCCGCTTCCTCTCCCTCTCCTCATGGAACGTCCAGGGCGGCATCAACCAGAAAAAACCTCTCCTAACAATTCCTCAAAGACTACTCCATCGGAATACTATTCCTACAAGAAACTTTCCTTAAACCTAATATCCCCTTCTCCATTCAAAACTACATCCCTCACCGCAACGACAGAACCTTATCCCCAAACGGAGGCACAGCCATCCTAATCCGAAAATCCATTCCTCATGCCCCCTACCAGCTACCCCCAACATCCACCCTTGAGTGCACAGCCATTCAAATAGGCACCCCAGCTACCCCAATAATCCTAATATCCGCTTACAAAAAACCTAAAACCCCACTTCCTACCTCCGATCTTAACATTCTACTAAACCTACCCTACCCCTTTATCCTAGCTGGGGACCTAAACAGTAAGTCGACGTCTTGGGGCTGCAAGACAAACAACACGACGGGACAAAAACTTGACAACTTCATTGACAACAATCCCACTATCCAACTCAACAGCCCCCCTGAACCCACACACCTCCGTAATGACAACCCACACGACATTTTAGACATAATCCTACACTCCTCAAACATCCATGTCTCTACTCCTTATCCCAAATACGACCTATTTAACCTCTCAGACCACCTCCCCATTGTCTTCTGCTCCACTTCAACCACCCCTTACCTAACACCCAAACCCGCTCCCATTCCAGTCACTGACTGGAAATCCTACACCCACACACTTTCCAAAAGAATCCAAACCCCCTCCGAAATCCAATCCCCAGAAGACATTGAATCCTCTATCCAACACCTCACACACCAAATTATTAAAACCTATAAAAAACACACCACCTACTCCCAAAACCTTCACCCAATCCTTCCTGACAATATCATAATACTAATAAGACGAAAAAGACAACTACAAAGACATTTTTACAAATACAGACGAGACGAGGACAAGAAAGAACTGAAACAGACTCAACATACCTTACAAAGACTACTAAGACAATACGAGACAAACAAATACGAAAAACTTATCAATGACAGAGGCAGCCCCAACGCACTACACAAAATCATCAAGGCTGTGCGCGATAATCCCACCAAAACATCCCCACTCCTCACCCCACAAAATGTCCTAACCTTTGACCCACAACTAATCACCAACACCCTAGCCCAATCCCTGGCTGACCGCTTCCGTCCCGTCAACATCCCACTCCCCGCACAAGTCATCACCAAGTATCAAAACACCCCTTCACTACCATCAACTGACCAACGAACTTGGACAACCACAGACGACGAGACGCGACGCATCATTGCCACAATCGACAATAGCAAAGCCCCCGGACCCGATGGAGTACTCCCCTCCCAATTAAAACACCTCCCAAAAAACGCTATCCGCCACCTCACCCTAATCCTTAACTCCTGCCTTAAAATATCTTATTTCCCCACCGTCTGGAAGACCGCCCGCGTCTCCATGATTCCCAAACCCGGCAAGGATCATCGGCACCCAAACAACTTCCGCCCCATCAGCCTCCTGCCCATCCTTGGCAAAATCCTCGAAAAAACCATCCTTCTCCGACTAACTCCTATCCTCGATCCTATTATCCTACCAACACAATTTGGTTTCCGTGAGGGTCGCTCTGCGGCCCTCCAATCCCTCCATCTGGCTATCTCTGTCGCCACTCCCCTCCAAATCCCCAAAGAGATACCAGCAATCCTTACCGACCTCACCCAGGCTTTTGACACCGTATCCCATGAAATTCTTCTGATGAAACTTCGCCCCTACGCCCCCGATCACCTATTTACCCTCATCAGAAGCTAACTATCCAACAGATCCTTCCACGTCCGACACCTCTCCAAAATCTCCAAAACCTTCCCTATCCAAGCCGGCGTCCCACAGGGCGCCGTGCTCTCCCCGATCCTTTTCTCCCTCTACATCAATGATATCCCTCTAACCCCCGGTGTCAAAACCCTCCTTTATGCCGATGACCTTGCCTTTCTCGCTTCCGATCTACCCCTCCAAAATTCCCTCACACAAATCCAAACTGCCCTGAACTCCTTCCTCCTCTGGGCAAACGAGAACAACATCACCATAAACCCCACCAAATCCCAAGCCATCCTTTTCTCCTATAGAAAATCTCCATCCACTCCCCCACCCCTTACCATAAACCAAATCCCTATCCCTTGGCAATCCCATGTAAAATACCTCGGTGTCACCTTCTCCCAAAAACTCCTATGGTCCCTCCACATCCAACAAACCATCACTAAAACCAACAGAATTATCAATGCCCTCTACCCCCTCCTCTCAAACCAAAACCTGAACCCCAAAAAACGAATCCTTATCTACCTCTCCTACATCCGATCCATCCTAACATATGCCCATCCCACATGGATTGCCACATCCCCCACCAACCTATCCTACATCACCCGTACAGAAAACCGAGTCCTTCGCCTCATTTTCCGCCCTCCTATGTATACCCGTTTTAATGATATCCGCTCCAACCAAAACATCCCACACATCCTTACCCACATCCACAACTCCGCAATCTCCACCGTCCAGAACTTCACCACCCACCCAACCTTCCAACCCCTAATTACCCCACACCTCCATATCCTCTCAAGCCCCCCCAGACATTCCCGTAAGAAACACCCCCTTGACATCCTCCAACTCCCACCCCCTATCACCTGAGTGACAGTAGGCACCGACGAACCACAATGACAATAGACGGGCCATCGACTACGACAAGACTAAAACGGACAAACGACTAAGCCTACAACCCTCTCACCCTAAACCCCCACCTCCAACCCACCCTAACTGTTTTCTGAAGAAAAAAAAGAAAAAAAAATTTTAAAAAAAATTTAAAAAAATTTAAAAAATAAAAAAAATAAAAAATTTTTTTAAAAAAAATTAAAAAAACAAAAAAATAAAAAAACAAAAAAAAATAAAAAATGAAAAATAAAAAAATATAAAAAAAATTTAAAAAAATAATAAAAAATTTAAAAAAATAATAATAAAAAAATAAATAAAATAAAATAAAAAAATTTAAAAAAAAATAATAAAAAAAATAAAAATAAAAAAATCATTATACATTTATATATCATTCCCAATCCCTATCCTTTTCCTATCCCTAATCCTACCCCTATCCCATCACCCAAAAACACCAACCCCATTAACCCCATATCATCCCCCCACCACCTCCCAATCCCCGTCCCTGTACGGGGGAGTGGGGGTGGCATCAACAACAGGAACCTGAACACCAGACAAACCCCAGCTGAAGAACCCCACCCGGGATATGCAGCTGACCATCTGGGCCATCTGGAAGCAATCCGTGCAGTGAGGACCTGCGTTCGTTTCTTCCGTCACTTCGCCTCTCATCATGACCGGACGCGGCAAAGGTGGCAAGGGTTTGGGCAAAGGAGGAGCCAAGCGCCACAGGAAGGTTCTTCGGGACAACATCCAGGGCATCACCAAGCCAGCTATTCGTCGTTTGGCTCGCCGTGGAGGTGTGAAACGTATCTCCGGTCTCATTTACGAAGAGACCCGCGGTGTGCTCAAGGTCTTCCTCGAGAACGTGATCCGCGACGCCGTCACCTACACCGAACACGCCAAGCGCAAGACTGTCACCGCCATGGACGTCGTCTACGCCCTGAAGCGCCAGGGACGTACTTTGTACGGTTTCGGCGGCTAAGCTGTTTGTAGTCGCTCAACTGAATACATTTCTTGTTGTTGTCGACGGCACAGCTACAACGGCCCTTTTAAGGGCCACCCAAAATATCCCTGAAAGAGCAAAGATGTAATTAATCTCTCTCTTTAGTTTTTTTTTCTTTTTAATAATAAATGTGACGTGTAGTGAAGTATGCTCCCATTCCTTAAATTATAAAATGCCCGACCTCAATTACCGTTGTGTTCGAAATCTGTAACTGGTCTCCATATTTAAAACGTTAAATAAAAGAATGTGTCGTCCTACATGTGAGTAACTGCATTTACTCGAGATTACTTAAGAGTAACTGATAACGATCAATGAAGTGACAGGTGTTCATTGTTGATTTTCCTGCGAAATTTGAAGTCCTTGCCTCGCTTCGTAATACGAGTAACTGATAACGATCAATGAAGGTATTCATTGTTGATTTTCCTGCGAAATTTGAAGTCCTTGCCTCGCTTCGTAATAAGTAGCTACTCCCGTCCGAGCACTTCATTGAAGTGAAGTGTGGTTTTAAAGAAGTAACTGATAAATGAAGTAAATATGTAAAGCGACACATATTGATTGTTAATTTTTCTGCGCAATTTGTATTCCTTGCCACGTTTCGTAATAATGAACTACTCCCTCCCGAGCTCTAACGTTACAAGTATTGATTTATTCACCTCACGCAAGAGCTTAGTAAGCATTGCATATTATTAAATTTTGTAAACACGACACTGAATTAACACTATACAGGTATTCGTTTATTAAAGGGTGAAGAAAACAAAACAGCTCGATGATTTGCTCTTTTCGAAAAATATTGTTGGCCCTGAAAAGGGCCGTTCATGCGAAAACATGGCGCAGAAAAAAAAAAAAATTTCTTCAGCACATTTACGCCTTCTTTTCGGTCTTCTTGGGCAGGAGAACAGCCTGGATGTTAGGCAGCACACCGCCCTGTGCGATGGTCACGCCCGACAAGAGTTTGTTCAACTCTTCGTCGTTACGGATGGCCAACTGCAAGTGACGCGGGATGATACGCGTCTTCTTGTTGTCGCGAGCGGCGTTGCCGGCCAACTCCAACACTTCGGCGGCGAGATATTCCATGACGGCCGCCCAGTAGACGGGCGCGCCGGCTCCTACGCGCTCAGCGTAGTTGCCCTTGCGCAGAAGACGGTGGATACGACCCACAGGGAACTGAAGCCCGGCTCGGCTGGAGCGAGACTTGGACTTGCCCTTCACCTTACCGCCCTTGCCGCGACCTCTCATGTCGATTTCAGAGAGAGGACGAAAACACAGGGTACTGTTCTGCAGCTACAGATACAGATACAGATACTCATGGGATTGCATGTGAATGCCTGCCCGGATTTTTCTGGGCTCTTCATTCAGTTATTAATATTGGCTGGTGAATGTTCTTTGTAGGTCGACTGACCTTCCCCAATACGAGGATGGGGATTGGGGTTTTGGTGGTGGGTGTTCTGACGGGTTCTTTTGTTTGGAGTAGATGGGTTATTTTGTTTAGGGTTACTGGTAGAGCTGGAAGACGGGTTGGTTTGTTGAGTTGGGGATGGGTTTATTAGGTCAGTATTTGGTGATGTGTGATTGTGTTATGTCTTTTACGGGGTAGGTGGGGGATTTACTATTGTTCTATTGTCTGGGTTATTGGTAGAGTGGTTTATTGTCTTGTGGTGCTTTGGTCGTTATCGGCGTCAGTCACAGTGCAGCTGGGTGGGTGCTTTAGTTTGTGAGGTTAGGTAGGTGGTGGTGGGAGTTGGAGGATCTCGAGTGGGTGTTTTTTGAGTCTTCTTCTGGGTGGGTTTTGGAGGATGTGCATGTGGGGTGAAAGAAGGTGTTTATAAGTCGGGTCATCAGTGAATTTTTGGATTTCAGATATTGAAGATTCGTGTAGGAGGGTGAGGATGTGTGGGATCTGGTGTTGGGAGCGGATGTTATTGAAGTTGGTGAGTAGGGGGGGGGGCGGAAGATGAGGCGGATTATTCGGTTTTCCAGAAGGGTAATTTTGTAGTGGTTTAAAGTGGAGGTATTGAACCAGGTTGGGTGGGCGTAGGTAAGAATGGGACGAATGTAGGTGAAGTAGAGTGTTAGTTTTTTCTTTATTGGGAGGGGGCGGTGGGTGAGAAGTGGCATAAGCATATTAATGATACGGTGGGATTTGGTTAGGGCTTGGGTGATGTGGTGGGTCCAGAAGAGCCTGTTGGAGAAGTGGATTCCAAGGTATTTGATAGTAGTTTGCCATGGGATGGGGTGGTTATCGATTTGAAGTGGTGGAGGGGGGTGCCTGCGGAAGGAGAAGAGAATAGCTTGGCATTTGTCAGGATTAATAGTGATAGCGTTTTCTCGGGCCCAGAGGTGGAGGGAGTTGAGGGCTTTTTGTAATTGTTTGAGGGACGCTGGTAGGGATAGGAAGGAAGAGAGGAAGGCAAAGTCATCGGCGTAGAGGAAGGCTTTGACACCGTGCGTGGGAGGGATGTCGTTTACATAAAGAGAGAATAGGGTGGGGGAAAGTACGGCGCCCTGGGGGACGCCGGCTTGGATCTGATAGGTAGGGGAGGTTTTTGAAAGGTGTCGGACGAAGAATGATCTTTGGGAAGGGTAATTTTGAAGTAAAGTGTATAAGTAGGTGGGAATGTGAGGGTGAAGCTTCATTAAGAGGATATTATGAGCAACGGTGTCGTAAGCATGGGAAAGGTCGGTAAAGATGGCAGGGGTTTCAATTTTTTGACGGAGTGGAGTGGCAATGGATATAGCGAGGTTAAGTGTTTGGAAGGCCGTGGAGCGACCCTCACGGAAACCAAACTGGACAGGACGGAGTATGGGATTTAAGATTGGGCTTAGTCTAAGAAGGATGAACTTTTCTAGGATTTTACCGAAAATAGGGAGGAGGCTGATGGGGCGATAGTTTGAGGGGAGGCGATGGTCTTTGCTGGGTTTGGGAATCATTATTACACGGGCGGTCTTCCAGGAGGTGGGGAAATTAGATAAGGAAAAACAGGAGTTGTAGATTTTTGTAAGGAGGTCTATTGCGTTTTTGGGAAGGTGTTTTATTTGGGATGGGGTGATTCCGTCGGGGCCTGGCGCTTTGGTGATGCTGATGGTTTTTGCGATTTGAAGAATTTCGTGACTGGAAGTGGTGTAGGGGTGTTGGGTTTTAAGTGGTGGGTGTGAGGTTTTTAGGTACTTTAGAAGAACTTTGTCTGGAATGGGGAAGTTTTGGGGTTCGAAGTGCACGGCCAGGGATTGGGCTAGGGTGTTGGTTATGGTTTGGGGGTCAAATATAAGGTTGTTGGTTTTGGTGAGGAGTGGTGATATCTTGGTGGGAGTTGCTCTGACAGTGCGGGCTATTTTATGTAGTTGGTTGGGGCTGCCTTTGTCGTCTATTAGGTCATTTACTGTTTGTTGTTCGTGGCGTAGGAGTAAGTTATGCACTAGTCTTTGTAGTTGTTTGAGTCTACGTTTGTCTTCGTCACGTCTGTCTTTGTAGTATCGTCTATGGGTCTGTCTTTTAAGGCGTATTGCTGAGAGAATTTCGTTTGGGAGGGTGGGGTGGACTTGTTGGGTTCTTGTTGTGGTTTTTTGGAAGGCGTTATTAATTTGTTTTACTAGGTGGGTTATTGATTTATCTATTTCAGGGATGGAGGGTATTGACGGGGGGAGTGGATCTTTTTGGACAAAATGTGATTGTAGGATTTCCAATTAGTTTGGAGTATGGGTGGTTGAGGGAGTTTGAATGGCGTGATAGAGGTTGCAAATACTATGGGTAGGTGATCTGATAGGTTTAGTAAGTCTAGTTTGGGGTGGGGGTTGGAGATGTTGAGGTTAACGGAGTGGAGGATAATGTCGAGTATGTCGTGAGGTTGGTCGTTTATAAGATGGGTGGGTTCCGCAAGGCTTTTAATTAAAATGGATGGGTGAGAAGATAGTAGGTATTCCAGTTTTCGTCCTTTGCTGTTGTCAGTCTTGCAGCCCAATTGCTGGGATTTTGCATTTAGGTCACCTGTTAGAATAAAGGGGTGGGGGAGATTTAACAGAATGGAGAAGTCGGAGTCAATGATGGGAGATGTCGGTTTATTGTATGCGGATATTATGATTACGGGGTGGTTGGGGTACCTAGTATGACTGCAGAGCATTCGAGGGATGTGGTATTTGGGACTTGGAATTGGGCGTGGGGGATATCTTTTCGGATTAGGATGGCCGTGCCTCCTTAGGCAGAGGGGCGATCGTTGCGATATGTGAGGTAGTTCGGGATAGTAAAAGATAGGTTTGGTTTTAGGAAAGTTTCTTGGAGGCACAGGACCCCGACGGAGTGGTCTTTAAGGAATTGGGTTATTAGGGGTTTTTTGTTGTGGAGACCGCCGCGTGCATTCCAGGAAGAAATGGTGAGGAATCGGGGGTAGGGAGCCATTAGTTGAAGATCTCGACAAGGCTTAATGCCGGCAACGATTAGTTTTGTGAGGGTGTCCTCTGGGCCTTTGAATATTGTTAGGATTGTTTTTAGGGATTGGAGGAGTTCGGGTAAATTACAGGATTTTTACTAGGGTTAGGAGTTCCTTGATATCAGACATAGATGAAGTGGGGTTGTTCTATTGTTGGGGAGAGTCAGGGTTAACGGTGGCAGCATAAGAGTTGGATTGGGTTCTGAGTTGGGGAAAGTTCTGGTTGTTAAGTTCAGGAGGGGAGGACGGGGATTTGAGGATCGGTTTATGTGTTGGGCTCTGGCTTGTTTTGCTTGGAGGAGGTAGGGGCAGTTTTGGTCATAAGCAGGGTGGTTTCCAGTGCAGTTGTGGCACTTGTACTGAGGTTGTTGGCATAGGGATTGGGGGCAAGATTCAGTGGGGTGGGGGAGAGCACAGAGGGCACAGATGGTTTTTCTCTGACAGTAGGATTTCGTGTGGAAGAGTTTTAGACAGTTTCTGCACTGGGGGACATGGTCAGTTTTCTTGTGGGGTTCTACCTTTATACTGTAATGTCCGATGTACCTAAGTCTTTGTTTGATCTCAGTAATGTCCTTTTTGGGGATTTCCACGGTGTATAGTCCCATAGGTCTCAGTTGTCCGTCCTCGCGTCTTTGCATTTCCGTAATGTGGTATACTGTCAGTCCCAGTTCGGTCATGTAGTCTCGGATCGTTTCAGTCTGGAATTGGGGGGGGGTCCTTTAATAACGAGTTTGTCTCGTGTGTCCTCGGTCGCTCTGTTGTATGCGTATGATAGGTCAGGGAAGTACAGTGATTTTAAGGAGTGGTCAGTCTTGATGGCTTGGAGTCTGTTGCAAATTTGGGAGTGGGCCTGGACAGTCTTGGGTGTGATTATTAATTCAGTGCTTGAGCACTTTGCAGTCATCTGGTGGTTGCTGTTTCTTATCAGGTCATTGGTCAGTTCAGTCGGGCTGTACAGAGAGCTGAGGTCGATCTTAATTAGTCCTATTCTTGGTTTTGGGGTGACAGGGGTGCTGGTTTGTGGTGGGGGTTGTTGTCCTTGAGAGTTAGCTGGGGGTGGATTTTGGTTTTGTGAGGTGGACGGTGCAGGTGGCGGAGGGTCATCAATAGCTAAGGTGAAAGAGTTGTGGAGGGGGAGGTCTGGTGGGCGGGTAGGGGGGGTTGGCCGGACAGTCTTTTTGGGGAACAAGAATTGTCCTCCAGCTTGGTCGTTGGTGGGGTCAGAGGATTGGCCTGGTATGGGGGAGGAAGAGCGGTCGCGTTTAGAGCGGGCACTCGGGCCACACACAACACTCATAGCCAAACTTCGGCGCGTCCTCCCACAAGATATTACGGAAATCGTTAAATCTTTCCTCACAAACTGCACATTCGTAGTAAGTGTGGGTAAGGCGAGATCCTCTAGGTGGAGGATTGCGGCTGGGGTCCCCCAGGGCTCCGTCCTCTCTCCGCTGCTGTTCTCGCTCTATGTCAATGACATACCGCGAATACGGCTTTTTCTCTACGCTGATGACATAGCCGTCTTAGCTAGAGGAATGAACCTCGACCACAAACTAAAAATACTCCAAAAACAAAGAACTTGACGCTGAAGTGGGCGGAAGAAAACCATCTCACTTACTCAGCGGAAAAGTCGCAAGCCATCTGTTATTCTCGCCGCAAACAAAAATACACAAAACGCTACACGCCACCAAAACAAATCACACTAGGTACTCAAAAGCTGAAGTGGGCGCCTAAGGCAACTTACTTAGGCGTCCTTTTGACAGAAGAATGCGCTGGCACTTACACGTCAGACGCATTCGGTCAAAACTTCAACATAGAGTACGACTTTTACATCCTCTTTTGAGGGAACCTTCACTCCCCTTGGACCTCCGCCTGGCACTCTACAAAACGTGTTGCCGGCCAGTAGCCACTTATGCCGCGGCGACATGGTGGACTACGGGAAAGGAGTACAAGGATACACTTGAGCTAGTTCAGAACAGAGTTCTGAAGCTCATAGCACGCCCTCCGTTTCGGAAGCGGATGAAAATTCTCAGGGAGGAACTCGGTATCGAGTCCTTCACTCAATGCCTGAGACGGCTTTCTTTCAACGAAGCCTATCAGGCCTTTCAATCCAGCGAAGCACCGGCGACGCTTAAACAATTATCACATGTCCTCACAATAGGACGCAGAAGACAAGCTCTCCCCTCGGACATATTGAGGGCGTAGAACGAACACAACTAAAATAAATCAAAGTCACGACAGTGGCTAAACACCTCAGCCTAAATGGCTTTTGACTAAGGTCCGTCGCGAACCTACACCATCCACTCACACATAGCAGTAAAACGCTCCTGCGTGAGAACTGCAACACAGACCACACACTGACCTTCGGATTCGCCGAAAAAAAAAATTCAGCGCCCATTCGCACGTCGTGTGAGTTGTCGAACGCACCTCTGTAGTCGACATGCCGCCCAAGACTAGCGGAAAGGCCGCCAAGAAGGCCGGTAAGGCCCAGAAGAACATCTCCAAGGGAGACAAGAAGAAGAAGCGCAAGAGGAAGGAAAGCTACGCCATCTACATCTACAAGGTGCTGAAGCAGGTCCATCCTGACACCGGCATCTCCAGCAAGGCGATGAGCATCATGAACAGCTTTGTCAATGACATTTTCGAGCGCATCGCCGCCGAGGCTTCCCGCCTGGCGCACTACAACAAGCGCTCCACCATCACCTCGCGGGAGATCCAGACGGCAGTGCGTCTTCTTCTGCCCGGCGAGTTGGCAAAGCACGCCGTCAGCGAAGGCACTAAGGCTGTCACCAAGTACACCAGCTCCAAGTAAGCTTGCTGTTATTGCAGCTCGCTTTACTTGCGCAGCGTTGGTGCTTGTGTAATCAGCAAACGGCCCTTTTCAGGGCCAACAACATTCGTCATGAAAGAGCAAATGGTGATAAGCCTCAGCCACAACCATTCTGATAAAAATCATAATCAATAAATCGAGAACCCAACCCCGCTCCTATTGTTTCCTAGAGTTCGGTGCGGGACCGATTTTTTTATGGAAAGCATGACGCGTGTTAATAAAAGAGAAGAATGGCATGATCCGTTACTATTATTATTATTATTATTTATTCCTAACATAGTGCATTAATGAATTATTTTGCCCCAGAAGATGAAATGAAGGCTCCCTCTCGCGTCCATGCTATTACATCTAGCGAGGACAATATTCATCTCATTATTTTTGTAAATAAAACAGACGTGTAGTGGTGATGCAGTATATATGGATTATTCAAGAGTGGCGCAATGAATTTAACAATAATAATAATAATAATAAAAACCAAAATAGCGACGAGAATCCAAGTACGGTCGTGCATGGTGCCGGAAGGCCGCAGATGTTTCATACAAAAAAAAGAATACGTCGTTCTAGGCGTTTCAGTGATATTTTACCGTGTCGAGAGGATGACAAGATCGTCTTACACTCGCGGAAAATTGGCAGCACTGATCGGTCGCCATGATGGATTGTAGCAAAGGCCCAGAGAGCGCGATTTTGGCGTAGAGCTTGTACAGAAAAACGTTTTATGTTTTTATTCAAATTTTGTTGGGCCGAACTCGGCGATTCTGCAGTGCCGAGACGACCCGCGGAGAGGTGGCGGTAAACCGCTCATGCCCTCTCCTGTTTCCAAAAATCAGATTAATATACTGAAGCCCCCGATGGGGACTGTTTCAGATATTAAGCTGATAAGAACAGATCAGTTGTTTCATCCATATTGGCGAAACTTGTCATCATTTCTGTTCCAGGGAAACAGAGGAATAAGGGGGGAGTAACATACACACAACACTCACACATGCATACATTGCGTGCTCAGCTTAATGCTTCATTGCACTTGTGTGTCCGGAGAAGCCGGAGCACCTGTGTCCGTCTGTCGTGTCGGTAGGTTAGTCGGAGAGGCATGAATGTGGTCAGAGTAAATGTCGTGGGAAGATCTTATAGTGGCACTAATTAGCATCTTCCTGAGATGGTGTAAGTAGTCCCCGTGGACCAGTTCCTTGAGGGGGGCGTCGTTCTTGGGGTCCCAGGCGCCACGGGCGCCGATGACAATCGGGACCACCTTGGCAGATGTTATGCCATTGACTGCGAGTGCAGCGGACACCAGAGGGGCGTACCGGTCGCATTTCTTTTTCCTGGATTTCTCCAGCGAGTTTGCCCCTCCCTCAAACGGAATGGCCACGTCCAAGATGCGGACACACCGTTTACGGCTGTCCGTGAGGACTAGGTCAGGACGAAGACGATTGACCAGAAACTCTGTGTCCTCACCTACTACCAGCCACCCAGCAGCGGTGGCGGCAGATTTGAGGAGGCTAACGATCTGGTTGTGCCGCTCGCGAATTTTAACCTTATTGCGGTCACAATGGTTAAGAACATGAGCCTGGGATTCAGGCCAAGGCACTTTGGACGTCCTGTTGACGCAACCAAAGCGACAGAGACCCTCTCCACCGGCGTCCCAAGGCCGACCAGCACGAAGGCCACCGAGGAGGTTCAACCGGGGTCTAAAACCCAGTAAAAGTCCTAATGCCGTAGGTGGAAACCGGTACGGAGGAAATGACCGGACCTATGGCCACTCAAGGAAAGGTCGTGAGCAGCGCGTCCCTGGTCGGCTTGCCCCTTCCACTGCTTCAGGCGCGAGTCCTGTTGCAGCTTCCGGAGCTTGCGCTGGACCAAATGACGGTGACGCGGCTCGATGACAAGAGAAGATTCATCAGCAACAAGTTTGGGGAGAAGGCAGGCCTCTTTCGGCTCCAGGATCCAGTTAATTCTGAGTTAAATGGATGCCTGACCAGCAAAAGTCCATACATTTTTACCGCCAGAGGAGCGAACCTGGGCGATGCCGTTGAAGAATTCCTCGATGACAGAGGGTTCAACGGCACGTCGAGGAATCCGGACACTAACCGTGTGGCGGAGGTCAGCCGCTGCTAACTCCCAGACCACTTGGTCGCGTGAGGTGAGGAGTTTAAAAGCGCCTTCAACCTGGGCGAAGAGGGCCTCCTTCTGGAACTCCGGCAGACCAGCGCCACCACCTGAACGGGGGGAGTAGAGAAAGGAGGTAGAAGCTCGGTCCGGTAGGCTGAGAAGTTCTTTGGCCGTGTTTCTGAACCATTTATCCTGATTCGCAGCGTCAGAATGGGAGATCTTTCGCATGCGAAACTGGAATGGTAGATGTGGGACAAGGTATGCCATAATGGCATCCACTTTTTGCCAGGGTGCAAGGTGGGAGTCCCTAACTTTCTCGATAAGCTTAGCGACTTGTTCGATCTTGTCGCTGGAATTAATTACGGCGTAACCTACCGGTTTCCCGAGGAAACGAGAGTAATCGAACTGGGCCATGGTTCGAATGGGGGAGGAGTCGATATTAACATTGACAGGTGTCAATAAGCCCGGCAGTGATGTTGAGGAAATCACTTTTGGCCGGGTTGGCCCTGACACCAATGGCAAGAGAGAGATTAGAGATCTTATTAAGCATTATTTGAATGGTCTCGGGCGAAGAGGCCGCAAGCCAAATATCATCAGCATACGCACCGCCTTTGACCTGAAGATCAGAAAGGTCTAGGGCGGCGCGTAGGATGGGGTCGATTGTCAAGTTAAAAAGAGAGGGGCTGAGGGGGCACCCTTGCCTGACTCCTTGAGTAAGTGAAATAGGGTCAGAGAGACCCGACTGTCACCAGCGTAGTGGTGCAGTCTGAATAGAGGTCCCTTACGATCTCCAAGATGGGACCGGCACCTGTGGCCTCAATGGAAGAAAACAGGGCATCATAAGAAATGGATCCAAAAGCATTCGCCAGGTCCACAAAGGCCAGGGAAAGGTCTCGTTTATGGATTTTGGCGTTGCCGATAAGAGTTTCCACCAGATAGTTATGTTCGAACACCCCGTCAAAGGGACGGAAACACTTCTGAGCGGGGCAGAGCACATTGTTTCTCTAGCCAATCTGAGAGGCGCCGGGCCCACAGAGAGGCGTAGAGCTTACGGGCAGTATTTGAGAGAGAGATTGGCCGCCAACTGGAAGGGTCCTCGGTAGGTCCGCCCTTGTGAATGAGGACGGTTTTATGGCTTTTCCAAGAAAGCGTTATTCTCCTGAATTTACGGCAGGCATTGAAGATGACAGTGAGAAGCCTGCATTGGGGATCAAGCCTCTTCCAAATGTCATAGCCGATTCTGTCATCCCCAGGGGCAGAGTTAGTGGAGGCCTGAAGCCTCTCGCTAACCTCCCTAGGGGAGAAATTGTCGGCCCTGAGATTGGAGCGATCACAAGGAGGATAGAAGTCTGGGGCAGGGGGCAAAGAGATGATCCGAGATAGTGGAGGGTGGCAAATGGCATCTGGGGCCAGACTGCTGGGTAATAACCCTAAGGGCCCTACGGGGGTTGGATTTATAAATGGCCGAGACCTTAGCCTCATTGGCCGTTCTCTGGGTCAGGGAAGACTGGCGGTTGGGGATATAGGAGCTCCCGGGCTGAATGTGAGAAAGTTCTTGGACTTTACAGATGGTTTGGTCGATAAGAGATTCGACCACGGACCAATTTGAGGGGTTCACAGAGAGAAGGGAGGCTTCGTAAACCCGGGAGCGAAGAGATTCAAGCTCCTCCGGGAGCTTGCCCCTCATAGAAGGGGTGTGGGGGAGAGAGAGAGAAGAGGCAGAAGGGGGAAGAGGGGGGTTCTGGGTGGGGGCGGATGAGGCATCCAGAGCTAAGGGAGGTTCTATTATGTACCCAGAGGGGGCGTCAGTAGGGCCAGAAGTCAGATTAGGGGAAGAAGAAGGGGCGGGAGGTGAATTAGCGAAAGAAGAAGCAGTAGAACCGCGCACGTTAGGCGCGGGGGATGGAGGTGGCCGAGGGGGCCCGGAGGGGGAAGAGAAAACATCTTCAGAAGGGGGAACCGGAGATTGGATAATATATCCGGAAGAAGCTGGGGGGAGAAGCAACAAGAGAGGAAGAAGAGAGTGCTGAAGGAGTAGCAAGGAGTTGCGAAGTTACAGAAGCAAGGAGCGCTGGAGAGGGATAGGAGCCATGAGGCTCAAGATGGAGCGACAAGTGAGAAAGAGAGATGGGAATTCCATCTGGATGAGCAGAAGGGGGGGTGAAGGGAGAGTTCCGGAGGTGGAACGAGAGTGGGGAGAGACGGGAAAAGAAGAGTCGGAAGATAGTTGGGGAGAAGCAGGGAGGAGGGGAGGGAAGGAAGAGGTTTGAGTGATAGGTGTAGACGAAGAGGGTGAAAAAGAGGAAGAAGAAGAGGAAAGGTTAGAAGAAGTTTGAAGAGGGAGATTAGATTTAAGAGTGTTCAATAGAGCGGCGCTTGTTAAATTTAGAAGACCAGAAAATCCTGGTCTGCTGAGGGAAAGCAGAAGCGAGAGGGGAGAGCTGTGAAGCAGCAGGGGAGACCATTTTGCTAAGAGAAGTGACAGAGAGGGGTATGGTGGGCTGTGAAGAAGCTAACGGTGGAGAATGAAGGGAGGTAGCTAAAGAAGCTGGGGTAGACTGCGAAGAAGTGGGTTGGCGTGAAACCTGGGGGGATACAGGGGGGCTGAGAATGGGTAGAAGTCGGAGAAGATGTAGAGGGCTGAGAGGCATCAGCAGCAGTGTCTGGGGAAGGGGGAGGGTGCGCCTGGGATTTCAAGGCGTTCAGGTCCCTCCAGGTGTTTTGAGCTCCCCTTTGAGTGGCACGTGGGAGAGCGATAGGGGGAGGAACTTTACATTGAGAGTAGTGCTGCCTTTCGTGTTGACCACGTTGGGCAGCATTCTATTGGAGTTTGTGCACACTACTATTTCGCACATTCTTTCATCAGGGGGACGAATCCCCGGAGTGGGCACCTTGCCTTTCGGCCCTAATCCGCACCCCCCGCCGACGCATGTACGCCCGCGGGCTGATGGCCGGATACAGCCGGAACCCAGTTTACCTTCTCGGCAACCTTCCCAATTGAGCCTGGGTGGGGCCGCCCTGCCAGCTCAGAGCTACTAGCTTTCCAGGCTAGTACCGGAGTCTCAACAATGCGCCACTCACATGCGCCGGGAATAAATTCCCTCCTCTTTACCCAGAGTATCGGGCCACTGCCACGACGAATCCAAGAGCCCACAGGGGACCACCCGAACTAAGGCCCGGGCGGCTTGGAGCCCCCTTCCCGTCTCCCCACGCTTACCGAAAGCTCTCGATGTGGGTATCACCGGTACCGAGGCAACCTGGCGGGTGGTGACTGATTTCCCGCCGGACTTTAAAGTGAGATCCAGATTGCTCCTTCACCCGATCCTGCCACAAGGTCGACGCTCGCCATAGGCCCAACTGAGCAGCCGAAGCCACCGGGAGCTTAACTCGCGCCTACTTACTGCCTGCACCTTCAGGCTAACGACGTAAGTCACGCCGCAGACTCGGAGCCGGGTGGACGTCTGAGTTCCACCTAGACCAAACTTTCGCCTGGTCCCCCCTGCGGGGTAACTTGGGCAGCAGCGGGTTACGTTGAGCAGCAGATGCGAAAGTGTGGCCGCACCCATCGGTTCGGCAGATGAATATGGGGTCAAAGGGTGATTCAGGGGGGAGGGAGAGAGATTGGGCCAAGCGACAAGATTTGATATGGATGTACCATTTATTGAAGGGGGCATGGCATGCTGCACAATTTTCGTTAACTTCCGAAATCTGGGGGTGGCATTGTTTAACATGTCTTTTGAGATTCTGGAGCCTGGTAGGCCATTTTGCAGAGCTGCTGATTGGGCGTGAAGGGGCGGGGCAGACAGGGCATCGAGTGCCAGAAGCGGCGGGAACACAAAAGGAGACTGAGTTGTTAAAAAGAAGTGGTTGAAGATTGGGAAGAAATGGGTTAGAAGATTGGGGTGGTAGAGGGGGAGAAGAAGTAACCATTGAGGAGAGGTTATTAATCGGGCTCAGCTGAGCTCCGGTAGATAACTGCAAGGGGGAAAGAGCAGGGGTAGAAGAGATAGTCTGAGAGGGTGGAGCACTGGGCGTGGGGGGGGGCGATCGGACGAAAGCCGCACGAGGGTAGAAGAGAGAATTGGCTGAGGGGGAGCAGCGGGGGGAGAGAGGTTAGAGGAAGAGAAATGAGGGGGGTCGCCTCCGGAGGAAGAAGAAGAAATGGGAGAGATAGGAAGATCGGAAGAGTGAACAGAAGAGCCATCATCAGTTTGGGAAGAGGCATCCCTAACGCTGGCGGCCGAATGAGAGGAAGTGAGAGAGGGGGGTGAAGAACTGGAGGTCCTGGAAGAAGTATCCGCATCTGGGGATTTTGGCGGAACAATTGACAGCGCTTTGGTGATCAAAGCTTGGGGTCTAAATAGAGATTTGTCTAACTTGGAAGTGAGGTCACTATGTCGATCACCCTGGCCAGGAGGGGTAGACAAAGGAGAGATAGGCTTGTTCAAATTGAGGTAGGCAGAGGGGGAGCCGCGCTCCCTAGAGTGGGGAGACGGTGGAAGAGAACGAGATCTCCTCGGCCGTGAGGCGGCTACCTCCGAAATGGAGCGCAAGGCGGGAATGGGGGAAGGATATACCCTATTCCTAGTGTGCGTCATGTTAAGGCTAAATAAGACTTAAAAAGTAAAAACTAAACTATTATAACTAAGTGTCTAAGGGAGATACTACAAAGAAAAAATGTAAAGTGAGGCTACTGCTGAAAGAGACAACCAAACAGACAAAAAAACAATCAAACAATAAAAAAAAACTGTCCAGAAAATAGTCTAATAAACACGGTCTAAAAAAGAAAACGGTCTAAAGGAACAACGGCAACGGCGGTGCAACAGCGGCAAGCGGGAGGGATAACACTAAGAATAAGAGATTATCTAACGGCTAAACCTTAGGTCCGTGACATGGAAGAATCACAAGAGGGGAAGGAACGAGTGTTCTTCATGAATGTGTTCTTAATGTTCTTCGTGATCTTCATGTCTAATAGGGCCAAGACTGATATACATAAGAAAAACTTCGAGGAAGCCAAGGGAATATCCTCAAACAATCGTAATTAAATTTAAAAAACAACAAAACAATCTAAAAAGTAATCTAACAAAAGTAATCTAAAAAGGAAAGAAAACTAGAGACAACTGTATACATTTAACAACATATACATAATTTAAAAAAAAACAAGAGAGTAATCTAAAAAGGAAAGAAAACTAGAGACAACTATATACAATCAAGGGAGATGGATGGGCAGGAGGGGGGACCAGGGTGTCTAACAGAGGAGTGAGCTGAAAGAAAGAGGCAGACAGGCAGGGTGTTACCTTAAAGGTGGGGTGGAAGCTGGTCGCCTAGAATAAAAGGTATTAGCCTGACAAAAGAGAAAGGGCGCAGAGCTAATGGGGATCCCTGAAATAAGACCTGAAAGAGAGAGAGAAACAACAACACACACTTGATTATGTCTAAGTAAGAGAATATAGTAACTAAGAACAGAATAAACCTACCAATGGGAGGGGAAAAAAGAGGGGGGAGATATCAGAAATTCAGGGAAAGAAGGGAAAAATAAGCAAGATAACTAGTCTGAAAAAAATACGTGGAAAAGGTGGCGGTGAGCAGCACATAATATCAGAAGGAAAAGGCGCGGATCGGTAACGGTAAACCGCTCCCTGAACGGGGGTAGGAAAAAAGTGGAAATTTGAAGTTAAAGAAAGTTAAAAAAATTAGTGATAGTAGAGAGAGGAGGGGAAAGGGGGAAGATAAGAGAAAAAGGCTTAACCCAGAAAGGCAAAAACCCCGAAATCTTAACCGTTTCGGAGATATTTGCGATTAAAGGAAAAACCGAACAAAAGAAGACCAAGATCAAAAGGCCACAAGTGGTATGAAAAGGAAATGAAAGGGGAAACAGAACAGAGAAACAGAGATGAAAAAAAATTAAAAAGAGTTTAAAAAGATGTACAGAAAGATAGAAAATAAAACTAAGACAGTAAATACAACAAACTACAAACAGAGATGAAAAATAAAAAAAAAATAAAAAGAGTTTAAAAAGATAATTTACCTATGTACAGAAAGATAGAAAATAAAAGAATAAAACTAAGACAGTAAATACTACAAACTACCCCTAATAGCTAAATATAATTAAGGTACTCATCCTCTCCCGCCGCCGCCATCGCCGCCGCCGCCACACGCTAACTTAGCACCTCATGGACAAGGCCTGTCAGGACCAACACCGCCCAACTCCAGGAAGAAGGAGCCGAACGGCGGCCCCCGGCGAAGAGTTCCAGCGGTGGTGGCTTCTTTGCCACGCAGGATCACTTGAACACCGCTGAAAGAAAACACTACTGGATCGCTCTCGGCCCCAGGCAAAAAGTACCGCTGGGTGGCGGTAAACCGCACCCACGCGTGAATTGGAGAGCGATACACGCTTCCAAATACCCGCGGGGCGCTAGTTGTTTGCTCTTTCGGAAAGACAAGATCAAATGAAGACACTTTGATCTTAGCCAAAAGGCCGAGAAGCGATAACAATTTATGAGTTTATCATTTCCCCCAATCTGAGGGATTTTTTGGAACCAAATTCCAAAATTTAAAAAAAAACAAAAAATTGAAATTTTTTTCGACATTTTGAATCGCAAAAATGCGGTGAAGCAGCGCGTGGAAATGGTTCTTTTGGGGCTTATAGGAAGCAGATTTACTTGTTTAGCAACCTACTACCAGAAAATTTCACAATTTAGCGTATTTTTTGCGAAAATGGCATTTTCAAAAAAGTGCTAGATAGTAGATAGGGGCAGAAGGAATCTGGGTCGTCGCGTCGTCCAGTAATGAACAGATACAGGCAATACTATGTTTTTAAGTCAAAAAAACATCTTCGATATATCTCGCGTTCAGAGCGGTCGGACATTGCTGACACCTTGAAACACGTTTTGCAAACCCCGGCGACGGCGCGCACCACCTCCGAACGTTTGAATTTCGCCCCGAAATACCTCCTTCGAGCCCATTGGTCGATTTCGGTCCGCGACCTTGGCGTTCGCCCAATGGTGAGAACCTCGTTTCGGCTGCGAAACAAAAGGATAATCCACAGGTTTTGAAAGGAAATTAATGAATGCCATGTAATTCTGTGTACTTCCCTGATATATTTAACGCAACATTCATGAAGATTTTCTTTCCTAAATTCGCCTTGTCAGCAGAAATCTATTTCCAAAATGTGCTACAATTGACGCTACACACTACGAAATCCAGCTTTCTGAAATTCGTCAAAGTAATGCTCTTATGATTACGACGAAAACTCTTATAATGACAAACAATGCACTTACGATCACGAACATAACACGTACTTCCATCCCGATTATTGTTGTTGGTGTGGTTGCTGGCGTTTCACATGAGAGTGGAGGGGGAACTTTGCTACGCAACACGCCGAAGCAATCAGTTTCGCCCGCGGCAGCTAGGCGATCGGACGTGAAGACGGTCTGTCGTGTAAGTAGATTAGTTTTATACGTCTTTCCAAAAGATGTGAATTATTACTGAATCAAATGGTTGTAACAAAATGTTTTGTTTTTCAGATTCTTTCTCCCGTCTCTGCGTTCCGTCACGAGCTAGCAGAAAACGAGTAAGTCCAATTTTTTTTACCATCGATTTGGTATATTCGCAAAATCTGTGGCACCACTCTCTAATCTTTGCCTTCTTCACAGAGCAATTGCAGAACGGCCCCCACTGAGAGAATATCGGCTGTTTACGTGCGGTACGTATTTATTCGTCATTCTAAGAAATAGAATTTCGCGCTATTGGTTCGTGTAGTGAGCGTGTGTATCTAGTGCAGTGGCCAGCTTTAGTCAAGTGCGAAAATCAGTGTGTTTTTTAACCGAATATATCTGCCAGTGTGCTCTGAAATGTGAATAATTGTTGAGTTCATGTTCTAGTGCAGTGAAATGCATTAGTTATCAGATGTAAGGTGTTATTTCATGCGTAATAAAAACGAAATGATATCATTGCAAAATAAAATATCCAGTGGAGGGAACGCCTGAATCGTGTGAGTGATTCATAATTTCACCAGCTGATAGGTGCATTTTGACCCAGAATGTTAGGAGTTGATATTTTCGTTTCACAGGAAAGACGAAAGGCGCCGTGCACGTGATTTTCGCCTCTCTTTTATGTACAACGTAATTCTCTTCGAGTTTGTACGCAATTGTTTTCAGATATAAAGTGTTTTTAATTGTTGCGTAAGGTAAATGAAAGAAAATCATTGCGTGACGTGCAATTTATTAAGCGTAGTGAGTGTAACAGTGTGATAATAGTCATTTTACTAGCTGGTAGAAGCATTGTTATGCTCCTCTTCCTTTCGAGCTCACGTACGTGATTGTTACGCGAACGATGTGGATGGAGGTTTAATTGAAATAACAGATTCAATATTTGAAAAAATGAAAAGAGTGCTTATCTGTTTTTGTTTCAATGACTTGAAACTGATAATATTGTCATTTAATATTCACGCTAATATTATAACGCAAATTGGTGCTGGAAGTTCATTGGCTGAAGTCGGATGCGCGAGGACCCACCCACCTCTTTCCATCATGGACCGATTGAGTTTGGTTCATTAATGATGTATCGCAAAGGATACGGAGTTCATATGGTGTGATTGAAACTGTTTAAATACTGGTAGAAGCGTTCTTTACAATCACAATTTGGCGCATATTTCAAATTTTTGAACTGATAAAATAGGTTTTAATTTTCCTTCAGTATCGTTCACATTGTTTAAAAATTTGAAAAAATTGTTATAGAATGTTATCAGACACGTAGGGAGAAAACTGAGACAGTACTCTATTGTTATCACGTTGAAAATCCATTCCAAAAATGTATTTATGCTTTTCTATTAGAATTTTACATCAGAACTGGTTGATAAAATATTCAACTTTTCCAACAATTTCCCCCATCTCTCCGATTTTTTTCAGCGTGATACATGCAATAGATGTTGAGAAAAAATGAATCGTGAAAATCATTTCTCGTATCTCTGCAACAGATTGCCTTTTTTGTGAATCTACGGCATGTTTTTATTCTTTCATATGAGTATCGGAATTAACGGTTTGGTTTAAGGGCAGTTTTTACCACCTTGTTCGGCTAAACGCTTTATCTGGAATTTATGTGATCTTAAGGCGATCGCTCCGTTTTTATTTTACGAACTGGATACACACACATTTGCTGTTTTTATGTGAATGAGACATTAGGAATGAATACGTTTAGTTTTGTTTGAACTTATAATGTACGATAATTTGATGTTACCGCCGTACGCTTGTTCCACGATTGTTTAACGATGATAGTACACATCAATGTATGATTTTCTCTCTTCAGCTATCTGGCAGGACTGGTTATCGGATGGCAATTTAACTATCGTTACGTCACGACACGGCGTGAAATTCTCAGAATATTTTCTCATTGTTAGACGGTATTTCTAGATGAGCGTTTCATGTGAAGTTAGTTTCTAGATGATCTTATCAACGAGGACATCGTGGACCTACATAGTGGATTTCATTCTTTTACTTCGAGTATTGAAATATTTTATGGTTTACTAGTTCATTACTCAGTATTTACGGACCCGAAATCTAACACGTAACGGTATTTTTAATACTCTTGCGGGCCTTTCTGATTTGTTATGCCCAAGGGCCTTTTGAATACACTTTGGCGCGCTCTAATACCTACACAACATTTTTATGGATTCGATTTATTAAAGCTCAGAAACAAGCAAATATAATCAATAAATGGAATGACGCTCAAATAAGTAAAATATTTCGGTGTAAACATTTCGCTTAATTTATATGGAAATTGCAATTTTGAAAAGTTCTTATGAATTTATTATAGTCATTAGTCACTCAAGTTACGCTTCTCCTTTTTAGAGACATGTGCTTCTTGAGTAGCAGTGTTATAATTAAATATAAGAGGTGTAAGACAACCATCCTCGATTGGCTAACATCCTCGATTTCTTTAAAGTAATGAACATTCTAAATAACTTCTGGAGATAGAGGCAAATAATCTAAAAGTACCCTTTGATCAGAGCAATTCACATTATTTTGCACACAACTCTAAATTACACCATAATCATTTTCACTGCTGGCCCGTTTATACATTCAAAAGACTAAAATTCGCTTTTAATTGAGGAATGTGCGTGATGTGTTAGTTTTCAATGAATTAGTTTTTGCCCCGTAATGTTCTACATTTTATAATGATATTTACAAGTGATGATAGCTGTGTTAATATGCGCAGTAAATGCGTTATTTTGAAAATTTCTTATGTTCAAACTTTGTTCGACAATCTTACACAACTACGTTATTAAAGAGGAGCTGAATAAATCCTAAGGTGCCCTAGATTTTTTAATCGGTACCAACTATTTGACAGAAAGAGTCGTAAATTCTGTGTATAATCTATTTCTCACTGTTCCCTGTTCTCGGCATAACCCAACCTGCCCTGATCCACCCTGCAACCCGTCTCATGCGCTCAGCCAGCCGAATTTAACTTCACCTTCACGTCGGTTGTACTCTGCCTCTCCTGACCTGGCTCGGCCTCGCCCTTGCCCAACGCATCGCCCCAGCCCACACAAGTTCTAAGCCCCCGACAGGACTCCGGCATGTGTGGGAGTGTAATGCATGCAGGTGTAGGTGTGTGAAAGGGGAGAGGATAGGACAAGGAAGAGCAAGGAAAGATTGCGCACCGTTAGTGGGCCGTTTCTTAGGATACTGCTTAGCATTTGCCTGGTCTTGATCGGAGAAACGGCCGAAAAGTACCGATCAGATCAGCCAATCTCTAGGATTCTCTTTCAGACAGCGACAAGCTGAAGAGCTAGTGTCAAAAGTCTTGCTGCAAGGTGATCAGCGAACTGAATTTTTGGAATTCAAGGCTTTTTCCCGGTGTTAAATTTGAAATTTAAGTGGCAATCAACTTTGCATTTTTGTATCTTCAAGAAGCCAAGAGCCATCTGAGAAGCGCAACCGAGATTTTGCATCCCTAGGTTATAAGCTATTTTTCTGTGATTAGAATAAGTATGCTAGTATAAGGGTAATTTTTTAACATCAATTTTCTCAAAATTGGTAACTTCTAAAAATCAATATGTAATCTCATGGCCATGAGAAGGTTCTAAAAACCTAATAATTTGTTAACAAGAGCTGATTTTTGCGTTCAATAAGCCCTGAGAAAAAATTGGCATTATATGCAAAACATTTTATTGGTTTGAAAACAGGTATTTGTTAATTGTAAGGAAACTATTGGTTTTGGCGGGTTCTACTAACAAAATCTGTAATTTAGAGTAAATTTAGGGTTGAATGGACACCTTGTTTGCCTTTCAAGCCCTAAAATTAGGGTTTTTATGGCAAAACAAAAAATTTGTGTGAATCCCTGCATTACTACCAGTCCGCCACCTGAACTTGCATGCCTTACAGGTTGCCTAACCTTGCAGGCGCAAAGGTGTAAACACCTTGGCCAGAGAACTCTATGCCAAGACATGTATATCGATATTTCCCCGCTACCCCCCTATACTACCGAGTTGCCACCCCTTCACGAGACAGTATAAAAGACGTGCGCCCTGCT